>CM067514.1:16940095-17250469 GCA_034509495.1 Acestrorhynchus altus | reverse complement strand
GCCCCCGCTGAAGTGTCTTCTGCTGTCCTGAACCTGCACAGAGGCATCCTCAACATCCTCCAGCTCAACCTCAAGAACACCCAGAATGTCTATGAACTGCATGAGGTAAGACAATCAATACACATTTAATATCATTATTATTCTAATCAGATTCTGTGAACTAAAGTTATTTCATCATCTAAGGCTGGAACTCATGGAGTCTGCAAGGCCCACTATATGATCAGTGAGGATGAGAAGACCCAGCAGATTGTTGTGAGAAAATCCAAAGACTTGACCCACTGCCATGAGAGGGTCATCAAGGATATTGGTTTGGCATATGTTGAGAAGTGTGCTGAATGCCAGAAGGTAAAATCAAACGTGTATTATATGTTGAGGCTCTGACTCTTTGTAACTAAATGAAATATTACCTTCTGAAATATATCTTTTCCTGACCAAAGATGCTCCAGAGTCTGACTGGAACTGCAACCCACACCTACATCATGAAGCCAACTGATTCTGGTGCTCTGGTCGCTGAGGCTACAGTTGAAGAGCTCCATCAGTTCTCACTATTTAATACCATGACTGGAGCAGCCCAAATGAAGGCCAGGTATGATGTGTCCTCTGATGACTGAAGACCTCTGGAACATTCAGACAATAAATGAGGGAAATCTGATGAAATGTTTCTCATTTCAGCCAAACTTTGAACCTACTGGAGGTGCAGAACACTGCTGTTTCACCTATTGGTGCTGACTATGCAGACCGTGGAACCTTGAAGTATGAGTTTGCCACAGAGATTCTCCAAACCCCCATTCATCTTCTGAAGATCAACAATGCACAGGCCCAGGTATCATTTCTAATTTTCAATAACATACCTAAAATGTCTTCTTATTCTTATTCTTATTAATATATATTAATTTGAAGAAAAGAAACCATTCAAAACCTCAAAAGGACTGAACCTCAAAATTACTTATTTAGACTATTAGTCTAAATTTTTGCACTAACTGACAATTTCATTGCATAAATATTTAATGTTGCATAAGCTTCAAAGTTACACAAATTAAGGATATAATCATAATCATAATCATAATCACCTTTCTAAATCAAGACCCGCTTAATTCAACCACCATCAAGCTTTAAATTTCAAAGTCAAAGTCCGGTTGAGAATCTGTGACACTATTTAAAAATCATGGTCTTCCAAACAACCTGAACAACCTTTGAGGAAATGTGATCATAGCATGGTTAAAAATCACTTCCCATTTAAAAAGCTTGTAAAAACATATCCTAACCCTTTAGTTTTTGTCTTCAATGGTGAAGAATTAAAATGTTGTTTTCCCCGTTTTAGACTGTGGAAGTATTGAATCATCTGGCTGCAAACAATGTGGCCAATGTCCATGAGGATGCTCCACTGAAGTACCTTCAGCTTGTCCAGCTCCTGCGTTTTGCTACTTTTGACGATATGCGAGCCATTTGGGATCAGTACAAGACAAAACCTGTTCACAGGTAATATTTGCTTAAAATTGCTTTTGTTATAAAGTGTTTTTATTTTTCTAACATTTTTATTCTGGCAGACGATGGCTTCTAGATGCTGTCCCTGTTGTGGGTACGCCAGTGGCACTGCGATTCATAGAGGAAAAGTTCAATGCTGATGAGTTCACCACTGCTGAATTTACTCAGGCCCTGTTAGTTGGTGTGCACATGGCCACTGCTGACCCAAAAGCTCTCCAGCACACTGCTGTGAGTACCCTTTTCTAAAAATCCTGGTCTTGGAGTAAAAGTTTAATTTACTTATTTATTTTTTTACTCTGCTCTTATCACACCTGATTCAAATGATGAACAAATAATTACGCCCTTCTTTTTGGCACGCTGGGTGTGTAAGAGCAGGGAACACACTATGAGATGCAAGATAGAGGTATACCAGGACCAGGATTGAGCCGCTGATCTAAAGAATTGTACTACAGATGTTTCTGATCTTTCTGAACATTTAAATCTGATACTCTGTTGAGCAGCGTTTGGCATTGAGCCCCAAGATCAAGGCAATTCCAATGGTGCGTGAGATGGTGATCCTTGGCTATGGTTCCATGGTTGCTAAATACTGTGCTGTTCATTCCTGTTCTGCTGATGTCCTCAAGGTAAAATATCTGTTTGTTCAGTTGAGGTCTTTTCCTTGATTATCCAACTAGATTTCAAAAAGTCAAATAATAATGAGCAAATGTTATTCTGAAACACAATGAATGAATTTTGAGAGAATGTCTTTAGTATTTTTTGTGAACAGCATTTTTATATTAGGGTATATGTTCATAAATGAATGATAACAAATGAACTATCAATAAATGTTGCCATACAACCTGTTTCATCAGCCTGTCCATGAGCTTGCTGCTGAAGCTATATCCAGGGCTGAGCTGTCTGAAATCACACTGGCTCTGAAGACTCTGGGCAATGCTGGTCACCCTGCTAGCCTTAAACTAATCATGAAGCTTCTGCCTGGATTTGGAGCTGCTGCTGCCACCATCCCTGTGAAAGTCCAAGTTGATGCCATCCTGGCTCTCCGGAACATTGCAAAGAAGGAGCCAAAGTTGGTAAGTATGAGATCATCTGTGACCAGATCAGTGTTTTGGTTGATTTTGCTCCTACAACTAAATCATCTTAATGCTCTGTTTAGGTTCAGCCAGTGGCTCTGCAACTTTTTATGGATAAGACTCTTCATTCTGAACTACGTATGGTTGCCTCTATTGTGCTGTTTGAAACCAAGCCCTCGGTGGCTCTGATGTCCACCGTTGCTAGTTCTATGGAGAAAGAGACCAGCCTGGAAGTTGCAAGTTTTACATACTGTTACATCAAGTCTCTGAGCAGAAACATGGCCCCTGATTTGATGCATGTGTAAGAATGTTGTTTTTTTTATATATATTCAGTAAGTTCATTTTTATTCATTTAAAATAAAAGCAAGAGGTGACCATTTTGTTGATTACAGGGCTGCAGCAGCCAGTGTCGCCGTCAGAATCTTGAGCCCCAGAATAGACAGACTGCGCCACCTTTCTAGCCCTTCTCTTCAATTGGATCTTTACATGTGTATGTGTCTGTTTTTATGAGACTTTTCAGATTGAAAACTTTTTTAATGAAACAAAATATTTTTGTCCTTAAAGCTCCATTCATGGTTGGTGCTGCTGGTTCTGCTTTCATCATCAATGATGCTGCCACCATCTTGCCCAGAGTTGTTATTTCAAAAGCCCGGGCCTACTTGGCTGGAGCAGCTGCTGATGTTCTCGAGGTATTTTTTATGAAGTCAATAAATTTGGGTTTGGTTTTCACTACTATTGCGATTAAGTACTGCATCTCATTCAGGTTGGAATGAGAACTGAGGGACTTCAGGAAGCTCTACACAGAACCCCTGCTGGAAATCAGAATGCTGATCGTATTACCAAGATAAAGCACACCTTGAAAGCAGTAAGCCTTGAATACACACACTTCCACTGTATTATAACAGAATATAGATTTATCCATACCTAAATTGTCTACATTTTTACTCTCCAAGCTGATGGACTGGAAGGCTCTGTCTGCTGGTCAGCCTCTGGCCTCCATCTATGTCAAACTCTTTGGACAGGAAATTGCTTTTGCCAACATTGATAGAACCTTCACTGAGCAAATCATCCAGCAGGCAACACAGGTACTTAAATTTACTCCTTTGTTAGATGAATCTTCGGTCTGTTCTCATTACAGCATAAAATATTATGGCATATTTTGCACACCGTCTAGACTGCAAAACCAAAGGCATGTGAACTGCTGAAGGAGACTATAAGGGCCTTGCAGGATGGATTTGCCTTCCAATATGCCAAGCCTTTGCTGGCAGCTGAGGTGCGCCGTATCCTCCCCACTGCTGTTGGTCTGCCAATGGAGATTGCTTTTTACACTGCTGCTGTTGCTGCTGCTGCAGTTAATGGTAAAGTTCTCACCTCACTGTAAAACACAAGCATTAAGTATTCAAATTTCCAATTTAATGACATTGTTTAATTTATCCTTTTAGTGAAGGCTGTCATCACACCTCCACTACCTGAGCAGCTAGAGACTATCACTCTTAATCAGCTGAAGAAGACTGACTTCCAGGTCCAAGCTGAGGCCAGACCAAGGTGCTCTTCCACAGATACATATTTAATGTCTGATTTAACATGTGAGCTTGGAAAGGTAGATAAACATATATGTTTTGTTTTTCTTTCAGTGTTGCCATGCAGACGTTTGCTGTGATTGGAGTGAACGCTGCCTGGATTCAGGCCACTGTCACGGCCAGAGGAAAGATCCACACTGTTGTGCCAGGAAAAGTGACTGTAAGAGCTGATCTTCCAAACGGAAGCTTCAAGGTGGAGGTTCTGCCTGCTGCTACTCCTGATCATGTTGCTGCTATCAGGTAATGGAAGAATGAAAGTTTATCTGTCAGTAATCTCCTAACTGTGGGAGTACATATTTCCCAAAGACAAGAATAAAATAGATTCAATTAAACATCAGCACTAATCACAAACTTCTGTATTGGTTCAGGACATACCTAAACAAACACTGCATTTCCTTCTGACAGCTTTGAGACTGTTGCTGTAGCCAGAAACACTGAGGATTTCCCTGCTGAAAGAGTAGTCTCTCTGGCACCTGCCCCTTCTGGTACAGAGCCCTTGATACCTGCTGCAATTCAGAAGACCCTCTGTGGTGCTGTCCCCTACTTTCAAATCAAGGGATGCTTTGAAGTTGCCTCACGCCATGCTGGCTTTATGGGGTACAACCCTCTGTACTATATGATTGGGCAGCACTCAGCACGATTTTCAATGAGAAGGGGTAAGTGCTGAGGTCACCCAGTTTATTATATTACCTGTAAAAGAATGTGAAACATGTACTGACTTATTCTTCAGGTGATGGCCCTGCTCTTCAAAGGCTGGGGCTTGAAATTCATATTGGTGCTAAGGCAGCTGAGAAACTTACTAAGGAAATTGACACTGGTAAAAGTCAAAGCCAAGAAGAAAACCTCATTTTGTTGAAACTGAGGGAAATTGTGGAATCTGGATTGAAGAACTGGGATTCCTCACAGAGTTCAAGCAGCTCAAGCCGCTCTTCTATCAGCAGCAGTGAGAGTGCCAGCAGCTCTTTTAGCTCTTCCAGTTCTCGCATGTCCAGGGTAAGTCTTTAATTTAGTTAGGTAATGTGTTTTACATTACATGTACTTGGTTGAGATATTAAGGTTTATGTGAAATGATGAGGTTTAATTAAGGTTACTTTTTTATTCGTCATGTGTGGTTCCCAACATTTGTTAGGTTACTAATCATTTACAAATTAGACATCTAATATTCAATATTCATTTGTCTGGTTTCATCTTCATTTCACACTGTCAGATCATTATCTGCCAGGTCTTTTTGAAATTTTTTGGTTAATTTGAATTCACAGATGTGAGGCATCTTTCTTTCTAGGCTAATGACACTTATGGCCCCTTCCGAAAATTCCATAAGGATCGGGTACGTCTTTAAAAACCCCTTCAGATTACTTTCTTCATGATTTTTTTATTATATTCCTTAGAATAAATATTATTGTTTGCAGTATTTGGCATCAGAGGGAATGACCAGCAGTTCATCTAGCATTGAAGCCCTGCAACGTCAGGTAAAGTAAAATCTGCAGGTTTTTTGTGTGTAATCAACAAAAAGTAAAAATATACATCTTTTGGTCCAGTATCAGTTCATTATATGTGTAAAGTTCATAATAATTATGAAAATGCACGTTTATTCTTTTAGGCTAAGTTCCTTGGAGATGTTGTTCCACCTGCTTTTGCCATCATTGCTCAAGCTGTTAGAAGTGATCGCACTGTAGGATACCAGGTTGCTGCTTATTTGGATAAGCCCACTTCAAGAGCACAGATCGTGATTTACCCCATTGCTGAGAAATGGAAACTGTGTGCTGATGCTGTTCTGCCAAGCAACCATAAAATCAACGTAAGTCTGGGCTTCTACAGTAGAGAAGTCAGTGTTAAAATGTCTTGCATGTGTCAGTATCTAAAAACACACCTCGTTTTTGTGTTCATCTATTAGGCTAAGCTTGGTTGGGGAGCAGACTGTCAGGACTATTCTGCTACTGTTAAGGCTGAAGGTGGTGTGATTGAATCAAACCCTGCTGCACGGTTTGAACTGAAGTGGGATAAACTCCCAAGACTTGTAACTCTTGCAGCCTTGTATGCTAAAAGGTAGCACTCAAACCAACCAAATGCAGCGCAGTGTGTCAAGCTGAATTTTATAGTTCTAGTCTAAATAGTTTTAATCTTCTGTTATGTTTTGCTCCAACAGGGCATCTGACTACCTCCCGGTGCTCCTATCAGCTCGCATCGCTGGATTTTCTGTTGCTCAAACTGAAAACAAAGAGAAGCAAGTTGCTTTAATTGTTGCTCTACCAACTCAGAGGTCCTTCAACATTATTCTGAGAACTCCAAAGGTGAAGATTACTTTTATTGATGATGTGTGACATTTTTAAAATGTTTAACTTACAACTATAAGAATTTTAACCTGGTTTACTCTTAATATTAGATGACCCTGTCAAAGATGGGTGTGCCTGTTCCTGTTGCTGTGCCAATTGAGAAAGATGGAAGTATTCCAGCTCTTGAGAATGTGGACATTCGTGCCATCCTTGAGAATCTGGACATTCCTACCATCATTGAGAATCTGGATATTCGTGCCATCATTGAAAATCTGGACATTCGTGGTGCCATTCAGAATATGGACTTTATCGCCATCAAGGACAAACTACTTTATTTTATTGAGGAATTCCAAAATTACATTTGTAAAGTCATTCGAGATATTTACAATAGTACCATCTCTAAGTGCCCATTTTTTCATGCCATGACTCGGTGCCCATATATTCGTGACTTCATGGAGAATCCTGAAATTCATGCCATCATTGAAAAGTTAGACATTTGTGCCTTCATTCATAAGTTAAACCTTCGAGGCAACATTGACAAATGGTTTAATGGTGTTTAAGCCTATTTCATGTATTTACAAAATAATTGTGTGAAGTGAATAAATTTACTTTCAAGCATTCAAGCTAATTATGTTGTGTTTTTTGAAAATTTTTTATTTTATTACAACTAAATAAAAAAGACTCTCTCTGCTGATTAAAGAAGTCTTTATCTTGCCAGACATTTCCTTCCTACTCTTATTCTTTAATCATTTCATTTTCATTAAAAACTCCTTTACTACATTTTGACAGCTTTTGCGCACACTTGTATTGACACATAATGTAATAATGACACATAATATTATAAATGTTATAAAACATATCATGTACTAAACTTGATAATGTAAATAAATGGCAGAACTGTATTAACAGTACTGTGATTTTACTGTAGTGATATTTACAGCAGTGTGATTTTTACTGTAATAAATATAGCATTTTATAGGTGCTGTGATTACATATACAGATACAGATTACATACTGTGAATTGTGAGTAACAGCAAGTTACTGTAAATTTGTGCACCCTCCCTCATGTGGAGTACTTTTGATGTAAACACATTTTATATAATTTAAAATAATATTATTATTTTAAAACTATAGACATGCCAAATATTTCTTAGTCTTACTGATATTTGAAGTAAAATTGCAAATACTGTCTAGTTTGAATTGATTGGTTGACAATGATTTTGCGTAATGGGTTTGCGTATTTCAACTGTTAGCTTTTGACCAGAGTTCAGTACTTCATGTGTGTGCATTCCCATTGTTGTTGTTGTTGTGGTTGTTGTTGTATGTGTGTATATGTGGGAGGGGGGGGGTATTGTTGTTGTTGTTGTTCGGGGAGGGGCTCAGTAGCAGACACTGCTAAAGAAATAATTAATTTATATATCTATTCAATCTGTAGCATATATGAATATGTAGATTGTATTTGCCTCAAAAATGTGCTGCTAATTGGCCAACATATTATTTTGTTATTAGCCAATGAATTGTTGATGTTGATGTTAAAGTTCAACATTTTTTGGATAATTATTTACTTACATACTTCCTATGTTGATGTAATACTAGTTTTGAGGAGCGGATTTGTAGAACTAGTCTGAAATGTCATTTTCAAACCATGCACATTTGTAAGAAACTGTTGGGATTGGCCAATTTTAAGACGTCAAGTACCTGCTCAAACTGATTGTTTGCTGGTGGCCACGTTTTTCAAATATGACATCATAGATACTGATCCAGGACAGCATATAGTAGCACCATACCAATTTTCATGTTAATTACACAACATTTAGTGGCATACATTTTTTTTGCATGTTATAGCAACACCTAGGGATGTCATTCCACCAAAATTTGGTAATTGTGTATGACCCCTTTGGACCCCTATTAATATGAGAAAAAGAAGAAGACAAAAACAGTTAGAGGCCAAAAAATGTATGACTTCAACTGCACGCACTGCCATTTGTCTTACTAATTCCTGTCTACATCCATAACACCATCTGGCACTTCTGTCTTGGGATGTCATTCAAGTGCTAGTTCACTCTGCCAATGTTTCCCAGACAGGAGATGGGGATAGGGGTCTGATAGCCAAAACACTAAAACAGGATGTCTGGAACTGTTGTAGGGCCTAGCAGAATTGATCATACCAAAAATACTTTTCAGAAATCATGCTGGTTCCTCCTTTCTGCAGTGGCTGCACAGGAGGCAGTGACGAGTGACTTGCTTTTGATAAAAGACCTGCCCTTGTGTAGTATGCCCTGATGTCACACCAGCCTACACCATTCAAAGTGTCCATGGTGGACTCCAGTACTTGGACTAGGAGGGCTACAGACCAGAGGAACAAACCTGGGTGCCCTCCTTCCACATACTGGACCACCAGGCATTTTGGCCCATCCAACCCTTCTGGTACTGCGGTACTGCTCCCAAGAAGCCTCAGACCAAGCAACCACAACCCAAAATAATTAAATAAGGCTTAAACAGCATGGGTGGAGCAACAATCAATCAATCTCCCCAGAGGAGCCAATCACTACCCAAAGCAGCAAACCTGAAAAAAAAGAAACAGACCAAAAAGAAAAGAGTCTCCAAACTCAGGGACTTAACAGGGTTCATTAAGGAGTGGTTTCCAGGTGAGGCTGTCTCTGGCAAAAAGGGGAAGCCTCGCCACATGCTTGCAGCCAATTAAGCTGATTGTTGACAATCTTAACTCTGAGTAAAAGATGACATTTGTTTAATCTTTGTCTTTGTTGACATTCAATACCAGTGATCTCAGATTGGAATGATGCAAGGTCACATGCTCCCCTTCAATTTTCTCTCTCTCTACAACAGTTTAAAGAGTGGGTGCTTCTGCTTATCTCTTATCTTCCTTTAGTCTCTCTTGAGTTTCCTCAGTTATCCTTATTTCTCTACCTTTTGTTTTGGGAAGCTTTCTGCTTGTTTCTTTTTTTTTAACCTCAGTATTTTGGGGCAGCCAGCTTTCCCTGGCCCCTGGACCCCTGTTTTTCAGCCACACTTATGAGTGTGGCAGAGCGCAGGACTGTCAACAGAACAGCAATGTTTGAAATGTCAGTCTGACTTGTCAGCCTACCACTAAGATGGCATGGATTCAAATTCCAAAGTAAGCTACCCAATACATCTATTCCATACCCATTGATAAAGCTGAAATTATTCCACCCCATGCCTTTTGAAATGTAATGTAATATTTGACAAACTGCTTACTTCTTTCTTGTCTCATTACATGTAATGTTACTCATTTAAGTCTTTTCTTTTTACTTTTCATCAGCATGGATTATAGCTCATAAAATCACAGATATACTAAGTGTACTAAGTATATCCCTCTGTGTGCCATCTACAAGTGAAATTAACTACCAGTGACACTTTGTTTGAACAGTTGATGTCATGTACGGTAATGTACTGGCTATAGCAATCTAGCCAATCATCAAACCTGCATCATGAACAAAAAGTGACATTTGACTTATTTGATCAGCAGACAGCAGACAATCACAATCACCAATAATCAATCTATCAATGATAATGAATTGCTGATTCATTGTAATTTCTGAAATCAAGGGTCTTTAGTACCCTTGATTTAAGAAAATACAATGAATCAGCAAGTTTTATATTTCCAGTATTTTCCAGTATTTACTGGAATTTACTGGAATTTGTTGTATTTGTTGCAGTAACTGTCTCTACTATTCAGAGTAGCCTTGTACTAGTGTATGTCTAGCTATTTTATCTTTCTATGGCATTAAAATGGTCAACTTCTAATCTAATCTAAACATCCTAAAATACTGACGATGTTATTCACCCACACATACTGGCATGAGATAACAGCTGTTTAAATTTCTACTTCATTCTTTGGCAAAAGAATGAAAAAAGTAGACACACAGTGCAGAGATCAGAACAGCAGGGAGGTTCAGGTGACACTAACCTAGGTTATGATACAACCCAGGTCATCTCTTCTTATACTTCTTTAAAACTATAACTAAATGATTCAATCTAATAAAAATATGTCAAATGTACATTTGGTGTTAAGTAGCTACTTTTCAGGTGCTCTCCAATCCTTGTTAATTGGTGTTTAAAAAATTATACATTAACCATAAAACATTAACAAAGTTGTTTCATATGTTTACAAAATGTCAAGACCATTAAGAAAGACTTAGGTTATTTACTTAAACAAAGAGACCATAATTTATATGCAGCTAAGTAAGAGCTAAATTAATTACATTATATAAATTACTAGTGTCAAATAATTTAACAATTATGGGAACATTTCCTATGAACCCAGTATTCACAAATAATTATGAACGCATTAATAATGCATTATATGACATCCATAATACCTTATAAAGACTATCATAAGCCTGTATAATTACTCATAAGTACTTATAGTGACATAACACCTCATAAAGTACAAGTGTGTGACTTCACAATGTCATGCATTCTCCGGATCCCGAGAATGCACAGATTCCATTACCCTGGATTCCCAACAGTCATGTGACTAAGCCTAGATCATGTTCCCCAGAGTACTGATTGCCATCACCTGTGCACAGACTTTATAAGCTCCCCTCTTTCATTGTCCCATTGCCAAGTCTTGCCTTTTCACCATTACTCAGCATCATTCTCTTTGCTAATGTCACCTTTCCTGTGTATGACATTTTTGCCCCATTTCATAACTTAATTTCTTGATAAGCCCTTTTGGTAGTTGCACTGATATTGCTGTTTTTTTAACTCAGACTGTTAGACCTCCCACTTTGCTTCCACGCTTAAAAAGGGTGTACATGCACTCTACATGTTTCTGTTTGTCTGTCAAGTCTTGACACATAAACAGATATTATAATATCTGTTTATGAGAATGTTGTACACACTAGTGTTATATTACAAGTTAAAATGCTTTATAACATACAAATGTGAATTCTAGACTGGTGGAAAATTGGTTAACTGAACCATAGACTAAACTGGTCAAGAATATTTGTTACTATACTTACATATACTGTACATACATGTTTGGAAGACAGTGGGTTCATTCATCAGCCCAAATGGCATTACAAGGTACTCATAGATATTGGACAGAGTGGTGAACACGTACTGCAGTGCCTCAAAGGCATAGGCCATAAAGGGCAAAGGGTATCAAAGATTTTAGTGTGATCCCTGTAATTAATGCAGAGCCTCAGCCCTCCATCTTTATTCCCCACAAAGAAAGTGGGTGGCTGGATTAACTCCAGGACTAGGTTCTCCTGGAAATATACCTCCATTGCCTGTCATTCTGGGCCAGACAGAGAAAACAACTTTCCTTGGCAAGGACTGTTTTTCTTCTTTTATTCTGTTTCTTCTTGTTCTTCTTGGTTTTCTTTATTGTTCTTTCATATTTGAGACATTTCTGGTGTTTCCTCTCTTAGAGGAAGATTGCAAGCAGTGGCCCTGTGCACTCCAACTAACAGACCTGAGTGATTTCAGTAGTGGTGAACAGCATTACCAGAATAAAAATGTTAGAAAAATAAAAAAGCACTTTATTGTAAATAAAAACAATTACTTGTGAACAGGTTTGGTCTTGAATATTCTCAAAAGTTGTGAAACACAGGAGCTGGACCAGCTGAAGGCACGTCATTAGAGCATCCACATGAACATTGGCAACATTGTTTGCAGCCAGATGATTCAATAATTCCACAGACTAAATTAAATATTTCAACTTTTCTACAGGTTGAGATACAATGTTTTCAAAGGAATTCATTGAAAAAATATGTTTTTTTCTAGCTTTGAACACTGGAAGTGATTTTTGACCAGGCCACAATCAGATTTGTTCTATGATATTCAGGTTGTTTGGATGGCCATGATTTTCAAATAGTGTCCCAGATCTGATCTACATTTTTACAGCTTTCCTTCAGATTTAGAACTTGACTAAAAGTACTTGAATTAAGGGGTATAAGGTCTTAAATGGTATACGCCTATTGATAAGGCAATTGTGATTGGGTTTAGATATCTTTCATCTTTGTAACTTTGAAATTGTATATTTATTCAAAGATATGATGATGATGATGATGATGATGATGATGATGATGATGATGATGATAGAGCTGCGGACAAGCTTTGTTGTTTTCTTGTTAATATGTTTTAAAACATTATTTTAGTTTATCTAAAGGAAGCAAATGAAAACACCAGACCTATGGCAGCATATATTAAGCAGTTTACTCCATGTGGACACTACTGTGGAACCAACATGTGGACACTGGCATTATCCTATCAAAGTTAAGAGGCCAGGATAACCTGACCTAAATTTGATTATTTAGTGTGTTGACCAATCAGATTTGGTCTCATGCACATCAAAATACATATGAGTTAATAATTCATGTAGAAGTGACTGTGTAGTCAGCAAATATTGGACAATAAAAAGTCAATGTAAGGATGCAGCACAAACCACCAGCCATGAGATCTGTTGTGCTTGCTCTGACTGTGGCCCTTGTGTGTAAGTTGGATTCTCAGTAATAATGCTTTAATTTTCTAATAAAATGAATATTTTCAAAAGATTAATGATGATACTACATTGATAGTTGATGTTTATTTTTTTATTTCATTTAGCAAGTCAACAGATCAATCTTGGTAAGTAATAAATAAGTATTTCTCTAACACTGTAGATTGTGACAGTTCAGATATCTTTTCAGAGAAACTTACAGTCAACTGTTTAATCAGTTTCAGAGTTTGCCGCTGGTAAGACCTTTGTGTACAAGTATGAGGGTCTGCTTATGAGTGGTCTATCTCAAAAGGTTGGCATAAAAGTCAGCAGCAAGGTTCTCATCAGGGCTGAGGCACAGAATACCTATCTTCTGAAGGTAAAAGGAATTCATCATTCTTCAACAGTCATTTGTATAGAAAACTATTGTAGCATAACTAAACGAAATATTAGAATATTCAAATCACATACAGTCATATGAAAAAGTTTGGGCACCCCATTAATCTTAATCATTTTTATTTATAAATATTTGGGGGTTTGCAACAGCTATTTCAGTTTGATATATCTAATAACTGATGGACACAGTAATATTTCAGGATTGAAATGAGGTTTATTGTACTAACAGAAAATGTGCAATATGCATTAAACCAAACTTTGACAGGTGCAGAAGTATGGGCACCCTTATCATTTTCTTGATTTGAATACTCCTAACTACTTTTTACTGACTTACTGAAGCACAAAATTGGTTTGGTAACCTCAATGAGCTTTGAACTTCATAGCCAGGTGTATCCAATCATAAGAAAAGGTATTTAAGGTGGCCAATTGCAAGTTGTTCTCCTATTTGAATCTCCTCTGAAGAGTGGCATCATGGGCTCCTCAAACCAACTCTCAAATGATCTTAAAACAAAGATTGTTCAGCGTAGTTGTTCAGGGGAAGGATACAAAAAGTTGTCTCAGAGATTTAACCTGTCAGTTTCCACTGTGAGGAACATAGTAAGGAAATGGAAGACCACAGGGACAGTTCTTGTTAAGCCCAGAAGTGGCAGGCCAAGAAAAATATCAGAAAGGCAGAGAAGAAGAATGGTGAGAACAGTCAAGGACAAGGAAAGTTGAAGTTACGCCAGGGATGGATGTTTCAGCAAGACAATGATCCAAAACACCGCTCCAAATCTACTCAGGCATTCATGCAGAGGAACAATTACAATGTTCTGGAATGGCCATCCCAGTCCCCAGACCTGAATATCATTGAACATCTGTGGGATGATTTGAAGCGGGCTGTCCATGCTCGGCGACCATCAAACTTAACTGAACTGGAATTGTTTTGTAAAGAGGAATGGTCAAAAATACCTTCATCCAGGATCCAGGAACTCATTAAAAGCTACAGGAAGCGAATAGAGGATGTTATTTTTGCAAAAGGAGGATCTACTAAATATTAATGTCACTTTTCTGCTGAGGTGCCCATACTTTTGCACCTGTCAAATTTTGGTTTAATGCATATTGCACATTTTCTGTTAATACAATAAACCTCATTTCAATCCTGAAATATTACTGTGTCCATCAGTTATTAGATATATCAAACTGAGATAGCTGTTGCAAACCCCCAAATATTTATAAATAAAAATGATTAAGATTAATGGGGTGCCCAAACCTTTTCATATGACTGTATAATGCATACACAGTTTGTTTACATATTCATGAAGAAATGTCTTTTAAACATCAATTGTATTGTATCATCTTGTTTTAAACTGATATAGAAGGAGTGTGATCACAATCACCTGTCTATTAATGTAATTAATAGAAATGCAGGTTCTTGTGAGGAAAAAGATAGAACACTTGATGACTGAATAACTGTTTTTTCCTCCTTTGGCTGAAATCATTTTAGTTAGATGTTTCCCATAACCATATACCAGTCTCTGACATCTTTGGCTGGAAGAAAGATGTTCTCACTCCTCCATGTGGAATTCTTTCAGCTATGTGATGTTTCAGCATCAGTCACTTTTATTAGTACAGTATGACCCTATGGGTCATAATGTGTTGAATTATTTTATTCTTTTTTATTTTTTTTTTATTTTATTCTTACATTTTCATGATCTTCGTGGTTACTCTTTGTATTATATGTGTTCTATGCCACAGATTGAAGGAGGAGTATTCACTGAGTTCATTGGTCACCAATAGATGGAGTTCCCCCTAAGAAATAGACTAGAACAGGGTGTGCTCTGTGTCCAACATGACATCCATGTGCTCCTGGTTCCCTGTTTTGTCCGGTTTTGGGAAAAGTTTGTTGCTTTAAGCTTTGGTGTATGATTTCTCTCAGTGGAGAGGAAATAGAATTGTGACAGAAGTCAGTTAGACCTCATTGTGAATAACAATTTTAGCTCTGGTGTATAATTGTTGGGAAATTGGATTTTTGTTTATTGGTGTTTTCTCTTGTTTTGGTAGTTAGGAAGTTAGGTTAGTGATTTATTTTCTTTTACTTTTATATTTATGGCATTT
Organism: Acestrorhynchus altus; assembly: GCA_034509495.1. Taxonomy (NCBI): domain Eukaryota; kingdom Metazoa; phylum Chordata; class Actinopteri; order Characiformes; family Acestrorhynchidae; genus Acestrorhynchus; species Acestrorhynchus altus. Next base: position 17,235,102 of record CM067514.1, on the reverse strand, counting down.
TGCTTACTCTTATCCAGTGCGACTTACAAATTTACCCACATAGTGGGCCACAGTAGTGTTAGGAGTCTTGCCCTAGGACTCTTATTGGTGTAGCACCCCCTTGTAACACCCCCTGTAATACAAATATACTAAGTAGTAATAAATGTAGGTGGTGTCCTTTTTCCTCACAAGAAAATTGCATTTCTACATTAATTACATTTTGCAAAAGATGTTTACACACACAGACACACACCAATACATACATACATATATAATCATTGTTGTTTTATCCTTAGCTCCAGGATCCTGAGATCTTTGACTATACTGACATCAAGTCCCAGGATACTTTCAATCCTGCTGCCAAGCTCCTCGCTGCACTGAACACTCAACTTGCAATTCCCATCAAATTTGAGTATAGTAATGGTGCGGTAGGGAAGATATTCGCCCCCGCTGAAGTGTCTTCTGCTGTCCTGAACCTGCACAGAGGCATCCTCAACATCCTCCAGCTCAACCTCAAGAACACCCAGAATGTCTATGAGCTGCATGAGGTAAGACAATCAATACACATTTAATATCATTATTATTCTAATCAGATTCTGTGAACTAAAGTTATTTCATCATCTAAGGCTGGAACTCATGGAGTCTGCAAGGCCCACTATATGATCAGTGAGGATGAGAAGACCCAGCAGATTGTTGTGAGAAAATCCAAAGACTTGACCAACTGCCATGGGAGGGTCATCAAGGATATTGGTTTGGCATATGTTGAGAGGTGTGCTGAATGCCAGCAGGTAAAATCACATTTTGAAGATCTGGCTTTTTGAAAATAAATGAAATAATCTTACATTCTGAAATGTTTGTTTTCCTGACCACAGAGACTTCAGAGTCTGACTGGAACTGCAACCCACACCTACATCATGAAACCAACTGATTCTGGTGCTCTGGTCACTGAGGCTACAGTTGAAGAGCTTCATCAAATGTCACTATTCAATATCATGACGGGAGCAGCCCGAATGAAGGCCAGGTAAGATGTGTCCTCTGGTGACTGAAAGACCTCTGGAACATACAGTTAAATCAAAGAAGTCTGATGAAATATCTCTCATTTCAGGCAAACTTTGAACCTTCTGGAGGTGCAGAACACTGCTGTTGCTCCTATTGGTGCTGACTATGCAGATCGTGGAACCTTGAAGTATGAGTTTGCCACTGATATTCTCCAAACTCCCATTCAGCTTCTGAAGGTCAACAATGCAGAGGCCCAGGTATCATTGCTAATTTCCATCAACATTCCTAAATCTTCTTTTGAAAGTATGTACATTTTAAAGGTGTCTAAACCTGTTATAAATGGCATTGTTTTCATTTTCAACGGCTTTGACAACGAAACTTTCTCCATTCTCTGTTACAGATTGTAGAAGTCTTGCAGTACCTGGTTGCAAACAACGCAGCTCTGGTCAATGAGGATACTCCACTTAAATTCCTTCAGCTTGTCCAGCTCATGCGTATGGCTACTTATGAGAGGATTCAGGCCATTTGGGATCAGTACAGGACCAAACCTGTTCACAGGTAAAATGTTTCATAATGTTTTATTTAATCTCAAATCAGAACTGTTTTCTTCTTCTAAACAATATTTTTTGCAGGCGATGGATTCTGGATGCAGTCCCTGTTGTTGGCACACCAGCAGCTTTGAAGTTCATTAAGGAAAAGTTCCATGCTGGTGAGTTCTCCACTGCTGAATTCGCTCAGGCCCTTCTGGTTGGAGTGCACATGGCACATGCTGCTCCAGACACTATTCAACACACTGCTGTGAGTAACATTTTATACTGTGTATTTATATGCATATGCTTGTATAAATATTTCTAGATATTTTAATCTTTACACACTGTTGGACAGGATTTGGCATTGAGCCCCAAAATCAAGGCAATTCCAGTGGTGCGAGAGGTGGTCATGCTTGGCTATGGGTCCATGGTTGCCAAATACTGTGCTGAAGTGCCTACTTGTTCTGCTGATCTCCTGAGGGTACTTTGTCTTCAGTTATTTATATTTACTATCGTTCTTAAATATAATGAATGCAATGTTTATTATTTATTGCTATTTTTCAAGGAAGTAAAATGAAATTGATAAGTGTTACACTAAACTATTTAAACACGAATGACAGTATAATAATGAAGGTTAATTACAAATAAAATTTAGACTGTTGCAATTTTTTCCATCAGCCTGTCCATGAGCTTGCTGCTGAAGCTATATCCAGGGCTGAGCTGTCTGAAATCACACTGGCTCTGAAGACTCTGGGCAATGCTGGTCACCCTGCTAGCCTTAAACCCATCATGAAGATTCTGCCTGGATTTGGAGCTGCTGCTACCAACATGCCCATGAAAGTCCAAGTTGATGCCATCCTGGCTCTCCGGAACATTGCAAAGAAGGAGCCAAAGTTGGTAAGTATGAGATCATCTGTGACCAGATCAGTGTTGTGGTTGGTTTTAGTCCAAAAGTTAAATCATCTTAATGCTCTGTTTAGGTTCAGCCAGTGGCTCTGCAACTTTTTATGGATAAGACTCTTCATCCTGAACTACGTATGGTTGCCTCTATTGTGCTGTTTGAAACCAAGCCCTCGGTGGCTCTGATGTCCACCATTGCTAGTTCTATGGAGAAAGAGACCAGCCTGGAAGTTGCAAGTTTTACATACTCTCACATCAAGTCTCTGACCAGAAGCATGTCTCCTGATTTGATACATGTGTAAGAATGTTTTTTTATATATTCAGTAAGTTCATTTTTATTCATTTAAAATAAAAGCAAGAGGTGACCATTTTGTTGGTTACAGGGCGGCAGCAGCCAATGTTGCCATCAGACTGTTGAGCTCCAAAATGGACAGACTGAGCTACCTTTCAAGCACTGCTCTTCACTTGGACTTTTATGTGTGTACGTATCAATAAGCTTGGAATTTGTTGATTGTTGACAGTGGATGATTGTCAAAGGAAGGATGAAATGTTGATTAAATAAAATCTTCTTTTTAAAGCTCCATTCATGGTTGGTGCTGCTGGTACTGCTTATATCATCAATGATGCTGCCACCATCTTGCCCAGAGCTGTTGTGACAAAAGCTCGTGCCTACTTGGCTGGAGCAGCTGCTGATGTTCTTGAGGTGTGTGTGTGTGTGTGTGTGTGTGTGTGTGTGTGTGTGTGTGTGTGTGTGTGTGTGTGTGTGTATGTGTATGTGTGTGTGTTTGTTGCTTGGGTTCTGTTTCCACCATTGTAATTAACGTTTATTACTTAATTTCATTCAGGTTGGAATGAGAACTGAGGGACTTCAGGAAGCTCTACACAGAACCCCTGCTGGAGATCAGAATGCTGATCGTATTACCAAGATAAAGCACACCTTGAAGGCAGTAAGCTCTAAATACACACACTTCCACTGTATTACAGCAGTACATAATCTATTTTATATCGAATCTATACATATTTAATTTAATCATTTCTTTGTTTTGTCTCTATAAGCTAATGAACTGGAAGGCTTTACCAGACAATCGGCCACTGGCTTCCATCTATGTGAAACTCTTTGGACAGGAACTTGCTTTTGCCAACATTGACAAAACCTACATTGAGCAGATAATTGAACAAGCAACACAGGTATTACATTCTATTCATTCTATTTTAAAAGAAATATGTACATTATTCTGTATCTACCTTAGAAACTGAAAAATATCAATATTCTGCACACCATAAAGGTTGTGAAACCACGTGCATGTGAACTGCTGAAGGAGACTATAAGGGCCTTGCAGGCTGGCTTTGCCTTCCAATATGCCAAGCCTTTCCTGACAGCTGAGGTGCGCCGTATCCTCCCCACTGCTGTTGGTCTGCCAATGGAGATTGCTTTTTACACTGCTGCTGTTGCTGCTGCTGCAGTTAATGGTAAAGTTCTCACCTCACTGTAAAACACAAGCATTAAGTATTCAAATTTCCAATTTAATGACATTGTTTAATTTATCCTTTTAGTGAAGGCTGTCATCACACCTCCACTACCTGAGCAGCTAGAGACTATCACTCTTAATCAGCTGAAGAAGACTGACTTCCAGGTCCAAGCTGAGGCCAGACCAAGGTGCTCTTTCACAGATAAATATTTAATGTCTGATTTAACATATGAGCTTGGAAAGGTACATAAACATATATATTTTGTTATTCTTTCAGTGCTGCCATGCAGACCTTTGCTGTGATTGGAGTGAACACTGCCTTAATTCAGTTTGGTACCATGGCTAGAGGAAAGATCCACACTGTTCTGCCAGGAAAAGTGACTGTAAGAGCTGATCTTCCAAACGGAAACTTGAAGGTGGAGGTTCTACCTGCTGCTACTCCTGATTATGTCGCTGCTATCAGGTAATGAATAAAAATAAATACATTTAGCACCATTTAACATTAACATTCCACAAGAGACAAAGCAGGGTGCATGTTTGGAAAGTACCATAAATATTCATGAATATTTCTTCCGACAGCTTTGAGACTCTTGCTGTTGCCAGAAACATTGAAGAGCTCCCTGCTGAGAGAGTAGCCCGTCTGAATTCTGCATCACCATCTCTGAACCTATGTAGTAATGTCCCCTACATTCACATCAAAGGATGCCTTGAAGTTGTCTCACAATACGGTGGTGTCATGGGGAACAACCGGCCATACTATGTAGTACGGAGGCACTCAGCTCGTGTTTCAGTAAAAAGGGGTAAGTCCTGAGGTCACCATTTTTAATACCATTTAATACCAATTTTTTTATTTATTTTTTAAATAAAATGAGATTTATGTGCTATAATTTATGCTTCAGGTGATAGCACTGCTTTTGAAAGACTGGAGTTTGAAGTTGATGTTGGTGATAAGGCAGCTGAGAAGCTCACTAACATGATTGGACCTGAAAGCCAAGATGACAATATCATCCTGTTGAAACTGAGAGATATACTGGAGGCTGGACTGAAGAACAGCAGCTCAAGCAGTTCAAGCAGCTCAAGAAGCTCAAGAAGCTCAAGCAGCTCAAAAAGCTCAAGCAGCTCAAGAAGCTCAAGCAACTCAAAAAGCTCAAGCAGCTCAAGAAGCACAAGAATCTCAAGAAGTGCAAGCAATTCAAGAACCTCCTCCATCAGCAGTAGCAGGAGTGCAAGTAGCTCTTCAAGCTCTTCTAGCTCTTCTATGTACAGGGTAAGTCTTACAGCTGAGAATATGATAACTAATGGGATGTTTATGTAAACTGATCTGCATTAGATTGGAGCCTCTATCTAAATAAATCAGCTGAGATTTTACGCCTAAATCAAAATCATGTATTTTATGAGATTCCTTCTCATGTCCTGTTTCTGCGTAGGGTAATGATACTTATGGCCCCTTCCAGAAGTTCCATAAAGATCAGGTAACTGTTAAAAATCTCATTTGTGTTTATACACTTAGTTATACACTTGTATTTTCTCATTGATTCATCTGCAGCAATTTGGTAAAAGGTAGAATGGTGGTAATATGTATGTATTTAATTGTTGGTTGGTTTATTTTTTGTTTCCTTGCTTGTTTAATTTTGAAAGATATTAAGCATAAATTAATCTGTTTTGCAGTATTTGGCATCACAACAAATGACCAGCAGTTCATCTAGCATCGAGATCCTCCAAAGAAAGGTAAAATGACATCTGTATTTATAAATACACTCAAAAGCACAACAAAATAAAATACAGAATCTACTGGATCAGTACCAGAATCTCCTCCACTGGAACAATCTAAATGCATGTTGATATTTTCAGGTGAAGCTGCTCAGAGATGCTGTTCCTCCTGCAATTGTCATTATTACTCGTGTTGTTAGAAGTGATCGCACTGTAGGATACCAGGTTGCTGCTTATTTGGATCAGCCCACTTCAAGAGCACAGATTGTGTTTGCCCCCATTGCTGAGAAATGGAAGATGTGTGCTGATGCTGTTCTGCCAAGCAACCATAAAATCAGCGTAAGTTTGGTCTTTTTATGTGAACACATTTATATTCTTATATATTCAAATATTCTTTTAATATTCTCAGTTTTCAAAATGTTACAGTAAAGTTCCTACTGACCTTTGATACTCCTATTAGGCTAAGCTTGGTTGGGGAGCAGAGTGCCAGGACTATTCTGCTACTGTTAAGGCTGAGACTGGAGTGATTGAATCAAACCCTGCTGCCCGATTTGAACTGGAGTGGGACAAAATCCCAAGACTTGTAACTCTTGCAGCTAACTATGCTCAAAGGTAGACTGAAGAACATCAACACAGCGAATACATTCCTCATCGTTTGTCAAAGTGAATTATATTCAACATCTTTTTTTCTTTTAACCTATAGGATCACTGAGTACCTTCCACTGCTCAAAGCAACTCGCATGGCTGGATTTTCTATTGATAGAGCTCAAAACAAAGACAAGGAGGTCGCCCTCATTGTGGCAATACCAACCCAGAGGTCCATGAACATTATTCTGAGAGCTCCAAAGGTGGGTACTTCATAAGGAGACTTCATATGATAATCTAATAAGCACATTTAACTAATTTACTGTTAATCATTTGTTTATTTTAATACTGACTTCTCAAAATTTTAGATGACCCTGTCAAACATGGCTGTTCCTGTTCCTTTTGCCATACCCATTGAAAAAGATGGAAGAATTGCAGCTCTTGAGAATCTTGACATTCGTGGAATCATTGAAAATCTGGATATTCGTAGAGCCATTGAAAATTGGAATTTTAATGCCATTATAGAAAAACTGCTTAACTTTTTACAGAACTTCCCAAATATTGTTGATACAATTGCTGAAAACCCTTATATTCGTGCCATCATTGAAAATGCTGATATTCATACCATCATTGACAAGTTAGCCATTCGCAGTATTATTGAGAAATGGTTGAATTATATTGTAGGCTGAAGATGACTCTGATCTGAATCTAATCTGAATATAAAGCAAATAAAATAAATGAAATTATGAGCAACCACAAAAATCTTGTTTGTCTGATTTATCAACACTACTATAAAATCACTATTCAAAACGGTTCTGTGATGCAGAATAAGACATAATTTAATCCAAGAATAACTAATTAAAATCTCTGAAGTCCCCAGAGAGACCACGGTGACAGAAAGCTAGATGAAAGGTGTGTGATTCTCTGTAAGACATTGTATTTAAGAAATTTGTTTCATATGGTGTTTTATCAGAAACCTCTCTGGAAAACTAGCCACCTGGTTTCTAAGGCAGTGTTTCCCAACCCTGTTCCTGGAGGCACATAAACTCAGCATATTTCAGAGTTTATCCTGCTCCCCACACACCTGATTCAACTAATCAACGCAATAACAAGTCCTTCAGAGTTGCAAGGGGTGTGTTAAAGCTAAAATGTGTAGGGCAGGTGTGCCTCCAGGAAGAGGGTTACAAAACACTGTTCAAAGGCAGCATTTTCCTCACTGGCTAAATATTGTAAATGAATGTTGTAAATGAAAATAAACAGGCCTCTTAGTGTGACACTGTAAAATCAAAACATTGTATGCAGTAAAGAAAAGATTGGACTTAAGGGAATTTTAATAGGTCATTGTCTGAACCAATGATTATTTTAAAAATGGACCACATGGTTCTATTCCCTTCCATTCAATAAAAATGAACCCAAATAATCCAACATATTGTCAAATTTACAACCAGATTCTGCACAGTAGAGACCAGAGGCAGACTCGCCTCCTCATTTGGTTAATCAGACAGGACAACCCCTCATTAAGCAAAGTGTCTGGGCTTTACAGTGCAGAAACAGGGTGTATTGTTTTTAGAGATCTTTATAAAGACATTCTAGCTCTTATAGATGCACATTTAGTGGATTACCTGCTCCCAACACACATTGTTTATATAATCAGATTAAGCCTTTCAGAGTCGAAGTGTGTCAAAGTGTGTTAAAGCAGGGTGCCAGATTTGGGAAACATGGCATCAAACACCATCACCAGTTCTCATTCATCTCTCCTGTAAATAACTAGATGAGACTGGATGTGTAACATTAGCCTTGTTAGTTCGTAAGACGTGTTTAGTAACCGATGGGAGAAACTGAGCCTGTGGTTGAGCTCTTGATAAACTAGGCAAGCTCAGTTAGATGCTTCACTTTTTTCTTTAATATTCATTTTTTTTAATTACATTATGTTTCACAGTATAACTAAACAAGCAGTTCAAATACGTTTTAGAGTGCATTGATGAGTGAAAACAGAAAGAGCAGTTACTGATAAACTGAAAGCTTAGTGGCATGTTTTGGAAAAAATAACTTTCTAGTAAAAGTGAAATGGGAGAATAATCTGATTTAATTACCTCAATAACTATTAAAGTGACCTTTCTTGTGCTGCAAATTAGACATGGAGTGTTGTAACACAGTATAAATTCTGTACTGTACCACATTGTAGATTTTATTGCTATGCTTGAAATAAGATGTTTTCCTTTTCCCCTTTTCCCCGCTTTTCTTTTCACAGCTCCCAAAATATGGATAATAGGTAACAGCTACATTCACTCTGGGTAGAAGAGAGCAAGGGGGTCTCTGGGAACTAATTGCATGAAATATTTGATACAATAAAAAATATTAGTATTTGGTACAGAAACCTTTGTTTGCAATCACAGAGGTCAGACATTTCATGTAGTTCTAGTTACTTAGAAAAATGAACAGGTCTGTGAGAGCAAGAATTCTTGCTGGTTGGTAGGAGGTCAAATACATTTCAAGCAATAAAATGTGAATTGATTATTAAACAATCATAGAATATGATATTTTATTTTAGATTCTGTTTCTCACAGTTGAAGCATAAATATGATAAAAATGACAGACATCTCTATTCTTTGTAGATGGGATCTTGCAAAATCGGCAGTGTATTAAATACTTATTTTCCCTCACTATATATCATGTTTTTAGCCCAACATTGTTCAACATTGCTACTGTTCTTCTTCACCATCCCCTTTTATTCACCCCTCCACCTCAATCCTGTTTTCAGCTCTTTGCTTGGACTTTAATGCGTAATGTTTGTTTTGGACATTTACATATTGCCCAGTTAAAAACTAAACATTGTGTAAAAACAGAATGTCACCTGCAAAGTAGTTTCTGTAAGCGACACTTTTCTTTTAAACAGTAAAATGCTCTAATACACACCCAGCTTTTCCTCCCTGATCATGTTGTTTTGAGTCATAATGATCATTACATTACTGTTCATACAGTAAGCAGTAATAGGTCATTAGACTGTCTTGGCAGCAAAAGCCACATATCATTGGTTTAAATTAAACAGTACATTAAGTTAAACTACTCAGTATGCAGTATGAATCAAACTGATTTCTAAGTTTTCCAGATCTCCTACAGAACAAGTTGTTTTTCTCTTGGTCTACATTTCATTGATACTGTTCAAAGGCTTAAGACATTTTAAACTGGCATTTCCTGTGTTTTCAAAAAAGATAACAGCTATTGTATTTACTACTGGCACAGTAATGCATTAGCTAACTGTTTTAAGGCAAATGTCAAAAACATCTGAATAAATATCATAATATTGTTTATGTTTATTATATATCACTTGACGGGGTCTCTTTCAGTAATGTAGTACAGTGGTAGAATGAATCATATGAAGCATTAATATTTGGTTCTATTGACTATGAGCCTTCATATTTTCTTTTGGTCACTAAATACCAACTTTAAACTACTACTTTGACCAACATTTGAGCTATGAAATATATGTATATAATGCATCTTGTGCTACAAATCCTCATTCCAAATTCCTTATCCTCTTCCCAAATGATGGGGAAGAGGGCCGAAACCATCCAACCCACCCAGTGAAAGTGAGGGGTTGACAGTTTTGCTCTGTTGGGCCATTCTGTTTGAATCTAAAAAGGTTTATTCTTATGTTTGAGGACCTGCAGAATTGCATTGGCAAGCAGTTAGATCTGCCCTAGAACTACGAGAAAGTACAAAAAGCCCACATAGTATGTGCCACAGTGAAAAATGCCATCGGACTGCTTTCACAGTATGCTTTGGGTCATACTATGGTGATTTGTTTTGGCTGCTTCTATCTTCTGTTGCATCAATAAACACTAGTGAGTACATTAAAAGCTGTGCATACCCATGCCATAACACTGCCACACTAGTTTTTAAAGAGGATGTGGTTTGCTTTGGCTCTTGAGCCATTCCAAGCCTTCTCTATACTCTCTTCTTCCCATCGTTCTCTGTTACAGGTTGATCTTCAGAGAAATGCACTTTCTTTTTATGCCATGTTTGATTAAAAAAAAAAACATAATTATAAAAAAAGGCCAGTAACCAAGAAGTAATAAATAAACTATGAACAATCACACTAAAACAAAAAACTATTCTAACATAAAAATGACATTATTACATAAAAAATATCCCTTTGCTAACTGCTAAAATATATGTGATAAATGTTACATATGCTTAAACTTCAGTAGGAATAGTAATAGGATTTACAATATGCTAAGCATTATCACTATACAACAAAATGCAAGCATGTTGAAGCATGCCACATCAGAATAAAAATGAACTTTTACATTTAATCCAAACAAGAGTCACTAACAGTAATTTTACTTGCTTCATTCTGTAAATATAACAATGCATTTTATAGAATGATAATAAATAGCTAAATCTTGATATGGTTGCACATTTCTTTAATTTTTGTAATGATTACATATCCAAAGACCCATAAAAATGGCAAGTGGTACCAAGAATCCCTGCATGTGATGTTCGCAATATTAAGCCATGTTTTAATTATATACTTTATGCAGAAATATGTTGGAAGATACCACTCATTAATGGTTCTAGTGTAAGATGTGTACCGCAGTGGGGTACCATCACACTGGATGCAAAGCCCTAAAGGGGAGTCTTTGGTCCAGATGTGTGTTTCTGTTCTTGAACAGGATCTGTAGAAAAAAACAGAAAAGAGTAATATCAGCATCTGACACCAAGTTTAGCATAATGTTCATAGTGCTTTAAAGAAGACAATCACTTACACTCTGATAAGGCATTCTGTGTTTTTATGGTCATGTGTTCTGTAAATGTCATGTTCAAAAACTGATGTTTTAGCCAGGTTGCACGATCTTCTTCAAACATCTTTCTCTGAAACAGAAAAGAGCACAGAGCACTTAAAAATGCCTTAAAATATAAAATATACTGAGCACTGTTAAACAGAGTTAAATCATATATAAACACATATCTCAGCAAAAACAGTAACTTCCTCTTACAGCATGTAATTGAAGCCAAGCAGTCTACCATTTAAAATAAATATAACTGTATACAGTCATATGAAAAAGTTAGGATACTCTATAAAATCCTTTGTCTTTTTGAACATGTTTTAATGTATGCACATTTGATCTTCATTTTATACTGAGAGATGAAAGTAATACTAACTGAACACATACAACTGAAAAATGTCTTTTAAAAACCATTGATTAAATGTAACAGGCAGAAATTGCATTGGTTTGCTCTTGATTGTTGACATATAACCATGATGAGATCAAAAGAGATTTCTGAGGCCTTCAAAAAGAAGGTTGTAGATGCATATGAGTCTGGGAAGGGATTTAAGAAGCTCTCTAGCCTGTGTAAATTTGATTTTCATGTGCCGTCAATAAAAAGCATCAGCATCAAATGGAAAATCTCTCTTCCAGTTAATATCAGAGACTGGTAGATTGTTACAGGAAACACCTAAAAAACATTGTTTCAGCCAAATGAGAAAATACAAGCTAATAGGGCATACAGTGTCCTAACTTTTTCTTCACAATTTCTATTGCATTTCTTCAGTTATATTAACTCGGTCTCTCAATATAGTTAAAATGAATATCAAATGTCCATATGTTCAAATATGTTAAAAAAAAGAGGCAAAGGTGTTCATTAGGGTATCCTAATTTCTTTTAAATTACGTAACTTAGGTGGAACGACTACAAACTGACAGTGAGTGAGAGGCAGGACATGCCTAATGAAAATAGATGGTGCCAGGAGCCAATGGGAAAGATGTGGATTTTCAAAAATTATTTATTCAAGATATTTGTTGAGAAACACCAATGTGAGGAAAAATTATGAAATCCAACATGAGTCCAGTTTTTAATGTGCTGTTTTTAAGCACATGGGCCAACTCCAATTCATTTGCTAATGGTAACAGACTAGACTCAAGTATTATTAGGTCATTTGACTCAAAGATCAATGAAAACAATCACAGACATTTAACCTGCATGGACTCACATTAAGACTGTGAATGTGTCCAGCACTCACTTACATTCTCATATCTCATGGCCTACAGTCAAATTAGCCATAGCTCTAAAACACTGAATTATGCCACATATTCTTCCAGATATTTAGGGGAATTCATACGTAGATAAACGTTAGAATATCAGGTTTATTAAAGAAGCAATCTTTTATACTCTTGTTTGTTACTGTGTATTAGTGTGTGTCAGTGTATCTGTGCATATAAACACCTAAAATATGAAGAGAATAATATTAATATTATTATATTATACTGATTAATAAACAGTAATAATCAGAAGTAATAAATGACCTCATGTCCTAGTCTAATGGCTGCCTCTGTGAAACTCCTCCTCTCCATTTCAAAGTTCTTCCTCTGCTCCGCAAATGTTCTCCACTCCTCTTTCAAGCGCTCCTTTTCTTCTAACATGTAGCAGTCGTTCAAGACAGCAGCAGTCTCCTCATCACATGGAGTATTGAGCTGTTGCTGTTCAGCACATAGAAAAGATGTAGAAGAGAAATGTATGAACAATATGAAGGTCCAACAGTAGGAGAGATATCATGTGGTTATGTTGCTATTTACCTGCAAAAGCTGTTGCTGAGTCTGAATGAAGTCTTTGCACTGTTGGATTTCCAACTTGAGTCTCTCCATCTCTTCTTGATGGACATCTTTGGAAATCATGTCCTCACCAACCTCCTTCCCCAGTTGTACCATTGAGGCTGGAAAACAAATGGAATACAAATTTCATCTTCAGACAATTGCACTTCACCTCTTTAATGCCTTCCCTCATATACCCTTTGTCTTCCACATTCACAAAGCTGCAGACTGTCTTGTCCATAAAATTCGAAAGTTCTCCTGTTTACTTCTTTGCAGAAATCACTTCACTGACACACTGTTGAAGCAAAATTTTGATATAAAGCTCGGGTTCTCATGTTTATCTGCAGCTTTGTTCACAATAACACACCTACATACTGGCTTAGGTCTTCAGTGAGAGTTCCTCCTCAGTGGTGGAATACTGTCAGTGTGTCAGTATAAACACAACGTGGGCTATATCTGGTTTGTTCACAGTTCAAGTTTGGTTTGATTGGTTTTCAGGTTTGATTTATTGTTCCTCATTATCCAGAGTATCTTAACTCTCTCACCCTAAATCAGTTTTCCCCAGACCCTCAGGGGTAACCAACACTGCTCCTGGACCTTCCTGTAAATTTTAGATTTAACCATTATTCACCCCACCTGATCAAGAAAACTTCTGCATTCTCAAGTTCTTTTTGGTTGAATGTGGTGTGATAGATTTTGGATTGGACTTTAAACCTGCAAGAAGGCAGTTCTTCATGAGAAATGAAGGGTGATCCCTGCCCTAAAGTGTACCATGACATTTTGTGTTGTTCCTTCACTGATCAGTGCTTCAGCTCATAAAGAGCTCATATAGTTCTTAAAGGGATGAAATTGTTCAACCCCAAGTGTACCTTTGTTGTCTAGGTTCTCTACATGGTGTTTGAGCTTCCTCCACTGTTGGCGAATGCTGTTGGTGAGCTTCTCTCGAGCATGTTCACAAGACATTTCTGTCTCCTCCTCGTCAGATGCTAATTGCTGAGCAAAACATTACAAAAAGCTCATGGAATTCTCCACCAGGCAATATAATTTTAAAAACAAATATCCATTTAAATAAATATAATTAAATTATAACCTTTAAAACTTGTGCATGACTGTTCTCCTCTCACCTGATCTGTGATTTCAGTGCATTTCTCCTCCTTATGGCTGTGTCTCTTTGGACTTAAAATACCCACCATTTCTCGCTTCATTTGCTGAAGCACTTTCTTCAGCTCTGCATTCTCAAACATCAGTTCCTTCTGGTGTTTATCAAACTCATTCAGAAGAGTCTTGTACATTTCGCTTTCATATCTGAGAGAGTGCATGAGATATTACTTAAATAAGATGCACATGCTGCAGGGGACATAACAGCAGGACTGCAACTTGCCTTGCATCTGTTTTTATGGTTCTCCACTGACTTCTCCTTCCATCAGACCTTCCAACATAATTTAAAATGTCCATCCCTGAAAGATAGCAAATACTTTCATGGCATAAAAAACCTTCTTAGATGTCAAAAGCTGAATTTGCACTATTGAAATTACATTATCCCAAAACTGAAATAACATGTTTGATTGTCGATTTGTAGTTTTCATTTTAGAGGCTAAGGCTTCCCCCATGTGGTGAATGCCTATTATTGCAAAATTCAAGCAGACTGCAATATGCATGCAATAAAGCTTAATCTTTTACAGTTGAAAGCAACCTGAATTTCAAATGCATCATTTATCTCATGTTAGTTCAAGCTTCTGGACCCACTTAACACAATTCATCACATATCATTTAAAAGATAAGTATCAGGGTCTCCTAATATAATCTACAAAAATTTCATTAGGACATTTTCCCACCTTTAACACATTTCATTATGTCTCATAAAGGAAGCAACGTGCATTACGTTGTAACCATAGAAAAGGATTATTTCATTTTTAATGCTATTAATACATGTCTCTTTAAACTAGTACTATTAAAGATATGCTGAAGCATTCAGCGCAGCACTACAGTGACCCACTAGCCTATTTTAAGCTTATGCACAATTGCTTGTGTATCACACACTCACACACACACACACACAACATCTTAATCCAGAGTAACACAATGCATTAGTATTTTGTGCAGCACTGATCTCTTTGTAATATAGTGCAATGTTACATAATACAGCTGCAAAGTGTCTCTGTCTGTACCCTGTTTCTTGTCCTTCTTGTCTGTCAGTAACTGATTGAGGCGCTCTTTAAGTTTACTGAACTCCTTCTCTTTCCTCTTCATGTCATGGTTGTACTGTGTGGCACGACTGGCGATGATGTTCTGAAGCTTTTGTACCTGTGGAACATATACACTGATCAGCCATAATATCCAGAGCACCACCTGCTTTAAATACAGTTCTGTTTCAATCTTGTGGAAAATCTTTTTCTTGCTCCCTCACTCTAAACCCCCCCATCCCCCCATGTTCTCACACACAGCCTGATGTTCAACAGATGACAAATTAGTTGGTATAAAGAAGAAATGAAGATCACATTTCAATACGTTTAAATACAGTTACAAACAAAGGATTTCATGGGGTGTCCTAATTTTTTCACCGCATACCAGTTTCAACCCACAGTACCTGTCTGATGTCTTTGGAAATGTTCTGACCCAGTTGCCCTGCCCTTGTTAAAGTGGCTCAGATTCTTACACATGCCCATATGTCCTGCTTTTAACACACCACCTGCTCACTTGCCGTTCTCTTGTTGCTAATGTTATGGCTGATTGGTGTACATATGTTCAAAAAGAGTCTTTTAACATTATTGAAAAACAAGACGTAGACGACTATCGTGCTACATAATCTATAATCAACACTACATAACATCCTCTTTTGACCATTCTATAGCTGAATGTACTCATGCTCACCTCCTCTTTTTCATTTTTCAAACAATTTTGTAACGTCTTTACATTGATTTCCAGCTGTCGCTCTCGTTCTCGCAATCTGACGTTTTCCTTTTTGGAGAGTTCAAGCTGGTCCTTTACAGAGGAAGCAAACCAGACAAGATTTTCTTTTTTTAAAAGGTTATACACATATTGTACCTTAAGACGAAGTCTTTTTTAAAATAAATGCTATTAGCTATATCTTGTTTTTAAAAGCCTTGCGTGTTTATCACAAGAATATAGAGCTTTTTCCAGCTATGAATAAAAAGCAAACCTTGAGTTTGGAGCTGGTGAGCTGCTGGCAGTGTAGGTCACTGCTGACCTTGAGCTGCTCCACTTCCAGCTCCTCCACCATTCCCACAGAGCGCTGATGCAACTGCAGCAGATCGTACATGCCGTTTAATGCCGACATGACATCAAACTCTCGAATCCCATTCAAGTCATAAAAAATGGATGGCAGTCCCAGAGATGAAAGCTCCTGGGAATGTAAAGCAGGGGCTCAGAACAGACACACAGAACTCACATACAGCAAGTAAACTCTAAATTATTATTTAAACATTTTAACAGACATACTCCTTACTGCACTGTATTAAATGACTTTTATTTTATTCTGATAAATAAATCTTTTTGCAGTTCCAAACAATGTCAGTGCACCCCTGAGAGGTTGAAATTTAGTCCACCTGTAACTTCTGGAACTCCACCTCAGATGATGATGAATTATTGCAGATATTCCCCCATATTACTTAGCAGTGGGCGGTGACCTTCCCACTGGTAGCAGAAGCAATAATGCAGAAGCAGTGCTTCTCTGTGACTGGCTCTTGGCCTCACCCTTCCTCCTCCTCATTAATCCTGCCTACATGTTATAGACCCCTTAAATGCATTCATTTTTCAAATGAGCAGACAAGGTGGGAGACCCACTGATATTGTGGGTGCATATTCAATTTAATATGCATACAAATGACATCACAATTTAGCTGTACCACTGTTAAGAGGATGTTTGAGTTGCTCAACAACCCTATAATCAATGCCACCTGTGGCTGGCAGTCCAGTATTGCTAAGTCCCACATTACTAAGCTCCGTGAACACCAACAGAATGTTAAAAGAATTAAGGGCTTCTGTTCTCCTCCAAGTACTTTTGCATTTTGTTGGTGGCATTTATAAAAGATAGTTCAGCACGTGTAGGGTGCTTGGCCTAACCTTAGCAAGCACCCTACAACCTCTGCTTCTGGGAAATGAAATGTCCTCTGCTGAGATTTATTTCTGAGAAATATATTTATAAACAATATCTGGCAGATAAAATGGGATCCTGAGATTATCACGCAACTCAAATAATGCCCACACCACTCGGTTATCAATATCAAAGCAATGTCATCATAAGAGCTTTAGGGTTGATATAATAGCATTAGATATACAATATGCAACTTTATGGACCTTTTAGTTAAGCACACCTACCTGACTAATGTATAACATGCACTCTGATATATTGTTTTCTGTACAGAAGTCACTGGGACCACTGTAGGGACTAACAGGCAGGAGAGGCATTGTGGAATGGCTGTACTGCCTTGAAGGAGGCATTGAAGAGTAACAGTAAATGGTGTTGATGTCTTCTGCACAAGGAAGAATGTTAGAATTAACTCTAAGTTCCAAAACAGTGCAACATTACACAAAACAGCAATGACTAACAAACAAAAGCAATCTTGAGACACCTTTATGCTTGGTGAAAATACAATCTTAGTCGTGATTATTTGTGGAAAAGATCATGACAATCATGATAGCACACATGCCAAGTTTTATTGAGGTTAGGAGAAACACCCACACTGAAAATAGCACTCCAGTGAAGTTTCGAGTCCTTCATTTATTCCCTTTACACATGAGACTGAGTAAGTAGAGCAGTCAAGTTATAACAGGGATTGTATGGAACGTAAGGAACTGATGAAAATTTTAAGAAAAAATTAAGTAAATGTTCACAAATCAATGCCATTATGGTGTGTCTGTGGGACCACAATTTCACTATGCTGGCTGTAACTCTCAGAACTGCATATCTTTATTTACTTATAAACAAGTGGTTTTCCGTCAGATAAACAGTCAGCAGGCAATATATAAATATGCAGGTGTTTGCCCTAACCTCTAAAAAATGGTTCATGTATTATCATGATTGTCATGATCTTTTCTGCGTATATACACACACACACACACACACACACAGACACAGACACACACACAGACACAGACACAGACACTATGTATATACTTCACAAAAGAACCCTTAACTTCACTAAAGAGCCCATGGGCCACTAAATACAATACTTATAAAACATAATCAGATAATCAGATATGTTATTTTGCACAGTGTCATGATACAATGCAAATTATTACAGATATTTTGTAACTGTAATACCATATGATGACTCTGGCATTTTTCAGTCTTCCATACAGCCAGGAAGCGTGCACTGTGGATCTATTGGAAGCAACCCCACAAGAATCCTGAAAAAGAAAAGAACAATAGCAATATATATTTTCTCTGCATACTTTGTTAGCCTCTGTTCACCCTGTTCTTCAATGATCAGAACCCCACAACAACACAGGACCACCACTGAGCAGGTATTATGTGGGTGATGGGTCATTCTCAGCACCGCAGTGACACTGACATGTTGAGGTTGTTAGTGTGTGTTGTCCTGGTATGAGTGGATCAGACACAGCAGTGCTGCTGGAGTGTTTAAACCCCTCAGTGTCATAGCGGAACTGAGAACAGTCCACCAGCCAGAAATATCCAGCCAACAGCATCCTGTGAGCACTGATGACGAATATTAAATACCCTAATATACTGTGTGTATATATATATATATATATATATATATATATATATATATATATATATATATACAGTATAAACAAAGCAGGTGTTGGATTACTAACTATAAACAACACTAGACTACCATGGGAAGTGTCGGGATGTTTTTAAATGAATCAGTCTGAAGCAGGCCTATGTCCTACCTCATATGCCTCAAACATACTGTTTTTGTAAGTGTTGCTGGTCTAGTCCAGAGCACAGACTGCCCTTAACGACGTCAGCACAAATGCCACGTTTAAACAGCAACACCATAACAAACAACGAGCCGCTGCAGTACTGACCTCAGTGTTAGGAGCTCTGTGTCTGAATGACACTGAAGACGCCGAGTGGGCGAGAATTAGGCCGGGGAAAGCTGCAGGCTGTGTGCCGTGGTGCCTGGAGCCCACTGAACAGTGTAGTGTGAAGGTGTATCTGCAGATGAAACTGACAGGTTGGCACTTACTTGTGTTTTCAGCCCCGCAGCGTCTGCAGCAGCCCCAAGACTTCTAAAGACACGCGTCAGAAACAGGGACGGCTTAGAAACACTGTACTAATGCTGTACAACCCGAATTCACCCGCAGCTCCGGCTGTAGCTGTTCCGCCTCTTCACCAACAGCCAGTTTGAGCGAAACGGGGACACTCAGGAACAAGCATTTGCGTTGTCAGGCAACGAATAGCGGGCACCTGATTGGTCGATCCGCTAATATAACCTAATCGTCAACCAATGAGCTGCGCTGTAGACAACAGCGAGGAACACAGGATTTGCATACAGGCACGAAATAAACGTGTGGAATAATGCAGGGTTGAATTGATTTAAAATCATATCAGAAAATCAGGTTTATATATAATAAATATTTGTTTCTGGGGAAAAAGGTGTCTTTTTCTTAAGACGTCGTAACATTTCAAGGCATTACATTTTCTGTATGGTTTAAAAATGACATGCAGATCACAATCATTCACACTGTATCGAATATCAACATGAAATGAATGCACATTACACTATTACACTTATTCATCAACAACCACAAATGCGAGACACCCCGGATAGTCGTGTCTAGAGGCACTACAACTAGTATTTGAAATAACAATAAATAATGATATGTACTCACTATTTATTTCAAATAATAAAATCAGAGAAAATAGCAATCCACTATTATTCATTCAGACACTGTGCTCACAAGGCTTTACACTCGATGTTGGAACAGTGCTGTGAGGATTTGATTGCATCCTGCCACAAGAGCATCATTGAGGTCAGGTACTGATGTTGGGTGATTCGTTCTGGATTGCAAACTCCAATCAAAATCATCCCAATTGTGTTGAATGAAGTGGTATCACTCCAGACAGCACAGTTCTACCACTCCACAGCCCAGTGCTGGTGAGTTTATACCCATTCAATTGTTAGAGGGGTGTCTGTCTTTTTGGATGAATTGTCTGCATGTAGTCTTATCCACAGCACAAGGCTTAAGTAATTAAATGAATTTAACTGATGAATCATTCATTTATTTATGATTATATAATTATTTATGGGAACTGCAATATCTTAAAGAATTAGCTAAAAAGCAATTAGTGTTAATTCATGCTCTATTACTGAAGATCAACATGAACTGAGTTCACATAACTTTATTCATTAACAACCACAAATATTTACAAACAACATCAGGCGGTTGTCCTCCTGGACAATTGTGTCTAAATGTAAATCAATACCTCACATACTATACATTGGAAAGACAACAATAAAAGCAGTTACAATATGTATAGTTACACAATCATTTATCCCACATCACAGAATGGCGATTGTACAAAAAAGCACGTTTTTTTCCCAACTTTTTGAGGGTAAATTACATTTACATGATACATCCAACAAACACAGAACTGTTAGCTGCTAACTGGGACAAGCCCAAGCTGCGGCTCTTCATCTTGAACCAAATGATCCGTGGGGCCTTTTTTTGTCTCAAGCCACCAAGTTGTCATCTCACCTTTGCCCTGTAAGACAAAGAGTTACAGACAAGCAGTAAATTTCCCCTTGCTGTGTCTCTGATATATGTGACATCTCCCTTAAGAGAGGGGGATTCTATTTGTCTTTGAATAATGAATGAAGAAGTAGAAGAATCAGTCAAGGAGCCAGCTGAGGCCACACTCTAATTGAGACATGGCACAGCTGAGCTAGGGCGTACAAAATCTCTAGGTCTCTTGAGACCCTTGTTGTCTATCATATGTTGTCAAAAAGATGCTACGTTCATTTCTGAAACATGCGGGCACATACGTTTACATATAAAATCAGTTATGATCAACTTTGAGAATGCTTCATTTAGATTTTATAACTTGTATATTGGTGAAACCACCACCTAAATGTTTAAAAGCTACATAATTTATGTGCAACTATTTACATAAAGGTTGTGAGGTTTAAAAAGGGGTTACCACGTAAATCATCTTGTCAATCTGGGGAGGGGCTCATTTCATGAGAACAGGTCAGTTATCTATAGCAACCACAGTGAGTCAGCTCAAAAATTCCATGTAACCATTCTTAAACATAAACCCAAAAAGGACTTTTTTAATGCACATAATCTGAAATAATGCTAGTCCATCCAATAATGGCTTACTTGTAAAAAAGGTTTCACTGTAGTTGTTTGCCTTTTTAAAAAATAAATAAGCAAATGGATTTGCACTATGCTTGCAGAACAATGTAAACAATCTTACCTTTACATTTAGAGCACCACGGCATAACAGGACATATCCCCCAAGAGTGTGGAGAAGATCAGCTGTGGATTCACTGCACTGAATCTTTAAAGCTGCCAGAAGTAAAATATGGCATTGCAACTGTAGTAATGTTCTCTGTTTCCCTCTAACAAGTGCATAGGAAAAATATTTAAAATCAACATAGCCTTAACCTTCATAGTTTGATCTATGTTTATTCACCAAAAAATTTAAAAAGTATTTCTAGGAAACAGTCACACATGCCAGATATTTTCAGGAGATCCTAAGGTACTAAATTTTCTCTTAATTTGAGATGTAAATATTAAGATAATGATCATGTTTTGAAAAACATGGATGTGCGCCTACAATATTTTTTATTATTTATTTTCTTCAAAGTACTAAAACCACTTAATATGTCAGAAATTTTGTTGAAAATTTTCTAGTGTTATAAGTTCTTTAAAATATTTTACAGTGATTCAAATAAAATAAAATAAAAAAACAACCCGAATATCCTTTATTAATTTTATCATTTATGTATGCATCAATATTATCCCTTCTTGTGTTTTTGAACACTGTGTGAGCATAAAAATAAAGCAAACAGCCTTTTACATTTAAAACCCAAATTCTGGGTCAATTACCTCATTACTCCACCCCCCTGATGAGCTCAAAATCGTTTTAGTCCCATAGTGTCAAGGGGTCGTCTCAGAGTGGAACAGAAATGCCAATGAATGTTTTCAGATCTGAAGCAAGAGCAGAGCTTTTCTCCTCTCTCTAAGTGATAAAGCTTTATGTGATGTTTATCTGAGGGAGATTATCTTCTAGGTCTTACAGAGTTAATAGGTGTAACATTTGTACATGATTGATAGGAATAACATTTTCTATTGTTTACTTTGAATTCTGTTTTTCATATGTAATTTGCTTTATGGCTAAATTTGTCCATAATATGTACTTGTTTAATACTAGAAAATCAGTGGCCTGACTTTTGTGCAGTTCTATGAATGATATGTAACTAATATAACTGAAAACAAGGTTAGTAATATATATATATATATATATTTCTAGAACGCTATATAGTATACAGGTTATGAAACATACTCAGTGTAACATATAAATTAATATACATACTGAAGATGACTTTTTATCTAAATGATATTGTACAATATAAACATTAAGCAATTAATGCCAATGACTTGGTAAAAAGTCTTTGATAACATTTGATGTAA
Source organism: Acestrorhynchus altus (assembly GCA_034509495.1). Taxonomy (NCBI): domain Eukaryota; kingdom Metazoa; phylum Chordata; class Actinopteri; order Characiformes; family Acestrorhynchidae; genus Acestrorhynchus; species Acestrorhynchus altus. The sequence goes on along the minus strand of CM067514.1, from coordinate 17,212,705 downwards.
ACAAATAAGTAAACCTTATTTAATGTCATCATCCTGTCTTGGAAACCATTCCTTATCAAAGACAAACAAAGCCGAAGTCTTGTGTGCTGATCATTAACCTAGTGTACACAGAACCTTTTTGCTCAGGTACCTTCACTGGTGGACTCCATGCGGGATGCTGTGTTCACAGTGTCTCCAAACAAACAGTAACGTGGCATTTTAGTGCCGACCACTCCAGCCACCACAGGACCTTAAACAGCCACCAGACACAAACATTGCGTTACATACCATAAGTCAAAGTAAATACATTTTTCTGCTTTGCACATGAAGTGCTTTTTCTGAAAGAAAGGCTAACCTGTCTGTAGAAGCTGCTACACCTAGTTTGTACATATATATTCTATCTATAGTCACTGGCCATTTTATTAGAAACAATGCACATTCCATAGGTTTACCATTATAGATTGTAGCCGTTGTTGCCCAATTTACACTATTGTTCTCTACTGCAGTTGTCTTAATGTCAGTCTTAGAGACATTTTGTTTGTATTTTTTTCCAGATGAAGGTAAACATTAAGTGCATAGTGTGGGGTCCCCATAATTGGTATTGGAAACCCCTGTACTATCCTATCTATCAACTGCAAGAGTCCACCATTGGACCAAAACTGACCAGATACTACTTCTCAGCACAGCACTGAGATCAACATGGGGGTAGTATAACTGCATCAGGTACTGGGTTCAGAATGGGTCCAGTCAAAACATGCAGCCATAAGGAGGCCTAAAGTCAAAATTACCATTGATAAAGGATTAGATAATTATACCTCAAACTGTATCTGGCAACAGATGAGTTACAGCCACTTGCTACACACATACACACATTAAGTCAATAAGCTAAGCATTTAATGCTGCATAACTGCATTATAGATATGTATTACTGGTAGAAACCATGCTAACCTGAATGGATGCCAGCCCGTATCTTCAGCTGAGTGGTCGGCTTGTGTGGGATTTTAAATGCATGGCAAACACTGATCAAATCCAGAGCCATGCTGGCAATCTCACCCGCATGACTGATTCCATTCTCGTTTGGAACCCCAGACACAACCATATCTGAAAAAAACCCAGGGTTAAGTACATTGACATTAAAATCATCCTATCTACCATTTAAAGATGCACTTAATAGAAAGTAGAAAACACCCTGGCTTTCTTGCAGTCACACTCACAAGCATCTCCAATGGTCTCCACTTTGTAGACATCATAGTTGTCAATGATGTCATCAAATGTAGTGTAAAGTTTATTAAGGAAATCCACCACCTGGTGGGGGGTACTGGCTCCCGAGAGCTGGGTAAAACCCACTATGTCACTGGAAAGACAAATAAATTTTAGATATCAGTTAAAAAGGATTTATGTTCTAAGTTCTAATTAAATGTTCTATGTTATAAGGGACTATGGGATTTTATCTGAAATACAAAAGAGTTCACATTAGAATTTTTTTAATTTAACTTTCATTCAAATTGTATTCTCAAAAAAATGTGAAAGTGAAATGAAGAAATATTTGTGACATTGATCATGTTATAGCCTATGTTAAAAAGTTCTGGAGCACTTCTATTGGTCTATTCATACAGAATTATTTACACAAATTATTTAAGGGCTACAAGGTACAAACCATGGAGAAAACAAAAAAAGGTCAAAAATGGAGTCAAGTGGTTTCATTGGACAGTGACAATATGAGCTACTCATCAATGGCTTTTTCACAAACTAGTGGAGTCCAGCTCAAGCTCAATACTATCATTAAATTGAGAGAAGGACATAGGGTACCTACCTATTACTAAGAATCCAAACTGTCATTCATCTACCTGAAATATACGGTGGCATTGGAGTAGCTCTGTGCCTCTGCTGTACGTCCTTGTCTAAGATCATCAGCCACTGGTTTAGGCAGCATACCTGCACACACATTTTAAAATATACAGTGTTCAGAATGGCTTTAAAATATGCACATAGCCAAAGAAAAAACAAATCTCAATTTTTGGTGCTTCACTTTTTGACATAACTTGAATCCTATAGTTGTCTGGTGTACAAAAATTGATGATGAACATTCTGAAAACAATGGTCCAAAATGAGAAAACAATTTACACTGACTTCCACTGAACATTAGAAAGCTTTTCTCCATCTTTTTAAAAGTTGCAATTTTGTGATACAATTACCACAATTATATATGTATGTATGATCACTTGAATACAGGCTGTGAACCTGCTAAGAAGCTACAAAACTACTTTAAAAGAACTGACTTATTACTATCCAAATCTCAAGTTAAGTGAGTATAGCTTATCACGAAGATCAAATTCTCAAGTATTACCACCCATGATTTAAATCATATCAGTACAAATAATGCCTGCACTTCTTTCCATTCTGCAAGACAACAAGAGTGTGGCCTAATCCTTCCACTAGATGGTGCCTCTATAAAGCTGTATCCCACTAGGCCACATTTGAAAAACTGAAGCCAGTGTTATTTTGGTGCTTGAAAAGGAGGGCTAAGAAACTGTCAGTGTACTATAAAGCAAACGATCTGTCTTCTGCTTCTCCTGAAGAAGATCTTGTGTCCTCTCAGCCACTATCGCCTCCAGATGCTTACTGTACTTTTCCATCTAGATGAAAAACAGAAACATAGAACTACTATTTAAACATTACTTACATTTGCAAACTAATGTGAGGTAAGAGCTTTGTTTGCGGGTTTGTGTGAGCATGCTGTTATGATGTAAATGAAAGTGTGTGACTTTTGGACTCTTACCAGGTTCATCATCATATCAACAGGGCTGACTTTGTGTGGGTTCATTTTGTCCAGCATTTTTTTCACATTCTCAAAAGTCGGCCTGGTGGTGACATTGTGGGACCAGCACTTCTTGATAAGCTGCACATCATTATACCACACAACAAAAGATAAGAGATATAACTGTTTCTCCAAATCATTTGATTATCTCAGATAATATAAGAGAGACAATCAAAGTAATCATCTTAACTTGGCTTGTGGGAAATGCATTTAAAGCCACTCTGCTATTGTAAGTGCTTTTGAGATTCCATTTATTCTTTGAGCATGTTCAGACCAACTTTTTTACCACACAAACCAATACATAAGGGATTCTTCGCCATTTGCAACAATCATACTGCCTACTGGCTCATTGTCCATGCTTCACAAGTGTTGTATTTCATAGTGAGATAAGCAACATACCTTCCTTTCAGCAAAACAGCATATAATGTATCACATCATAACTCTTTTGTTATAAAGTGCACATTTACCAGAATTCTCTAGCTATTTTAATCTAACTTCTATTTGCTACATCTATATGTATGCAAGTTAATTATTTAAAAATGTGATTTTTGTTTAGATTCTGTCTCTCACAGTTGAAGTGTACCTACAATAAAATTACAGAGTAATCAGAGGTTGGAAAATTGTCATGTCAAAATGAATTACAAAAGTCAACCTTAGGAGAATCAATAAGACGCAACAAAATTTAAAGGTAGGAGTCCATTAAGCATGTTTTATCTTACCCTGAAAGGTTACTAATTTTAATAGTAATATGTAATATTTATAATAGAAGCAAACAGCAGCCTTGCTTTTATCAGGAGTGGGTTTTGATAGAACTTAGTTTCTCTACCAATTGCAGAGAAACATGTTAAAATTGTAGTCTGTGGTAATCAGCAGATGTGGCTGAAACACCTGCCCAATGGTTTATGAGATTATTTCAAGTCTATGGGTTTTCTATGCTTTCAGAAGTACAGAAAATGTGTCAGAATATTTCCTGTGGTATTTGATCATATGCTACAAACGGAGCACATGAGATTAGGCTAAAAAGGCTCTTTTAAACCTGGCCCTGCCTAAATCAGCTACAAACCTCGCAATACTCTGCTTGGTTAGGGCAGTCACTATCTGATTTCCCAGCTTTAAGTTCAGGAAGAGGAGGACGCCACATGATGTCCAGCTTCATGGGATCAGTCTGCTCCTGATTCAACAAATACAAATATGCCATCAACACATCTACAGCAGTGAAATTATTATGCTCTAATTATGGGAATTACTCTAATTCCTGATACTCACCGATATAAGGTCACTGCGTGTGGCTATCTCCACTAAGATAATGGAATAGCTAATGAGAAGAGAAAACACCATATTTTACATCACTGACAGCAAGAGCATCGTTGTTTGAGAAGACTCCAGGATGTGCAAATATTAAACTAACAAAAGATACTCATCTAGATCTTTAAAGGATGTTTCTTTTGGAGATAACCGTGTTTTCATGCTTTAACACTGACAGTTAAATTTACTGAACTCCTTTAAATGGGAAAATTGAAACAAATGAAATGCAAATACATGCCTGAGGCTTTCAGTGACGGTACTATTCCAAAACCTCACCTCAAATGTGTCAATACTGATCATGCACAGACAAATGAGTTTAGAGTGCCTCTAAACTGGATGAGATGTACAGGAATGTCCTAACTCATAATATGAAGGAATGGTATTTGGAATAAATATTCATAATACAGAAGGCTGTAACTGCAAGTCTCTGTACTCAAATGTGGCTTTATGAACCTGAGCTGACATTATTAAAAGTAAACATAATCAGCACATGAATGATGTTATCTGCCTATGATTCTCACCTGTACACATCAGCTGCAGATGTGTTGCTGCCTGTGCTGCCCAGCAAAACCTCTGGGGCACAGTATATGTGGTAAAGGTTTTCACAGAAGAAAGCACCACTCAATGCTCCAGAGTCCTCTTTTCTGTAGGCCTTAAGTCCATAGTCTGGGCAATCGTGAAGAAATAGGGTTGATTAGGACAAGTTTCTGGAGTATTGTAAAATCCACCCACAAGAAGTCAATAAACTGGTTTCAGTGAAGCATTTTTTTGGTACCTGATATTTTGCAGACCCATCGGTCATCAACAACACAGTTGCGGGAGTGAAGTCTCCCATGGAACATCTTGTGCTGGTGCAGGTAAGCCATCCCACGAGCAATATCAGTGGCAAAAGATAAGCTAAGAGAATCACAGAATTAGATGGACAGCTCAGGTTTGATAGCACGTTCAAATTTTGATTAAGAAACCATTTATTGAGGTATGTGAGCATGTTAGTATGTTAGTTTCATACAGTCCACATATGAAGATTGTTTATAATTCCTCACTGTTGCGATGTCACAAAAAAGTAGAGATTTACAAACCAAGCTGCAGAAAAATAGTGTTTTTCACCATTTTTGTCATTCCAAATCTACATTTAGTTTATCACTGCCCATTTACAGCCCATACTGCTGGTAGCTGGTTAAATCAGGTGTTTTATATAAGGCAAAGTAAAAAAAATCATTTAATTCAAGAGGATCATTTAAATCATGATCCTAGGAATTACAAGTAAACAATTGTTAAAAGTGGGCTTCAGGGGGAATAAATTACAAGAAAATGTAGGGTATTCGGCGCTACATTTGTATTCTATTCCCAACAGATTTATTCTAGGATAGGAAAGCTTTACATAAGAGTGAATGGCAACTGTTCTGGTACATAAAGTTGCACAAAAAAACAATTTGCAAAACAAATGTAGAAATATGGGAAAAACTAAGAAATGTTTACCGAAAACCCCAGTTGATTGGAATATCTTCATTCAGCAGAACATCAGCAAGGCTTCCTTTTGGACAATACTCTGTCACGATGCTAATGAAAGGGACTTCGATGGAGCCTCCAATGAATTTAGCCAGGTTTGGATGATCTAGTTCCCTATTTGAGAATTAGAAACAGCTCTTCATCTCTAAAAGCTGAATTTTGTAGATATTGTAAAACATATTTAGCAATAAAATGATTATATCCTTCCAAAGATGATGAATAACAATTCTAAAGTTCAAATTTGCAAGCAGGCCTGTATCAAATTCTTTTTCTTTTCTTTGACTTGAATTTGACTTCCATTACAATGGCGTTTTTCAGGTGCAAGTATAGAAAACAGTGTTATGCAATGCATGTATTGTATTTCCAAATCTATTCACTGGCCTAGGATTACTAAAAATGCCTCACCTGACCTCTCTGATTTCTTTCCGAATTGTTTTGGAAAGGGTGAAGTGCTTCTTCTGGACGTGTTTTACAGCTACTGTCCTTCCGTCACTAACAAGAAAAACAAGGAGTTGAGATTGCAGTGTGCATGGAGGGCATGAAAGGAGTGCCTGATGGCACAGTAAGTTGCTAATACTCACTAGATGCCAGGCTGAATGAAACTTGACTTGAAGTTGGTGTTCACCACTGTGCACACAGTCACATCTGTGGTCCGACTGATGCTGGAGCTGCTCTTCGCCTGTTGGAGACTTGTGGTGCTACAGAAGCCCATGTAGCACACTTTGCCTTTGATAGAGAAAAACTTTGCATAACTTAGTGATCACCTTTTGGCATGGTTTTGGAAGGAGGAAGCAATACGGAGTATTCAAAAGAAACTCATATGGACACAGACAGGACACACCAAATTCCTCACAGACAGTGATTGAGAATTTGAACCCAAATCCGAAGCCCATAAAAACACACATTCTAAAAAAAACCCCAGAAAGGATCATCCATCTAAATTAAATTACTAAATACAATGTTGTGCTAGACCAGGCATCCCAGGTCCTGGAGTGCGTACTTCCTGCAGAGTCCTTCCTGCTCATTTTGCTACTGTAACAAGCCTACTAACCCTGATATCTAACAGGTGAGACAAATGAGGTGTGCTTCAGCAGGAGCAGTTGGCAACTCCAGGACTGTCATTAAGTCTCTCAAAATGGAAGCATGTCATCTTCAGTGACGAGTTCCACTTTTGTCATGGTGGAGACAACCAATGAATACGTGTGAAGTGGCACTGTGGTCAGCACCAAGATTAATGGTTTGTTATCATACGTAATATGCCTAAAAGACCTGGTGTCATGGTTTGGGTTGAAATTTTGTACAATGCAGGATCACTTTTGGTCTTCATTACAGGACAGAGACTTCTTTCTGGTGCTAAACTAAAGTTGCAGGGGTAATGTCCATCCAACTGTCCAATTGTCCATCCAACTGGTTTATACAGTGTAAGCCTGGTGTTGAATATCTGGCACATACATTGATAGAAGTGACATAAGATTACATTAGATAGAACATTATTGATGCCTTGGGAGGGTAATTAAGGTAATGACAAGAATTGGCAAGAAGAATGGCAAGTTGCTGATAGCCAGTCAGTCAACTCTTAATAAGGTTTATTCACTCATGATTTATGCTGTCATGTCAACATCATCTTTGTTTGTCCACACTCATTTAGGTTTAGCTGGATATATTATTGAGAAAATATAAAGCAGAAAATGAAATTACATCTAGACGTAAGAAGTTAGAAGAGCAAGATTGATTGTGGCATCTCGTTGTCTTACCAAATAGTATGTTATTGTAATTGATGATCCAGCTTTCATCCCAAAACATCTTCTGCTTTTGGTATTGCAGCCACTAGGGAACAGAATGAATACAGTAAAACCAACGGACCATAAAAATGACACATAGTGAAGGGTTGTTTTACTATTTAATTATATATATTTTCTTGTCAGACATGCTGTGGGCCTTCAGTAAAAGGTATCACTTGTGTCATAGATAATGGTCTGATGAAGCCTTAAAGCAGGTAAAACATTAAAACTTTATTTTATTCATGCAATCTTGACAATGAAGTGCTTCTGTGAGTGATATGTAAGTATAAAGAAACTTTTAAAGGTTTAAACAATCATCCTTTGATCTAAATGTTTCTTTACCATATTAAAGGTTCTTCACACACACATTCATCTCTATTACAAGTCTGATTCTTCATGGAATCAAAAGGTTCTGCTATGGCATCACTGAAAGGACGCATTGTGTCACCATTTTTTCACAGACTGTTTAATATATTGACACAATATATTGATTCTTCTTTACAAAATGTGGGCTTATTCTCCCAGTGTAGCATGAGCTTCCTTACCACAACAGTTAAGATGAAGCCACTACAGAACAGGGCCACTGGGAGCCCAATGGCCACCTTGATGGACATAGCCATAGGACACACTCCACAGTCCGCAGGGCATGTCAAACAACTCTCCTCCATCTCACAAATGTCATCTCCACACACTGAATTACAAAGAGAGTAAAGTAGTAGAGTTACATTCTCTAAAGTAAAATAGGGCCTTATGTAAAAACAAATTCAAGAAGCCCCACCAACCTTGAGCACTAACCACAAGCACTTTGGACTCGAGTGCAGCGTGCATCTGCCCCACTTTGATATGGGCAATAACAGATGTCAATCCTAAATGGACAAGAACAACCTGTGCAAAGACAATTAATGATCTCAAAAATGACATTTGGTCACATGTCTGAAAACACACTCTAAACAAAACAAGTTCTATATAGCACTGGTTCCCAGCCTTGACCCTGGAGGACCCCCTGTCTTGTACATTTTAGTGTTAGTACCCAGTTCCCAACAAACCTGATCCTGCTGATTAACAAGTTTTTCCTAAGTTGAAGTCAGTGTGTTAGAGCAAGAAACCTGGGGACAGGGGGTTCTTCAAGACCAGTGCTGTATATATATATATATATATATATATATATATATATATATATATATATATATATATATATATATATATATATATTGTAGTGTTTCACCTTTGAGGTCCAGAGCAGTTGACTCATCTTGCCTGCTTTAGATACAGTATGGGTCACAATCTCTCCATCGTCTGGGATCCAAGGGCCACAAATCCCTCCACCTCTCTGCACCAATAAACAGCATTTTCTTTTTTACTTTAACATGAGCCATAAGCGTTCTTTTTTAAAATTTATACTGTGGGACCAGACGCTTTCATCTGAACACAGTGGCTGCCCAGCAGTACATAAAAAGGCGGTGACTGGCTTCACAAGTATAGGAGGAGGCATGTGTTTGTCATCACCCTCCTAGAATTAGGACCAAAATTCTGCATAGCAGAGAAAACAGTTCTTACATGCCATGTAGAGGATTTTGTGCTTACTATTTTAATATACTGTATATGAAGGCCTAGCCATAACCAAAACTGTTGTGAACTGTAAGGTTATTTGAGTTTTGCAGTGAATTAAATTTGGTGAAATAAAAAAAAAACCTTGATGTTACAAGCCACCTCATAACTTGTTACAACCAGCCCAATGAGGTGGGATGGTGATCATCCAACATCCTGACCTGACTAATGCAATTGTCCTTCCCTGGACAGTAAAGACAGGTTTTATTTGAATTTATTTAATTTAAATATTATGTCCATATAGAGTGTTAACACTTTTAGTGTAAGAACTGATGACTTTCCTGAGCAGATGTGTTTACTACACAATGAAATGAAGATTAGCTTATACTGTCAAAAACAATACACTGACCATAAGCGCAAGAGGACAGGAGTGGATGTTGGCATGGTACACACAGCAGTTGTGCTCATTAGCATTGTTCCAGTTGGCTGGACACTCGTGTTCATAGCAGAATCTCTTTGCTTCAGAGGCATTACTGCAGGACAAATATTTAAGAAATGTTTGCGTTAACATTTCACAATAGACTCTCCTAGTAAGGTACAATGGCATGAAAGGATTTTGTTACTGTAAGTAGCTAAGTGTGTAAAAGAGAACCTGATTCCCAAAATGCATACAATTAAAGATGATATTTTAACAATGGTTTTACTTTTTTATAGTTTCAAAATAGTGATGAAACAAAAAAACATGAAGGGAAAGCTTGAAGACTCTGCTTTTGTATCCTTCCATATTTTGTTTGAGGGATTTTCGCCCATTCTTCCTTAGAAAGGTTTCTGCTTCTGTGAGATTCTTGGTTTGTCTTTGCAAGCAATGCTCTCCTGAGGTCCATCTGCAGATTTACTGTGATGTTTCATTTTTGGGACTGTTAGGAACATGGCAAAACCTTTAGCTCGCAGCCATTTGAGAAAAACTTTGCATGCCTCATTGTTTTCCTGAAATTCAACAAACATTGCTTTGCTCATTAAGGCTAAATTGTATTACTGTAACCTTCATTGTTTCCAAAAGCATCAGGCATTGAATTTGAAATAGAATTTGTGATGAGGGTGCAGGAAAGGGTTTCTTTTGATGGCTCTTTTATGATCATCATATTTAAAAAGGTGTCACTGTACAGTACCGCCACTACTGTCAAATCTACCTGAAGGTCTTTTGCACTCCGGGTGGATTTTGTTTATGTTTGCTCTTTCTGAGCGTTCTCCTCCAGACCTCAACTTGACCTCAACCTCTACTATACCTTAATTACATTAGTAAGGAAATTGCAACTAGAAAATGCATTTCAATCTATTTGTAGTATTATCCTGTGTTGTGGGCATCAATTATGCTTTTACCACTTTGGTAGAACACTTTAGTTGAGAAGATGCCCTGGAGTGCAGATTACTATCAGTGCCTTGTAATCAGAATACAGTGAAATCAGATGGCTCTTTTCATGAATTTTTGCATGGTGAACACGTTTTGTCCCAGTTGATCAAGGTTACTCACGTGAACTGGAAAATCCTGTTCCTGACTGCATACTCATAAAAGGAGTCTGTGGCTGTGACAGAATAGGTAACATTAAACTCCTCCCCGTCTGTAACTTTCTCTGGAGGACGATGCACCCAGGCCATCTCTAACCCTGTAAAACAGCCATTTGTGCTCATTTTATGAGTGTATGTGTGAAAAGACTAGTGTCACTTGCAACATTTTGATTGGTTTTTTTACTTACTACCCTAGTACGCCAGTATATTTGTGATTTGTTTTTACTCAGTTATGCTTTAGCCATTCCCAGTGAGATCCTAGCCTATTGCTATGATACTTTCACTTCTACTTCAGTTACTGTTTCAGTGAAGCAACAAATCTTTTCTTAAGCATGGCTATAGGCCCACCTGTGTGTGCGTGTGTGTGTGTCTTCACGTGAGTGAATTCTGAAATAACTTCCTTGACTTTTGCCACATCTAGACGAAACATGACATAGTCAAATGTGTCTTGTGTGCTACACAAACAATCCTCAGACTATCAGGAGACACACCCATTTAAACCACAGCTTACAGCAGTACTGAGGTCATTATATTGACTGAGGAGGACACAGATGTTTGTGTTCCTTTTGGTACATTTCTATCAGATGACTAAATGGCTGAATTTAAATATAATAACCAGATTCCTAGTCATTAATAATTAAGACTTTGGATCTTGAGAAATATAAAAATACAGTATAGATCTGTTATTTATACTTGCTGCCCAGCCTTTGCTCCCCAAACTGCTGTAAATGAAGCGTTAGAGATGCAGCAGGAAATGATGGTGGACAAGTTTAAAAGGAACTCACCAAGACTCAAGAAAGAAAATAAGGGAAAAGCCAGACAGTTGCACACTCAAATCCCACTAACTAAAATTATAGATTATGATTAATAGCATATTCAGAGGAATTAATCAAACTCAATTGTCTGAAATGATTGTTTCATTTCCCTTTAATGATTCATACCCATTATAAGACTCATTCTCATTCATACCATTCATTACAGGCCACTTACCTCCACAGCTGATCATGTTGTAATCGTTTGGGTCTGTTATTGGCCAGCAGTCAAATTCAGTATTATCCAAGTCATGCCAGCCTTCAACTCCCAGGATCTGGATGTTAACCTAATGAAATGATGAAACAATGCCATTGTCTTACCACATAATTTACATATGTGTTTACATTTTCCAGTGTGAAAACCCCATACACAATCTATACAAGATCTATCTCAAACATCCTTGTATACGAAAGCGCAGGGTTGTGTCGCTGACTGGATACTGGAGATAAAACCACACTGACCATATAAGGTGCACCTCATGTCTAAAACAAGTGTTCATGACACAGTAACAAAGGCAAAGCAGGAACTGGACACATTCAATAGTGTGCTGTCCCTTATGGACATAAATTACTGATCTAGTTACATTTTTTAAAAAAAGCAGTTTTTCAAACTGACCATTGAGTTGTAAATTAGTTTCTAGGCAATGTGTTTTCTATTATTTTAGAAATACAGCACAAAGATATCCAAATTATTGACTAGGATATTCAACCATATAATGTACATAGATGGCAGATAGTGATTATGCTGAAAACTGCTGCCTTATTACGATAAATACATATTGAACCTTGACATGGCATCATTTGACATCATCTAGAGCAGATTACTAGTATTTGAATTAACTTCCTCTTAGACACTGTAACCAGGTCTTTCTTTAACCACAAAAAAACAGGAACATATTTGAAGCATGACTTACCAGAAGGAATGAGAAAAATAGGCTGTAGCTCTGAGCCATATGAAACAACTGGTCAGTGCGATTATTTGGTGCAGACTGCCTGGGTAAACTGGGTCTGACAGCTGTCCACTTTTCTTGTGCTTTAAGAACACTAATTATTCAATCAAGCAAAGAGCCCTCTAATCACATCCACAATCACCTCCACTTTCCCAAGGAGACACAACTCACCTTCAGCCTCTGTCAGCACTAAAGCTCAGCTGGTATCTGCCCGGATATATAAATAACAAACCAAAATCAAACAGAATTTCAACCTCTGAATCCCTAAATTACCCAAGTGCTGCTGAGATTTAGTGATTCAATTTTCACATGAACAACAGAATTTCATGTATTTTATCTGAATGTGATTCCACAAAGATCCTTAATAATGGAACAAGGGAATCACCAGAAACTGACCATACACATACTGGGAGTGAAAAACTGACAAATTATAGAGGTAGATCCTTTTCATATGGCCATACTGTAGTGTGTATTTAGTAGCATCTATTTAGTAGTGTGTATTTAGCAGTGTGTATTTAGTTGTGTGTGTTTAGTAGTATCTATTTAGTATTTGTCACATATCAGTCTTGTCTTACTCCTCTATCTTCCCGTCTCATCCATGTTTTGTTGTCTTTTTCCCATGTGCTTCTGGGCACGTGTTTTGTTGTGGTCCTGTCTCCGCTCTTGCTCCGACCATTCCCATCTGTGTCTCATTCGTTACCCAGCCCAATCATTATCAGATCCAGGTATGTGTAATGTTGTCCCTATATTTAAGACTATCAGTCTGTCCTTGTCAGTCCTTTGTTTTGTGATTGTGTTGGTTTGTATCTTTGTTTGTTTGTTTATTTGCTTGCTTCAGGTTAGTCAGTTCCATTGTTTTATTTAAAACTAAGCAACAAAAACTTCACACAATTACACAACAGTAACCTCTCATAAACCAAGGGGACTAGGCTTTTTCCCAGCTGTGTTGTTTTATTTGAATTTTTAATCCACTTTAATAATAGTACAGCTGCATAGAACAACACGTCCACAACATTTACAAGACACATGTGAAGCAGGCAGAGGAGAGGATTGATGCTGGGTGGTCCCTGAAGATGTACTTCATGTTTGAATGTCCAGTTATAGTCAGGATTACACTATAACTACAAACCAGGCTAGCACACGTCCCCCCTAGAGCTCCACTGTCAAGCTAATTAAAATACCTAAACGCTTTTGGTTTTGATGCAGATGTTAGAAATGTCCATTTTTGCTGAGAATGCAATACAGCAGGTAGTTTTTTTGCAAAATGTGTTTGAACAAATTTTATTAGTATCTGTCCAGATTGGTTACATTACTATAGTATTACATACCTCATGTTTGTGCATGCTATCATACATTGTCTGTGTACTTCTTTACATGGTCAAAATTTCTAAACTTTATATATAATATATAAACAAAATCAAAGATATACTGTTCACTTTCCAGTTCATGTGATCTATCTGGCCTACAGCAGCTTGAGACTGAAGTAATAAGGAGGGTTTCAATCCAGATTGCTTTTTGAATTAAATGCTATACAGCTGAGCCAATCAGAACAGAGGCCATTTACATTTATCAAGACAGTCTGTTTAACTCTATGAAAAGTAAGATCTAACTCTAAGAAAATGGTCATAGAAAATTATTTTTAATTACACAAATGTTACAAGTGGAAATTAAGGGACCAAAAAAAAAAAAAACAGATTCAGTAAAAGTAGTCAATATTGCAGTTGTCCAATGAAAACCATTTGTCTCCATTATTTATTTATTTTTATTTTTTTGCTGTTTTTACTTTTCACCATCATTTGAACCCTGTAGCTACTCTGCACCCTTTATAAATTCTGGATGAATATGACTATAGAAATACTCTATAGTTACTCAAACACTCTTATTTTACATTAATGTTCATTCAAAGTTAAGAACAATTGTGCCAACAATTGTTCTCCTGTAAAGTCACCATTTTGTAGATCCATGCTTTTCATTGGTAGTCCTATTAGCCAAGACTAATAACACATACAGTGAAATGAGTAGATAACCAGACTACACTCAGAATTTGGGTTACAAATAACATAAACAGAGGATTAACAAAGTTGAACTGAGATTAGTTCGTTCAAAAAAATGAGGATGTTCCAAAGCTTCATATTCAGTACAACACACAGATCACTAACATTAAAACCCACTGACCAGAGTTTCAGTAAGTGCAATAAAATGAGACATGATCTTTAAATCATTTTAGGAAATGACACTCTTCAACACTCCCAGTCTCTGAGAGATGATTCTGAGCATGTTAAAGTCAGTTACATACATTTCACTTCTTTGACCATTAACGCCTGAATTAGGGACTTTTATGATGCTGTTATACATGCCAGAAATGATAACCAATACTTCTCAATGCTCTTAGAAATAACACACTCTTCATTGACTGAATATTGAAGTTCTTTGACTTTGTGAAAGTTCTTTATCAATTTATAGGTTCTCCACACACTAATCTTTTTTTTTGTTTGTTTGGTTTACAAAAATGACTCTTCGTGGAACCAAAAATGTTTCTACATATTTGCTCAAAGAACTACTTGAATCGTTTTTTTATTTCCCAATTTTGACTTTCTTTGTTGTTGTTGTTGTTGTTGTTGCTGTATTCCCACATCCCACTGCTTGTCTTTTGCCCTGAAGCAATCAGAAGCAGACCAATTTACCCTCAATTATTAAATTATTAATTCCTCAATTACCTAGTCCTCAAGTGCCGGAAATCCTGAGTCCACTTGATTCTATAAGGACTAGTTCACCTTGAATTTGCATTCAAACCACCAGATGTACATCATTCACAATAATAAGGCACTTGTGCATGTATTTCGTTGTTTGTACACTTGTTTCCTGTTTCCTTGGCCTTGGCTCTCTGTGGTGAGAAGTAATCTGTCTGGAATTGGTGTCCTCACCGGAAACATAAATCATCCTGTTTATGGGGGCGTATGTGATAATCCAACATGCCTCACACGAGGAGTTGCTTAAGGTCATGTAGAAGCATCATGTCAAGAGTGCACTTTTGTAAGTCGCTCTGGATAAGGGCGTCTGCTAAATGCCGTAAATGTAAACGTAAATGTAAGAGTGGCAGTAAAAGAGCTTCCCCAGAACCATGTGTACACTATGTTACATTTCATTGTGCAAGCCGTAAAGGCATGCTTAGAATGAACCAGTCAAACTATCTGTGTGAAAATCAGATGTGCTGCAACTACGTCACTACATGTTGCATCAGAGCACAGGTAATGAGTAACATGCTCAGATCAGTCCCATAATGATAGAGAAGAAACAGGTTTGCAGCTATGTCTGCAACTGTCAGTGGGCCCATTTCATTTTCATGCTCATATTAGATTTGATTCCTTTCTTCTTTGTTTTAGTTACCTGCTTTGTACATGATGCTCTGAAGATCAGAACATCAACTGAACAGATTACACATTAATCATAGAGCAGGGGTGTCCAAACATATTCACAAAGGGCCAGTGTGGCTGTACGTTTTCAATCCAACAATCCTAATTAACTATTTGAGAGCAACTGATTAAACAAGTAGAATTAGGTGTGCTTCACCTGCAGCCACACACACTGGAGGAGTGTCCTATTCTAATAACAGCACTTCTTCATTTGCATATGGTTCTGTCTTCAGTTCAGATTCTATAATCATTTCTGTTGTGACACCATGATTCTAGATTAAAACGAATGACTCAAAATGACGAAACAAGATACATCTGTTTTGTGTAAACAGACAAATAAAGTTACCTTTTTCTACCACAGCAACATGCAATGTTTTTGTGGGGGCTGCTAACTGACCATGTCTGGCTCCTCCTTACCTGAAACATTGCACAGTGTTAGTAGCTGGTTTGTGTTGTTTGAGCAGTTATTTTTATTTTCTGTCTAAATTCAATCACTTTTGTTTTAAAATATATGCTACTGGAGTTTCCACTGCAACATTTTTCTTCAATGATGATCTGTTCTAGCAAAACTACCATATGAAATATAAAAACTATGAATAGAATATGAACATGTGCAGGAACATATATGTGAGTTATGGGCTGATGACAATATAATTTTATATATATATATACATATATATATATAATATATATATATATATATATATATATATATATATATATATATATATATATATATTAATAGAAGATTTCTCAACTAATATAAATCTTAAATTTGCACTTTTACACTTTACATTAGAACTGAAAGTAGGCCATGTTTTCAGCACCTTCAGGCTTCTAGACATTTCAGTTTTAGATCCTGTTTTAGGTGGTCTGAAATCCCAGACTGTTGTTTTTATTTTAAAAAATTAAGTAAAATAGAAAAAGTGTAGGAATTGTGAAATGAACCCCAAATCCAGTATTTTTTCATATACAATATACATTAGTACAGTGGTCTAAGACCACTTTGACAAGACTGTTTTTGCTTTCTTTTTTATTTTATGTAAATGCAATAAAATTTACAAACTGATATTTTAGTACAATTACTCAAGACATCTGCTTTTTTGGAGATCAATAAATACATAATCAAATGTCTATTTGAAATATCAGTCAAATCTAAACATCTCTCTGATGTTGATGTTAAAATGTGTATACAATAAGACATATGATTGTAAAGCCCTACAGGTCTGGGCATTTCTGCATTTCAATTTTTTTTCAACAATATATAGCATACATACAGTGCTAGACTTTATATATTATAAAAACAAGAGATGATACACATCAGCTTGCCTCAGTTTCCCAAACTAAGATTAAATCTATGCAAAAATTAAAAAGAATTTCCAGAGGCAGTTTACAAATGGCAGTGTAATTTAGTCTAGTGCTAGGTGTAAAGGAGAGTTTTATATGGTCCGTTTGATTAACATCATAATCCCTGTTCAGATGAAAATCATCATTCAAAGTGGCTTGAGGTGCTTCATTGTACAAACAGCAAGTCAGGATTTGTTCACAGAAAGGTATATAAGCAGACATCATGCTGAAAGCGACACACTGGGTGCATGTTAGTTTAGGTGCTAAAAAAAATGTTCGTACTATAAAAACCTTGACTCTGGGATCATATGACCACCAATGTAAATAATAGTTATTCACATTCAGTATTTACCTCTTTACACATTTCAATCAAACTGCTGAAAGATTTTGTGTACATCACAATCTCCAAATTAAAATCTGTACAATTCTCAAGTAATCCTCATCTGGAAACTACTGACTTAAAGCACCTTGCTGTCAAAATAACTGAGAAATTTAGTTCAAGCTTAGTAATAAAATTGAGCTCTATACACAGTAAATTGTTTACAATTTTCTTGTAAGATGCATACACACACATATATATATATATATATATATATGGGTTTTTTTTGTTTGTTTTTTTGTCCTTTTTATGTCACAATCTGTAAAATAAAAAAAGGTGCTAAGGGCATTCTTTGAGAAGAATGAAGAACCATACTGGTTCCATCAAATATGTGATGATCTTCTGCATGCGCCACGCACTTACGTGCCTTACGCGCACCACCCCCATGCCCTTGCCTTGCCTTGCACACCTGCGCACACACACGCACACACACACGCACTGCACACACGCACACACACACACACCCTTACTTACTTTATGGTCCCATAAAGAACCATGCTCAAATAGACCTCTGTAACACCACTAGTTTTAAGACTGTACAGTAAAAAAAACCCAAAAAACAGAATGAACTACACTGATGTCTACTTTTGGATCATTTTGAGAAGGTACAATGATATTTTACATCCCATGCAAATATGAAATACCATTTGAAGATCCATTTGGAATTCTGGACTTCACTGACTGCACTACAACATTCACCAGAACTGTATACACATACAAAAATCAGTCATGCTTGTTTAACTAACTACACATCAATTCAAAGTCTTTAGGCCTTCACCATGTCCTGAGAAGGTGTATTTTTCTCCTCAGAAAGATGCAGGCTGTTACTTGTTTCTTGGCTGGAGATGGTGGCTCGAGTGTTGGCCCTGGATGACCTCTGACGGCGGGTGCCATTGCAGATGCATCGCATTAGGTTTTTGAAGGTGGTCCACATCTCTTCATCCTTGTAGGAGTAGATAATAGGGTTCATGACTGAGTTGAGAACGGCCAGGAGAAGAAACCAGCGCTTGAATTTCAGCACCTGACATTTGTCACACTGTAAGCCATCCATGAACAGCACCACCAAGCCAGGTGTCCAACAGATCACAAAAGCTCCTGCAAAAAGCATAAACACAGCTATTTTAGAGCCACTCTCTATGTTCTGTGGAAAACAGTCTCATGGTTCCACAGCAAGGTAGGTACATGAATTTTTATAAATCATTAACCACTCCGATATTTTAACATATTAAATGGTTCCTGGATGTTCAACCAAACCACCCATATATTTAGTATTGTAAGAACATACACATATTTTTATATTGTTATATTGTTATTACTGTGAAACACAAAAAATGTGTTGCTCAACAAGGGCAAGTTCTTGGGAGGCATCTGAAGTATTTAAAATGTCCTCTGGCATCTGAAGTATTTGGAATGACAGTGCAAAATAAGCATGTTCATTTGGGCTATTAAATTTGTTTTTATCCTCTCTAAAATTAAATTTAAAATAAATAAATGTATCTATATATTTACCAAGTTAAGACAGGTGACAGTCCAGAATATGAAAGCAACATTAATATAGTCTAATATTAGCAATGTCTCCTGTTGTAAACTAAATAAGCTCATCAAATAAATACGCACACACAAATCTGTAGACATTAAACACTTGATAGATGTTGTAATCTGGTTGAATGTGGCTGATCAAAATTCAATTCAGGACAACATCTTATGCCAACATAGAATATTGATGACAGCTGATGTTGATATTTCATTGGTTTTACGTTGTCCTGTTATGTAACCAAAATTTACATTTCCCAAATGTTGTACATCAAGGTCATATTGACATTAGTTCTGAGGTATGGTAACCAAAACCTTATGTTTGCTAAACTTCATAATTTATCAACCACATACCATGAAATTCAAATGTTGTTAGAATTTGATATGTTGTTGGTTTTAAGTTGTGGTGTTAAGTAGCAAAAATTCAAACATCTAACACTGGAGCCTAGTGTTGCGTTTCATCAGTTGTGTGGCTTAAAATTTCCAAAAACAGCTCAACATTTCAGTTTTTTTTACATCGAACCGCTGTTCATTTTGAAATAAAATCTGTTCAACTTCATTAGAGTTCAGTGTCTTTCATGACATTAAATTGATGTCCGATTCGGGGTCCATATATGTACTTGGCCTTGATGATCTATAAATCTGATTAAGTAGGATATTGGGATTGGGAGGATATCATGCCTTGGCTGATCAACTGTGGAATTAAGCTCATTAAAACATCCACTGAACTGTTCCTTTAGCATGAAATTATTTAGTCAATTTACTTAAGTAAGAGGTTTTCCAACTTTTGGGAAGTCGATCCAGGCATTCTCTAGAAAATGCTGCATTACCAAAGAAACAAGCAGTCAACCCCAAGCTGTTATGATAAATAACTGCACCTGAAGTCCAAACATGCTCTGTTCAAAACATCTAAACCTCATCTAAACGGTTCCATTCCTTAATCAGATTAATAAACTAACATGGGCAAGTACATGCAAGTACAATTTACCTCCGAATCCAAAACCAGTACTGGAGCCACTGACCTATTTTTCACATTTAGGTGTCTGCTGTACACCAGCATGGTTCAGGTTATTGACTTTTTCTGAAGAATTTCAACAAATCTGCTTCTGCATGTTCTATGAGCCTTCACTTGTTTGAAAAAAGGTGCGGGTAGAGGGAACAAGCTGAGACAAACAGAAGGAAATTAAGTCAGATTGCATGTATGGGCTTGTCACTTAAAGTCGTGCTCCTGAATGCACTGCTGTAATTCAGTACAACAATGGTGATTCTGTTTTCAGCAGCCAACACAGAACAGAAATGCTACAGCTAAAAGTGTGATATGTCCCCATTCAGTGACAGAGCCTTTTCAAAAACAGACCGATTTTACAACTAAACCTCATCAAATGGGGAATCCTCTGTGGTAGGCGTGATCCCATATAAAATGCACAGCCATTCCCTCTAATCAAAGTAGAAAACATCTGGAGGAAAAGGCAGGGCTGATATATTGCACATGGCCATTCTCTGTAAGACATCTTTGCATATCTCTTAATTTTACCCAGTGTTTTCTGTGGTAACACAGAGGCTGAAACTGAACACAACATTAAAATATTATTGCAGACATCTTGAGATTGTCAACAAGCTTAAAGTCAAACTACATATAGATAAACGCATGTGAATGGAAACATCTTTATGCTGAAAATGGAAACCTTAAGTGTCAGGTCCCCCATCACTGACCAGTCCAAATATCAGCCACTTTGGGGTCTTGTTCGGGTCCTCTCTCTACCTTCACCAATTCCCAAGGAATTCCATATTTACTCAAACTGATTGGCTAAGGAAACAAGGGGAACAAGGCAACTATTTGGACCAGCTAATCATGGTTGCTCTTACTCTAGAGTGTTCAAAAAACCCTTCACTTTCTGAAGGCTCCAAGAATGTTGACTTGTTTGCCCCCTCTATTAGTCCTTTTGTAAGAATGTATTAGTATTAATATGATTTGAAATCGAACTTGAAACTGGGGTGGGCTTTCTTGAAAGATAACATGTTGAGCAGTACAGGCAATATCCACAATATTCTTACAAAAACATATTGGTCATATTTTCCTCCATCTGAAACAGTGAAGTAAAAATGACACTGAATCCCTAATTTGCCCCTATACCTCTTCTCATATTTTCACACATCTCTCTAAACTTAGCATGAGTTGCCACTTGGGCTCAATGTAGAAATGCAGCTAGAGTGTTTTAATTATAGATATACATCAAAAATGATCTAAAATTCAAAGATTTTATGGTGTGTATCCAGAATTACTGATACTGCGCCACCGTGCCGCACCAACTGTTTACTTTCTAACATTTCCAATTCAAATATGTCTGCTTGTTTAGTTTGGGTCAGTAATTTCTGCATATTGTTGCTCTCCAGTGAAAAATATGTATATCAAATTTCGAAATTAATAAAGAATAATACAATAAATGTTAGCAAATAAATACAATTTCAAAATAATCACTTAACCTAAGTGCATCATATTCATGTTATACAAACTATAAATGGACTTGAGCCTTAATTTAGTCAAATATTCAAATGGAAAGAGAAAAAATTAACATTAATATTTTAGGCCTTGTGCTGCCAAAACAGCTTTGATACTTTGAGGAATGGACTCCACATGTCTTGTAAGGCCTAAATGAGCATCAGTGAGCTATGACTTCATGACTTCAGCAATTGAATGGTTGTCTTTCCTTGGAATGTTCTGACTGGGGTCATACCAAGTATTTTTGCTTAATTCCAGTATTGAAAACAAATGCGACCAAATAGAGAATGTTTGTGGACACCCCTTTTAATTAATGCATTCAGCTACATTAAGTTGCACCCATTGCTGACACAAATGTGCAAATGCACACACAGCTTGTTTAGTTCCTGTAGAGAAGTACTGCCAATAGAATAAGGCTCTGTGGCACAATATCTTCCTTGGATATCAGAGAGAGTTACTCCAATATAAGCACCATAAATAATTTTTACTACCCTTGACGTTGGAAGAAACAATGAAAAAGCAGGTCTCCTTGTACTTTTGATTATGTAGGTAAGTTCCATTATAAAACTCTTTAAACTAAAGCATTTGTTTAACCAGTACAACTTTTTTTCAAAAACTTTCAAACTTGGGTTTGAGTTACGGTTAACTTCTGATGAAGTTGATGAAGTTAGTTTAGTTTTTGCACATAAATTCATTTTTCCCCTCATAAATCTACACACAATTCTGCAGGATGACAAAGTGAGAAAGGTTTGTTTGAAATCTTGGCAAATGTTTTAAAAAATAAAACATAAAAATATAACATGTACAAGTATTCACAGCCTTTGCTTAACACTTTCTTGAAGCACCTTTGGCAGGAATTATAAATGGTGTTGGCAGGCTGGTTTCCTCCAGACATGATGCTTGGAATCCAGTCTCTTTTTTTCATGGTCTGAGAGTCCTTTAGGTGCCATTTGGCAAACTCCAGACAGAAGCCACTCCTCAGTAAAAGACACATGACAGCCTTTCTAGCCAATCTACCACACACACCTGATTGGTGGAGTGCTGCAGAAATGGTTATCCTTCTGGAAGGCTCTCCTCTCTCTGCAGACCAATATTGGAGCTCTTTTAGAGTGACCATTGGGTTCTTGGTCACCTCCCTGACTAAGGCCCTCCTACCACAATCACTGAGGTCAGCCGGGTGGCCAGACTAGTCCTAGTGGTTCCAAACTTCCATTTACGGATAATGGAGACCACTGTGCGCATTGTGACCTTCAATGCAACAGAAATGTTTCTTTACCCTTCCCCAGATCTGTCTCTTGATACACTCATGTCTTGGAGGTCTACAGATAATTCCTTATACTTTATAGCTTGGCACTGTCTACTATGGGACCTTATATAAACAAGCTGTAGAAACATCTGAAGATGTTTCAGTGGAAACAAGATGCAATTTTGAGCGTCATGGCAAAGGCTGTGAATCCTTATGTACATGTTATTTTTTCGTGTTTTATCTTTAATAAATTTGCAAATATTTCAACTCACTTTGTCATTGTTAGTGAAAAAAGTCGTCTGGCCAATTATTTCTCAACCCCAGTCCTGGAGACACCCTGCCCTGCACATTTTAGGTGTGTTGGGAAAAAGGAAATCAATAAAATGTGCAGGGCTAAACAGCTGTTTAGCCATCACACTTTGTTTCTTGTCAAAGTGTCTCAGATTCTAATATTTGCCATTTTTTCCTGCTTTACACATTAAAAAGCTGACTGTTCACTTGCTGACTAATACAGTACAGGCCAAAAGTTTGGACACACCTTCTCATTCAATGCGTTTTCTGTATTTTCATGACTATTTACATTGTAGATTCTCACTGAAGGCATCAAAACTATGAATGAACACATGTGGAGTTTTGTACGTAACAAAAAAAGGTGAAATAACTGAAAACATGTTTTATATTCCAGTTTCTTCAAAATAGCCACCCTTTGCACTGATTACTGCTTTGCACACTCTTGGCATTCTCTCAATGAGCCACCTCTGGGAACTCCTTCAAGACTGTTGGAAAACCATTTCAGGTGACTACCTCTTGAAGCTCATTGAGAGAATTCCAACAATGTGCAAAGCAGTAATCAGAGCAAAGTGTGGCCATTTTGAAGAAACTAGAATATAAGACATGTTTTCAGTTATTTCACCATGTTTTGTTAAGTACATACAGTGACTCCACATGTGTTCATTCATAGTTTTGATGCCTTCAGTGAGAATCTACAATGTAAATAGTCATGAAAATACAGAAAACTGTGAATGAGAAGGTGTGTCCAAACTTTTGGCCTGTACTGAATGTATATCCCACCACTTGACAGCATTAGTACTGGGTATAAACATTACCACAAATGGTACAAGCTAAAGCTGAGGAATGAGAAGGCCTTTCAAATAACCTTCCAGAGTTATCAGCAAGGGAGTCTCCCACGCCCTTGCCTGTAAAAATGTTTATCACTGGGGCATTTCAGACATTTTCAGGGGATGTAGAAAGTAACAAAAGAGTTTCTTTCCAGCTGCTCTTTGTTTCGTAGTGGCGATTTTCCTCTTTATAACACATTCTAAGAGAAATTTGTCTTTTTCAACAAGAAATGTATGGCGACTTTGTGTCGTTGGGTGCCACCAGAAAACAAAGCTGGAATGCGGTATGAGGCACCTTCTATCTGCAGTTGACGCACATCACATAGCTCAGAATCTTTGTACTGTAAACTCCAGCATGGGTTCACCTCATGACAACTCATAGTCATAATTCTGTGCTTAGTGGAAAGTCTTCTCACAGCATCAAGAAAGACAGCGAGACAGGCCAAATGGGTCATTCGCATGTTCAAGCAATCGTCCCTGATGGCAGACACTGCCGTAAAAACACACAAAATAGGAAATCTTTAAAAGACCCTTTCTTTAAAAGCCACAAGTCATTCAGCCTGGTGGTTCCACTCAGATGTTGGGCAAAGCAAAGCCTGTGCCTGTGTAAGATAATTACACACCCTGGGAAAAGACATGTTGGGCTAGATTGCTCTTGTATTCCACCAGTTTCTGTTTGAAAACTCAAATGTAGGGCAGACACTTACCCAAACCTGAAATTCCTGACCTAGAGATTTCATCCTTTGAAAAACAGCAATGTCGTTTTTCCAACACACTGAATAGACACAACATCAAAACTACTGACTGGTGAAGAGAATAGCATTGATTGCCTTGTTACAATAGCAGCTGTCAATAGGGTGGGATAGATATTACACCGCAAGTCAACAGAGTCCTTGAAGTTGATGTGTCGGAAGCAGGAAAAACAGGTCGACATCAGGAACTGATCACCTTTCACAAAAGCAGTGAGAAGCCTGGAAGACTGGATCACAGCATCCAAAACAAAAGGGGTTGTGGGGTGTGGGCTTGGTAAGGAGTGATTAGTGATTTACACTTAGCTGACACTTGAGTACCCAAGACTCACTGATGTGATCCACAGAAGTAATCTTGTAAGTAGTTCTAGATGAAAGTGTCAGCTAAATGTAAATGTAGAAGACCCTCACACACATTAGGAAGGTGTTTTTAATGTTATAGCTCATTGGTGTGTGCTCTACATGAAAGCATGCCTGCTGGACACTCTTTTGGCTTGACTCAGGAGGGAATTTGGTTCAGCCCGCATAAGGGCAAAGATAACAAAAGAGACAAGAAATTCAACCATAAACCTTACTGATAAGAATCAGGAGGCCAAAAAGGCTGAGCCCCAGTGAATCTGACGCTGCCTAGAAGCTCAAGGCAAATATCCTGTTGAACACAAGTTGCTTATCTTGTCTGGTGAGTAGAACAGTAGGCAGCACAGTCCCTTCCCAATTTACATTATTCACACCATGTGCAGAAGCAAGGTCATTAGTCTGTTAGTTCTAGTAAACTACAATAGTGGTAAAGCAGCACTACGAAACAGTAGATATTGAAGCTTCATCATAAGACATCATAGATGACATGCTTTGAGTTAATCCTTTCCCACTACTACACTTGCCAACAGGAACAGAGGGTGATCATCCTTAAATGGGCAATTAAAATTTCAAAATAATCTTTATAGTCAAATCAATAAGATGTAAACATAGTCATTCAGAGTGGTTTGATATGATCTGGAGAAACATAATAAGTTACAATTGTTCACACTTGTGGTCACATGATCCGAATGTCTGAAGTGTTTAATGCTTCAAAAAGCTCTATCTCAGACAGTTCCTAAATAAAGTGGTTATGAATACATTGCCTGATGCTTCCAGATTTGTTAAATGATGGTTCTGAGATAACGCTTTGCATAAAGCATATTTTTGAAATACATTTTTGGTGCAGGGGTATATGCCAGGCATAGTATGCCAAAACAGTACCCAAAGAAATAATATAATAATGTTTACCACTATTTTACCATAATCACCATTATATAGTAACACTGAATAAACAGTGGGCTAGCTGTTGGTTTGGGTGCTATATAAAACAGCTATACTTGTTTTGTAGACTTCACAACCCCAGCAACTTCCTCTACCATTAAATGTTTTGCATCAAACCAATTTAAATGAGTTTATTTACAGAATAGAATAAATTAATGAAGATCTATCCAGCCATGTCCTCTGTAGGTCAGGGCTGTGTTCATTTAATTGGACCATGTGATCAGCTTATGTAATAAACAAAGATTAAAATGCTGTGCTCAGCATACATGAACTTTTCCTTGGGTAAGGTGTGGACCTTGAAACTAACTGATAAGTTATTATCAGAGATTTATTTTTTATTTTGTTGTGGGAAAGCATAAGCAAGCAACACATCTCGTGATTGTTACTGAACTTTGGGCAACTGAGTGTCTGTTTGGGTGGCTGGAGTGTATGTTCTTTTACAGTAGGTCTACAAGTAGGTTGCCATTGCCTAATTCTGATGGTCTCATTTGGATGCAGTGGACTAAGCTCTACAGAAAATAAGACAGTGGATTTCAAAAAGCTGAAATGGATATGTGTATGGCATTGAAAAAGAACCTTTTGTCACTCACTCATGCTTTTTTTTAAGAGTATGGGTAAATAAAGAGATAACAGAAGCCTACCCAGCACTGTCATCACAGTTTTAATGAGCTTGATTGGCGTCCTCTTGCGATTTATAGATCCACTCGTATGGGCTTTTAAGACAGACGTTTTCCTTCTTACATAGATATATATCCTCAGGTATATGGACACCATTATTAGGAAAATAGCCAAGTTGGACACGGACCAGACGATAAGGTAGCTCCTGCTGAAAATGGGTGCTAGCGTGGAGCAGAGCTCCAGACTGCAAATGCAGTTCCAGCCCAGGCTAGGCACAGTGGCCATAAATATGGAGACGGCCCACACCAGCACGATCAGCAAGGTCACCCGCCGCTTAGTGAGATTACTGTGGACTTTACAGTTCATAACTGAGATGTAGCGCTCTAAGGCAATCACCAGGAGATTTGTCAGGGAAGCGGAGAGGCTTGTGTCCAACAAGCCCTGACGAACGAAGTACTGTTGAACAGTCAAATTCCGGGACACTTCACCCGTGTTGAACATGAGATACACATACGCGATCCCAGCAAGAAAGTCTGAGGCGGCCAAGTTGGCCAGGAGGTAATAGAAGGGGTAGTGAAACCTCCTGTTTGTCACCACAGCTGCAATGACCATGGCATTGGACACCAAGATGAAACAGCAGAAGATGGAACCAACACACTGAACTGGGATGAGTTGTGAGGGATGCCAGCCATCGTTTGTTTGGTTACTGTTGTTGTAGAAAAAGTCCATACGCATGTGATGGTAGCAGGTGGTCTGATTGGCCATCTTGTGCTGATCACACTGCTGCAAAAAAGGTGACAGATGAGCACATGCTTAATGGCTACTTGATGACATAAGAGATAGAATTTCCTTCCTGAAACAAGACTGAAACCCTTCAAAGTGACAGTATCTCTTTGAGATAATAGGCATGCTGACTTGTGTACTGGGATATTCAATACATTTTTATCATCATCGCTGCACTTTAATCAAGGTTACAGTACTATTCTTCATACTCAGTGTGCTATTTAGATGACCAAAACTTTCAGAAAAGAATGAAGACTGCTGTGCATTTTTTGTCAAAGATAGATATCCTCAAATCCTTACCCATAATGTTTATTATACATGGCATTCAACACATATTACAAATGCGTGTCTTACAAGAATACTGTGATAATATCATAGAAAAAAAGGTTATGTAATTACCCTGCCATGATATTTGTGGTTATATAATATATGTAATTATACTATATATATATATATATATATATATATATATATATATATATATATATATATATATATATATATATACACACACACATATGTATGTTGTGTGTATGGATATATAGGGAGGGAGCTTGAGCAACAGGTAATCTGTACAAAGACTAATGCTGAAACATCACACAGCTGAAAGAGTTATGAGTTATGTGTGGAGGAGTGACAAATTCTTTCATTACAGACCTTACAGGAAACATCTAATTAACACTGACAACCCAAAATTAAGAACCATCTTAAAGAATGAATATTAAAGAATGCCTACAAGTGGTTCTCTGCTGGCTCATAACCACTGCCTTTACTAAAGAACCCTTGCAGAACCATTAAAGAGCAGGGTGTCCTCAAATCCCGTATGAATGACTTTTCCGAGTTTTGACAGAAGCTTGTAAAAACTCTTGGAAGCAGAGCAGAGGAATCTCACAGGGGCTCCAGACACAGATCAGGGCAGAGTAAAAGCACAAACACCAGATCAGAGTCGTTTTGTCTACTTACCGAGAGGGAACACAGTCAGGAGATGACAGTGATCAGCTGCATTTGTTCATCAGTCGACACTGAGCTTCCCACACAGCCACCATCGCCCTCTGCCCTCACCGGGTTCCTCTGACAGCGAGCTGACCTCGAGCGCGGCAGCGCAGTGGAGAGTCGATTCAAGAGTCTGGGAGGTGGAGCTCGGGCGGTTTGAGGCGGTCGGGAGTGTGTGTGTGTGTGTGTGCGTGTGTGTGCGCGCGCGCGCGCGTGTGTGTGTGTGTGTGTGTGTGTGTAGTCTTAAGGCCTGTAACGCTCTGTAGTTACAGTAAAGAGAATCAAACGCTCTTATGAATCACAGTCCTGCCTGAAAGGGAAGAACAGTGAGGTGGTTTGAGGAGGTAAACATTGACCAGCAGCAGATTTCTGGAGTTTCTGGAGTAAACAAGAGATTTTGTTTTAAAGAAGTAAACTAACAACAACAACAACAACAACAACAACAACAATAATAATAATAATAATAAGGTTGCTTTAAAGAGCGTAAAGGTTGTAATATAAACATAGATTTGAAAATGTGTATATTTTTATGTATAATAACAATAATCATAGATTTGAATGTATACATGTTTTATTTATAGGTAATAAAAATATATAGATGTTAATATTTATAGTTTTAAATCTACTGACATTATATTTTGTGTGAATATATTTGGATAATAAAGATAAATATTTTAATACATATTTTTTTTTACATTTATAGGAAAGTGCATTTAATCTGTGATTTAGCTGGAATCAAAGTTCATTTTATCTGTATTCTGGATTACTCACTCGTAATTCATCACACAGTGATGAGTCTGCAATGGTGATAAACCACGAACCATCAAACATGATGAACCATATTTGGATATGTCTTGTGGTAAGTTGACATACCCTGACCCTGAGTTATGAAGCGTAAAAAACAGTATGTAACTGCCCACAAAGTGCATATCTTGGATTGTTAGAGTTAATGAAAGATGTAAAAAATTAACCGACTTCCAAAAAGTTAAACAGAACACATTTCTTTAATATGTTAAGCAATCTTATCTGTTACAGTCTTCCCAGCTAAAAAAATGTTTGGTTGACCATCTTAGCACTTGATGTTTTTTAGCAGGTCTAAAAGCATGGTCAACCTTATCAAGATAAACAACTGGTATGAACAAGGTTGAACAACATCACCAGTCTGGGTGACTAGCAAGACCAGCAAGACCAGCAAGACCAGCATGACCAAGTTGCTTGATCAGTATGACCAGCATCACCTAGATGGTTGACCAGCATGACCAGCATCACCAAACATGAGCAAAGCCAAATTCTGTAAACACTATATTTGTCTAATTCCTTTTCCATGATCAATATAATCCAGTTTAGACCATCTGAAAGACCAGCAAAAGCTTGTCTTCAGCTGGATATTTTTTTACCAGTCAAGATACACAAAGTCAGTGATTCTTATTTGTATTTGTGCCCCCTTTCTCCTTGTAAAAGGGTTCTAATTCTGTGAAACTCTTGGGCTGCTTTCCTGCACTGCTTTCTTTAAATATTTATTCTCAGTTTCCCAAAGATGCGTAGGTCAGGGGACCAGAAGTCCAGAAGAAGACTATGTGGTCATGGGTTTCAGAAGGTTCCTTCAGCACCTCTTCTGAAGGTAAAAGAAGGTAATATGATGTGGATTTTGAGGTGTGTTGTAGAAGCCATCGTTTTTTCACCTTCAGCTTCTTTTTTTTTTTTTTTTAAACAAATAGGCATTTGATCCACTACTTTTACTGGAGTAATGCTGCACCACTTAATTACATTCAGGCTGTATACATAGACAAAAAAATCCACCCTCAATGGATATTTGTTCAGAACAGCACACTGACCAATATGTACAAACATATTCACAAACCCAGAGGCAAAAACAATCATAATCTCCATTTCAGCTAAGGACACGTGAAACGTGAAACCTGTGCTCAGTGGGAGAAAGTGCAGTAGCTTGTAAATGCAGTAAATGCTTTTACTGTGGTGTGGAACTAATGTATGTGGTCATCTTTTGTTACCACACTAAGTGAAATTCACTAAATTCCAGTTTCTAAGATAATGTTTCCTGTTCTTAAGAGATGGAAGCTAGCAAGGTTTGCTATCTTAATACAAAGTAGGGCCATGTTCTAAGAATGTTTCCATTAGAACTATTTGGTGTGGCACCAGCCGTGACTGTGGGTAGCTACAGAAGCATACTTCAACTTGGTTGTGACAAACCAATAGGAAATAAGCAAGCAACTGATTTTACATTTATTTAAGGTACTTTGTTTGTTTTTTGCTCAGAGGTTCATATGATTGTAGTTATGATCATCTTTATCTTGAATAGTAAATTCAGGGTTACATATAATGTGTGTTTTTTTATTTATTTAACACATCCATATTATGACAGGTAAGGATATAAATGCAATGAGAAAACTTTAAAATGATGTTAAATTAAAACAAACCCTCATTCAAAAGTCTTGAATATTCACAAACCTTACAATACAACAAAAAACCTTGTGATCCAACACGAATGGTGGCCCCGAAATCAAGCATCAAAATGAAATGTAAAAAAAAAAAGATGGACTGCCATTCTTATCTTAAATATACATTCTGTATTCTACAGGACATAGTCACCTTTCATCAATTTCTGATTAACTATTCATCTGTGGTGACAGGATTTAAAAAGAGTTAGGAAGAAAAGTTGTCACTATTTATCACCTGTTCTTCAACATTTGCTTGCAATGGAAGACAAACAGAACAAAGAACATCACTGTATAGACCATCATTGTACATGCATTATAGCCCTAATGGATTTCCCAAGCCAAGACAATAACCTGCATTAATAAATAATTGCATTGGAACATTCCCTTTCCCTGAATTACGCAATCTTACCCATTATCTGTGTTAGGGGACATATTGCACTTCATATTAAGATGCATTAGATATTTACTTGGTGTGCCAACTAACAAGGTAAACTTTCGTTTTTCTCCCGAGACTTAATTATATTTCAGCCCTCCTCAGCGGACATTATTGGTGTTTAGTCTTCTTGCCTTTGTCTAATGAGGGGGGTCATTTTCCCATTACTCATATACAAGTGAATTAGGCAACAGCCCTTTCCTCCAGTGGAATACACAGATGGTATAGAGTGTGCTCAGTGTAATAGAAGTAGTTTGTGTATCATGAGGGTAAACATTTGCAGCTTTTGCCATTTCTCCATGGTAAATTACTCCATCCTGAGGTAGTCTCTATAGAAACTGTTAGCTGATGAGAGTAACATTGTCCTCTTTGGGAACTCTGTAAGGACAGAAAACATGAAAAAGAAAGTTGGGTGTAGAGTAGTTTCAACACAAATGCAAGGAAAATAATACAGTTCTGCAAAATAATAGGTGGAAAAAAAGGAGGTGAAAACAAGTACTAAGTACTTAGTACATCCTGAATCTATAATCTAATCAGAAAATAAAGTTTGTCTATTAGTTAATAACTAATATATTTCTACACATATAAACAATAACAAAAAAAAAAACCGGTTAAAATATTGGTGGTGGTCACTTATTCTGCTACAAAATCATAACAGAAAGTCCATTATTTCAATATTGTCTTCATGTGTATGATATGACTATATGTAACTTTAGGTGATATGCACATGTAATATCAGCTAGTTGTCATTCAGGCTTTAATTGACAGCAAGGTTTTGCAAGAAAATGATTTTCCATTTGACAGTAAAATAATGAACTAGAATTATAGAATTATAAGAACTAGAATAAATAATGAAATGAATAATAAACAGTTACATTAAAGAAACAAACTTCACAACATAACCATTTCATATCTGGAAGAAAAACAAAGTAAATTATTAGAATATCTTTAGGATTTATCTACAATAACTGTCAGATGACCAATAAGTTGATTAACTCTACGCTACACTATAATCCTTTAACTAAAGGAAGGAACCAATCAGAGAAAATGGCCCTTATCTTTCGGAAATGGTAGGTGGGTACAGGGGATTCAGGCATCACTTTAGCAGAAGAGCTGCATATGATATTATGAAAGAAGATAAATATCTGCTGAATGCCTAAATTGGGAATAAATACCACTTTGCAGGCCCTGTTCAAATCTACTGAGTGTCCTGTTAGCTTGTCTCTGGGTGGGTAAGTGGCTTTTATCTGGGATTTATACAGAACATCAAATTATGGTTGGGATTTCTGGATTTCTCTGACACTCCCTGCTGATAAGGGCTGCCAAGTGCACAATGACAAGGCAAATAAACATCTCCTTATGAGATATCTTCCAGGCCAACACGTCCACCTCGGGACAAAATGAAGCCGTATTCCAGCACGATTCACTCAAATGTCTGTCTGCTGCATCCTAAAATCAATTACCATAATGGAAACCTATTGACTCAAAACACCCTAATAGTAATTTGTAAATGAAGATGTAAATCTGTACAATTACATTGGGTTTCTAGCTCTCCATAAAGAAGCATTTGTGGTAATTTGTTACCAGTACAGTGGTGTAGAAAGAATTTTCACTTCCTGTCTGGTTAAACATGGATAACAGAAAATTTTAAGGAATGTAAAAGTACTCGGAACTGTTTAACAAAGAGGGGAAAGGATCTTTATTCAGGTTTGTGCTATACAAGTTGAAGACTTATATATTTATGTATGTATAAACAACAACAAAAAACTATTTAACATGGTGGTGGTGGTGAACTATTCTACCAGAAAAAGTTCAAAGACATAAATTAAGTCCAATATTTCAATATTCACTTCATGTCTATGAGTATATGTAACTTGTTGTAACAGTAGAAGAGGCAGGGGATAGATGATCCGCTGTGGCGACCCCTAAAGGGAGCAGCCGTAGGAAGAGGTATATGTAACTCGAAACTTGTCATTCAGGTTTTAATTGGTAAACAAATGCTTTTCCATTTGACAATAAATTTTGTGCATCTATTTTCTAGAATAATGAACATAATCAATATTAAACAATTGCTTGAAAGAAAGGGGTCAAAAATAACCACTCATTTTAAACTTGACAGTATAATTGTGAAGTTATCAAACTTCACAATGTCACATTTCATGCGGAAGTAGTTTTCACATCCTGTCTGGTTGAACATGGACACATGGAAAACCTTAGGGAGAGTGAAAGTACCTAGAACTGTTGTTTAAAATAAAAAAGATTTTCCTTCTGAATCTTTTCTTTACCATTTCTATTTTAATAAAAAAATTACCCAGTTGCACAGGGAGGGTAAAAGCATATGCTCTCGGTGAGGCAACATCCTCAATGGAATGTCATTGCACAGCTAAATGCATTTTGATGGCTGTGGCATCAATGGTGATTGAACAGACAATCTCTTGATAATGGTACTAGATGGCTATGCCACTCAGGAACCCTTCTTCTTTACTTTCAAATCTTTATTACAAGAAGGGAAATAAAAGCCGGCATTTTCAAATTGTCTGAAAAAAAAACGACAGCGAAAAGTGAGATATGAACAGGGATGTGCGAGTACTTTGCTAAAAAGAATGAGGAAATAAAACACATCATCTATTTGCAGAGAGGCATAAAAATTACTCAAGCTTTGTTTTTCTCATCATTTGTCTGCTTATCGCAATAGTTACTCATAGCCAGGGGGAAGTTTTGTAGAGTGTTTCTCTCCCTCTTTTTTCCAGACGAGCTCTACATTTCTCTGTAATCAGCACATAGCTGGGTGTGTCCACCTCTCTCTCCCACCACTAATTTTATTTTGTATGCCACAGTGGCCTAACCTCAGCACTTGGGAGAAGTCTGGAGCCTGCTGACTGATGCTTGAGATTGTGTACCTTCTGCAGCAACACAGCGTGACCGAGGGTCTGTTCTCTCTGCTCCCACTATTCTCCCCTCCCTCTGCCCGGGGGAAATCCTTTCCTGACCTCAGGAACAGCTGCAGATCAGTCACGGGGAAGCCTGTCTTCTGGTAGCGCTAGCACACATAGACAAATCCAACATTAACTACATACTTTATAAACAAACTGTATACAATACAGGTTCCACATAAACACAGGTGATCATGAACCAAAATATGTTTCATATCCAAATTTTTCTTTTTAGATATAAAGTGAAGCTGAAAGGTTTATAGCCAACTAGGGTTTGCAAACTATAGGTTTGTAATAAATTACACTCCTCATCAAAAAATAGTTGCCCCAAGGAGAATATGTCAGATTACAATCATATTGGTAAAGAAGATAAAGGTTACAAGGAGAAATAAATGATTACAAATGTAGAGTGATATGGGCAATATTTATTGAGCTACACATACAGAAGTAGTGTCTCAGTATGGTGATGGGTATGACGCAATATGCCTGACACCTCTGCATGGAGTTGTAGAGGTTCCCAACGGTGTCCTGTGATAATCCACTCCATTTTTACCCTCGTTGTCTTTTACTTAAGTTTACTATTTGTTGGTGAAGTTCATACACAACGGACACCAAATTTGTAGCACTTGTGCTGGTTTTTGCACTACTTTTCTCCCTGTTTACAACTATGTCAAGACATCCCTCGCAGAACCACGCTCCTATTGTTTACTGCAGAGTTCAGCTTAGCAACACAGCTGTGCTACCAGAGGAGAGGCACAACATCTGTGAGGAGAGGAGGAGGGGGAGCCAGGCTGGAGCACTGCGCCACACTCAAAGGAGATGCTACAAGCCCAAAATGTGAGATCGCTTCTCAACAAGTGGAGGAGCTCACAGCACTAACTTGGCATCAGAACGAATACC
The DNA here is from genome assembly GCA_034509495.1 of Acestrorhynchus altus. Taxonomy (NCBI): domain Eukaryota; kingdom Metazoa; phylum Chordata; class Actinopteri; order Characiformes; family Acestrorhynchidae; genus Acestrorhynchus; species Acestrorhynchus altus. The sequence goes on along the minus strand of CM067514.1, from coordinate 17,177,734 downwards.
AGGAGTGCAGCCTCATGATGTTTACTGAGTCATGGCTAACCGCATTAACTACTGACTTACTCGTATCTATGGACAGCTTTCACCTTATTCAGGCAGACAGGACAGCGAAGAGCCGTAAGAGAAAAGGAGGCGTAAGGTGTAATTCTGGGCATACAACCGTTAAAGTACAAATCTGCTGTAAGAACATTGAACTGCCACTAGCCTGAGACCAAACTACCTCCTGAGGGAAATCTCAGGCTATCATGATAACTGCGTCTGTTCCCCCATCTGCTAACCCTGATGAGGATTCTGATGTTCTGATGTTTTGTGACAACTGACACCCATGACAATCCATGTTGGAGAACGACTCCCACCCTGAACATGAGACTCTGTCAGCATTGGGCAACTCCTTCAATGAAAGGCTGCTTCACCCTGGGTGAAGGAGCGGTATCACAGGTCCTTCCTTCCAGCTGCTGTTAGACTCTACAATAGCATTGCTCTCAGCAGACCACGGACACACCCACTTAACTCCACACAGTACTGAACCTTTTTTTTTTCAGTGTAACAACAATGTGCAATTCCATCTCCCCATGTTCAATTACATGTAATTAACCTGTAAATAATGTTCTTCAAAGTGACTTATTATTTACATTGTATAATTTTAGTATTCATTGTAACTACTGCACTGTGTATTTATCTATTATCTATTTTTGGACTGAGTGGCTCACTATCCCTTGTTATCCTTTTTTGCTGCTGTAACAATTTGAATTTCCCCATTGCATGACTAATAAAGGATTATCTTCTTTTATTTTATTTTATTTTATTTTAATTGAATTTCTGATTTTGTGGTAGATGTGGGGTGTTGAGAGCATGTTTGATTGCATCCTGTAATTTTTCAATAGATCAGGCAATGCCACTGGCCATGGGGTAGTATCACTGTCTTTGAGACAAGCTCTTGAGATGATAGCAGTATGCTGACATTTTGGAAAAGTGCAATAGTGTGCATTAAAAAATGGTAGGGCCAGTGGTTGCAGGACCATTAACATGAAACTGGGCTGCCAAAGGTCCTGTAATGAAAACCAATGGTGATCCAGCATCATACAAACTTTCACCCAATACCATGTCACGTGGCCTTCTGGATGTGTCACATGTGACTACTAAACATTGATCTTCACACTGACCATGGTGAACCACACAACGATCTTGCACAACACTACAGTTGCACTTTGCAGTTGTATGATTACTGAGTGCAACTATTTTTTGATGATGAGTGCATGTTGCATAGTGATTCAGAAAGCTAGGTGCTAGTTAGTTGTTGTAACTCATGAACATACATGTGGTAATAGATTCAGTGTGCTTGTACAGAGGGAGATGTATCCTCTGCATTTTATCCATCCACGCAGTGTAACATACACAAATACACTAGTGAATTCACACACTAGGGTGCAGTGAGTACACGTTGCCCAGGAGCAGCTGGGAAGCATTTCTTGTCCTGCCAGTTCAGGGAATCAAACCAGTAACCTTCCAGTCACGAGGCTGGTTCCCTAACCACCAGGCCACGACTGCCACAAAAAGAGGATTGGGTTTTATTTAGCAAATACATAGAACATGATCTTTCTGTAATTTTGGCAGTCAATATTCATATTATTGAAAGCCAGAATAAAACAGGATGTCAGGATATAATGGATTCACCCTCCACCAGTAGATATACACTTGTCTTTAAGATGGTCATTACATTTATTCTTTATTAGCAAAAATATATTTTTTCTAGTCGGATAACATATCTGTATTTCAGAACAACTAACACAGTTGTAAATGTGTATAAACCAGGCATGTATTTAGCATTATACCAACTGGTTGGGTAACTTTAGGCCTTCTTGTTTTGTATATTAAGTTGTAGCTCCAATGCAAAAGTTCAGAAGCAAACATCAGACACTAAACACGTTAACTTTGTTTGTATCATTTTGTAGTGTAGTGTGTTGAAGTGATTGGCCAAGCTGGAGAGCTACCTTGATGGTCTCATAAGCATCTGTGATGAGGGCTATGAAGAGGCTGAGCACCATGTAGATGAAGAGAGAGATGAACGAGTAGAGGTAGACTCTGCTGAACAGCCAGACCAGGGTATTTTTTTGATGGAACTCAGCAAATGTGGGAAACATGTCATCTCCATTTACAAGAGAGAAAAGGCACTCAGCCACACGATTCAGATTCTCAAACTGACCCCGATACAACAAATCAGGGCAGGGAGAGACAAAGAAACAATGTAAATGAGTATACCGAGTATCAGTGTGCACAACTTCATCTTTACATGCATGTGTGAGTGATAGGGGTACTGTATAGCATAAATGGCAGACAGAATGAAATGTAGTAATTTGTACACATACAGCCATCTTGTGGTCAGAAGCAAATGGTACACATTTAGTAAACAATTGAGTGCATCCTAAAATCATTGAACCAATCAGATATTATAAATATATACAATGACTATGCAAAAGCTCACATTTTGAGGAAATAAGTATGCCATAATATTTTACCTTGTCATGGTACGGCCCCAAAACCACCCACCCACAGAAAGTGTAGCCCAGGTAGATCATTCCTGCACAGCAGCAGAAACGCAGAACCTTGGGCAGGGCTGCTTGCATAGTGAGAATAAGAACCTGCATCATAAAAGATATCCTAGGATTACTATATTTTATATTTATATATAACTAAATCTATCATTGTAATCCTTACTTCGAACATCAACAACACACTAAAAACACATTGAGATTTATTGATTGGGAAAGACTACACTGTACACATACTGTACCTCAAATTTAAACGGGTCATTTTACTACATTTTATCATGTTTTTGGTTTATTTACTTAAAGATTTGCTTTTAAATGACCATTCTTTAACTTCTATTTCTTAAAGACCTCACAGACTGATGTTTTGATGCTGTGCCCTGAAGACCAATGTCTGATTAGCTGTGGGGTGAAACACTCTTTATAATTTTATAAATGATACTATGAATGGGTGTGGCTAAACTGCTCTATAGTGAATGTGTCATACTTACCTACACAATACAATGACTGTAAAAAGGGTTTTTCTACTCACATTGTACTTCTGAAAATATCCCAAATATCTGATGACCCCAGCCCACACCATGAGTGTGGATGTTCCCAGAAATATGCTACAGACATCATAGCTGGTCATGCTCTGCAGATACAGAAAGATAATATTAATTTATCAAGGATCAGTGCTTTACTTGGCAGTGAGTAGATCCATATATCTTTCGTCATCTATTAGTTAACTGTATGGCAATAAAGTACACTTATCTGCTCTCTCTTAAGTCATCACATTCAAGAGTCCAAAGGTTCAGAATCCAAAGGTTAAGAATATTTAGTCTCTGCATCAATAAACTTTGCTCTTTACTATTTTGCTCTTATACATGACCCCTAAGTAAGATGGCCCACTGCACTGTCAACTTAACTCAAAGCTAACTGAGTAACAGCCCAGGAAACAACTGACTGTCTTAGAAAGCAATTAGATAATCATGTTTAATTGCTGGTTATATTTAATCATGGATGTGGCTTAATGTATTTAATAACTGTAATGTAAGTTCTGGTTACATTCATATCTATAAACATATGAATAATTTTACATGATGAGAAAATTAGGAATTAATTTGGGCCAAACAGTATATATTAAATGTATCTAATGAACAAAAATGTCTATTCTCTATCCTACAGCAACAAAAAGTGTTGAAAGTAAATTTATTACTAAATCAAGCTGATTACAGTTTTAAAATATAACTGTTATGTACATCTTTTAATTTTATAACATTTTTGCAAAATAGTACTCCAGCTGTTTTAACTATGAAGTTGTAGGAACTATGAAGTTTACATTTGTTCATGCCACATTTTTACTGAAGCAAAGCAGTAAAGTTAAAAATTCATATACAGAAAACATGCATTATTCTTACATATTTAACAAATGCTTTAATCCAGTGATATACAATGGAAGGTGAATGTGATGTTGAATGTAATGGTTGAACCCTATTTGCTTGTGTGAGACAAGCATGTTATCCACTTTTTAAACCAAAGTTTAAGTGATAATGGCAGTAGGTTTAGAAAACTAATCAAATAAAACAAAACTATCAAAAATAAATAAAATCAAATTGGTAATTAGTGTTTTATTAATCTATACCATTTTTATTTCTGCACAAAATATTACATTATACTGTATGTTTCTAGTTATTTGTTTTGTGCATTGTAATGTCTCATAATTACCTTTGCCTGTATTTCCATCTTTAGTACTGATCCTACGATTGTCAAAACATCACTGATAATTACCATGATGTACCAGCCATTTAGGAATTCTCTCTGGTCATCCTCACATATCTTACGGTTATAACTTTTGAGACAAAACCTGGAAAATCTCTGTAAAAGAGGACATATGAATAAACTTTAAACTCACACCACACAAAGATTAAAACACACAAAGACAAGAGCACTATGCATCATAGCTGTACAGTAACAAGAGAGCAAACACCTGAACACATCAACAAAGAGGCTTAAAGGCAAAAACAGAATCTCTGTAAAAAGGACTGCATTACTGTTCGTCTTAAGTCAGTGGTTCAAGTGCTCTACCTGAAGCAGTCGAACTGCCAGAACAATGGAGCGAATGCACAGCAGAGCAGAGATGAGACACACTAAAATAACAAAGCCATCAAAGACCAGGAGGTATTGAGTGTTCTTCTGAGCTGAAAAAGAAAAGCACAGATTTCTGCTGATTTCTTTAGTTATTTCTACTCATACTCACTTAAAATAAAGGCATTTTGAGCAATACCGTAAAAGAACTATTTTATATCACACAGAACCTTTTAAAATGCATTAAGAACCTTCTCTTGATGTGCACATTTATGTTACAAAAACAATTCTTTATAGAATCTAAATTAGTTCCTCTATGGCATCAATGAAATACCTTGTTGCTCCTTTAATTTAAAGACTGGTCTAGTTTGGGGTTTCTCAACCTGTAGGCCAGAGACTACTCCGAGCACTCCCTAGTGGTCTGCAGGCCCATCCTCAGTGTGATCATATATCAGGCCCCAATTCTTGTGTTTTCATTGTCAGAGAAATAAAAGGCAAAAACAATTTTACATGAAATGTTTATGCTTTCCAGTTATAAACAGGTGGGCTGTGAGATGGAGAAGGTGGAAAGAACATAACACAATATTTATTATAACTTCACATAAATATATATAGTTATATTATTTTAGTTCTTATTTGTCAACATTTAACATTTATGGTAACATTTCAACACAAGCTGAAAATGGTCATTAGATGGGAAAACCTTTACGTTTTTAAAAACTTTACTTTTTCAGCCTATATTCAGTCTGCCAAACCAGTATTTCTTGTGTATTACTGCACACTGTATTTGGTATAGTGAAAACAACAGAGGCTCAATCCTAATAAGATACTAATGGAACTTGATGAATACTGGAAAGAATAAATTCAGTAATATAAATCAGACTGGGTTTGAAACCAAACAACAAACTGTATGCACTGAAAAGGGGACAGTTTTTACAGTGTTCAGGAAATTTGGCATGAAAATAACCCTTTTTCCAACTTTCTCCTGTTATGGAAATTCATTAGCTGATGAAGTTTCTAACTTTAAAACATTTTCTCATATGTAGCTTTTGGTCAGATCTCACCAGAAGTCCAGTTTGTCAAATTATAAAAAATATTTCATTTTGATGTATTATTTTTACATTAAAAAGTATAATTATAATAAACTATTATTATTATTGTTATTATATGTTTTATTTTATATGTATCATATTTTTGTATGTATTATTTTATATACATTTAAATATGTCACTTTAAATATAATGAACATAAAATATATGACAGTCTAACTTTTGAAATTAAATTATGAACATTTTGCACAATATTCATATTTTCTGGAATACATTAGTAGTTCTATTTCACTTAGAATAAGATGTTTTGTCACCTGACATCACAAACTTATAGCAACCTCTGTCAGTATAGGTGGCCAGCTGGAGCAATTCAGTGGTCTTCAATTAATACAATACTGATATTTGCTTTATATCTCTTTCATAATTTATATTATTCCTTCAGTGCATTATTGATGATGCCAGAAAATCCACACATTTGATGGACAATAAGAAGACCATTGACAAGCAGAAAAATCATACAAAGTGGACATTTGATATTGCAACACATATACTAATGGTTGAGTTCTCCAAAGAAAATGATACCATATTTCAGTGTTCTGCCTAAAAGCATCTAGTTGACATGAACAACAAGAAGAAAACCATGTAAAGTGGTCATTTGATACTGTAGATCATCACTGTAATGGTCTGCAAAGCATGGTCTGCACATGTGAACTTCTGATAATTGAATCCACCACATAAATACATTTCCATATTGGACTGTCGACAAAATGCTGAATAATTATGAGTGCCTCACCACATTCCCCATTACAATCAGGCCCAGATCATGTGAATGAATGTAAGAGTTAATTAGTCAATGCTTGTAAGTGTCAGCAGTAGTTTGTCTCATACCAGTTCCTGAAATCTTCCACTTGTTGCATGCATTACTAACAGCATCAATATCAAGGGTAATTTTCACTTTCCCACTATGGCACCGATTGTCAAACGTAATCTGTAGAAAAGTCAAATATTGGACTTATAATTTACTCTGTGCTGGCAGAAAATCTACAGGCTTATTTAACACTGTGTTTGAAAACAAATCTTACTGTAACAGCAAAAATGTAACAGTCTGGCAGCTCGTGGGAGAGCACGGTTTGTAGGTTGTTTCCCTTAAGTTTGAATGTGATCTCAATGTTGACAAGCCTGTGATTCACAAAAAATAGTCAGTAGACAAAGGTTCGGTGTAGCCTAATCCATACAAATGAAGACAGAAATGCCAATAATATCCATACCTGTGAAAATCAAACTGAAAAAAAGAGGAATTCTGTGTTCTCCAAGTTGCAGAAGACTTGGGATCCAAAGTCAAGCACACTGATGAAAGAAAGATATTGTTATATTATAAAAGTATATGCAAAACGACTATCAGAAATATCAGACAAACTATATAATGCAGCATATTTTTTTTAATTCTTTCCATTTTCATTGTGTTTTCATTTCATTCCTTAAAACAAAGATAAACAAAAACACAGTGTCATTGATGTGAAGCACCAAAAGCTATTTGAGAAACCTCTGCTAAATGTGTGAAAACGTGAATATCCATCTGCTTTAGATCTAATACAGGTCCCATAAAGAGTTCTCAAAAGCTATGGAGAAGAGTTTTACAAATAATTAATTATTTTTGAAGAATTTCTGATGATGAATATTTCACTTATGAACTATCTAGGAAGCTTTATATTTAAACAATCTATAGGCAAAACAAACTGCACACTATTTGACTAAGGCAGGCAGAGTCGTACTTGTTAGCTTATTTGCACCAGTTTTATCCAGTACCATGCCATTGTTTACAGAAGTTAGTTCCAGCCATGCAAGCTGATTGGTGGAAAAGAGTTTGAACCATGTTGTTATTTCACCACAACAGCACGTTTTTTTTTCCCAAACAGTGCATCACTCCACTGAATGGCACTGCTAAGTAAATAATGGCAGAAACCTTTACTAATGTAAAAGACCAGAGTGAAGGTGCAAAAAGAAGATAACACTGAGATAAGACAATGTGGCGGACCTGGAGATGGATCTGCTCTGACTGCAGGCCAGCTACAGATGTTTAGGAGGACTCGCACAACGATTTCTATAAACTCAACCCATGTGGCTCAGAAGAAGGGATACGAACACAGAGACCTGATTAGGGAAGTGTTCTCTTCGTGTTTGTGGTTTGTCTGTGTAAATAAATACACATTTAGTGGCACCAAACCATTGTCTGTGTGTCTCTGAGACTCGTGAGGTTGACCAGCAATGTGACTCATGGTCATAACAAGATTTTACAATAAGAAAAGACAAATGGACAATAATTATGGTGAGTGGGAAACAGAGTTTAATATTCTGGTTTGATTAAGGAGCTGGAGAAAGACCTGCTGGCCGTGCAGTGAGTGAGTGGAGTTTGTTACTGGGACAAAGCAACAAGCTGCACGTTAAGAAACTAGAATTTATCAGATAATTTATCAGATAATTTATCAGTTCTCATGATGAATTGATAAAAAGAAATGGTCTAAAATGACTCTAAAATTGTTTTATGTAACCTTATATCTTCCCTCATAATAGCCTGAATAAACCATGTTTACAAAATATTGTGATGTACTTTATTTATTTATCCCATTAAATTTTGTATTGACACTGATATAACGTTAAGTCAGATGATAATAGCAAGTTAACTATTACTTCATATTAGGGTTCATATGACCACTGTTAGCTAGAAACTGCTTCACTTTATGTTATTTATTTCCACAAGAAATTCAGGAATATTTAAATCACTTTCTGGAATCAGAACAATAATAACATTACACATTATATTGGTGCCACATCTAGTTCTGTTTTCTAGAAGTTTGTTTTATTACATCTCATGTTCAACAGTCCTATCCTCAGGAAACAGTGTTTCCCAAAATGAAATGTGGTGGAGCCAACATGAATCACCTTTTTCAGTTTGAGCGTCCACGTTGTAGGAATTGTCTGACAGCTCCACGCTGCCCCATCGGTAGTACTCTTTACAGAGGACCAATGGCTGCAGCTTTCCATCCTCCTCAGCATAGCTAACAGCACCCACAGACAGCTGATCTAACTGAGAATACTGCAAGAGAGAAAAGTATACCTTTACCTTTTTGACCACATATAGTTTCTTTCATTATCTTACAAGGTCACATACAATAAGTGCCCTATTACAATTTCTTAATAAATGAGAAACCACTGCAAACACTGTGCTTCAGGTTGAGCAATTTACTCATGTTAAAAGGAACAAACTAATCACACTCATCATCAAAAATTGTGGCACAAATAGCTGCCATCAGAAGGAAGTGTCAGGTTGCAAAGCTATTCAGAAGGAAGATAAAGGTGTCAGAAAAAAGCTTAAGTAACTGTACTCAATTACTGTATTCAAGTACTTTAACACATGAACTTTTACTTTTAAAAACATACTTTTACTCATTATTTCTTCATTTAGACACCCAGAAAACATGTGGAAAAAGTGGGAAACTCCACCCTATAATGTTTAAAGACATTTTCTGCTGCTTACAAAATGTGCTGATTAAGAAGTCACTATCATATTTCACAATTCACTGTTGACAAATGATAGTCCTGTTACTCCAATAGTGGACGAACTGAAATACAAAGCTGAAGTATAAACACACATACCTGATCAAGGAAATAGTATATATTGTCATAAACACCCTGTTTAGTGTAGACAGCCACACTGTAGTCATCTTCGTCTACACCACTGTAGCTTTTCAGAAACAAATTCTTGAAAGCCATCAAGTTCTCTTCCTTGTAGGCCACTACAAGCTGGTTGCTAAGGCCAAAGAGAACAAGCTTTGAAAGGAGACCAGAAGAACACATCAATTTGACAGCAAGACCATTATAAGCAGACATCTGATTACAAAACAATATAGCTGCAAAGTTCAAGCTAAACAAGCATGGAATAAACATCTGCTGAGTATAATTAGCAGAATATTAACACACTTTTTAAATTCAGTGGAAATTGTTTCAAATTACAGGCAACACTGTGCATCCAAAGCTGGTAAATACATTCTCATTTAGACTTTCATCTATAAACAAGGAAATTAATGTAGAATTGATCTCCTTTTGCATCAGAAATGGTTTTGTTTGCCCCGGAAGGATTTACAGACCATGGAATGTTACAATGGCGATTTGATTGCATTCAGCCTAAATAGTATTAGTCAGATGAGCTACAGATTTTAGTTACTGTTTAGATGTTCTAGATGTTAGATGTTGACCTTAAGCTCCCATTCTATGTGTTTCTATCAATATTATTCAAGCTGTGTGTGCAAATGAACATCTGGTCCAGTCATGGGTGTACCTTAAAGACTCTTCAAAATCATATTACCTGAGTTGTAATCATGACTATTTTTAAAATCTGCACAGTCAGCTTCCACGGTAGCTGCCGTCGTGCTCTGTATTTCTCACAGGGGCTCATGAAGTAGTATTTTAGGTCCTCTCTCAGTGTTTCCTCCATCGTGGGGTCAAGGTGCAGGGACATGTCAATGCTGCACCAAAAGAGACAAACAAGCCATTGCTTGTTAAATAAATACTGAGAGACTTTTTCTGGGAAAGAGATCCCCTTATAAGTACTTTTACTTTAGTCCTCTTGGAGGGACCTACTCATCTGAACTGCAGTACAAGTGTCTAATCAATGACCTTAGTTCAGAAATCTCCACACTAAGCCATAAACATTCAGATTTCCATGTGACAGATCTATTCTCAAAATGAGGAAGGTGATACATTGGTCATCACACACAGAAGGAAGTGTTTTAGCCAAGCCAAAGGTTTCGATTTGTTCTTTTAACTGAAACATGCCCAGGAGTGTTTCCCAGCTGCAGAACAGACGGTGTTCATACGGGAAAAGTCCAAGGTTAATCATGACCAATCAGAGTACTAGCAGTGCTGGGGTTTACATAAAATATTTACAGAAACAAACAGAGGTACAATATGGTTGCTTATATTCCTTTGGCAAATAGATTTTAAAGAAGAATACATGTTGCTTAAAATAGTTACTTTTCAGAAATATGGAAGGTACGATGATAGATAGATAGATAGATAGATAGATAGATAGATAGATAGATAGATAGATAGATAGAGCTGTCTGTATTGATACATAAGGCATAATGATGCACTGGACTGAACTCGTTACTCTGCTGAATGGTAACTAGTTTACAGGTCAGGTTCACTGCTTACCTCGTCGACTCGACTCCATCTCTCACCAGCAACTCCATGATTTTCGTGCTTCTAGCTTATGTCAGTCTGTCATTCATCAGACAGGCCAGCCCCGCCCACATCAACTCCTGCACCAATCACAGACTCGGACCTCCAGTGGGTGTGTTTTCACTAACAGATACACTTATGGAAGGTGTGGCTACTGTTTTAATAATAAGATAAGAAATGAATATTAATGTAGAAACACAGACAAAATTGTATACACACACACACACACACAGCCAAAAAAATAAGGGAACACTTCAACACACTATATATAAAGTAAATCATACTTCTGTGAAATCAAACTGCACTTAGGAAGCAACACTGATTGACAATCAATTTCACATGGTGTTGCTAATGGAATAAACAACAGGTGGAAATTATTGGTAATTAGCAAAACACACCCAATAAAAGAGTGGTTCTGCAGGTGGGCACCACAGACCACTACTCAGTAGGCCTACCTATGCTTTCTGGCTGCTGTTTTGGTCACGTTTGAATGTTGGTGGTGCTCTCACGCTCGTGGTAGTATGAGACAGACTCTACAACCCACACAAGTGGCTCAGGTAGAGCAGCTAATTCAGGATGGCACATCAAGCTGTGGCATGAAGGTTTGCTGTGTCTATCAGCATAGTGTCCAGAGGCTGGAGGCCCTATCAGGAGACAGGCCAGTACACCAGGAGATGTGGAGGAGGCTGTAGGAGGACAACAACCCAGCAGCAGGGCTACCTCTGCCTTTGTGCAAGGAGGAACAGGAGGAGCACTGCCAGAGCCCTGCAACACTGCCCAACACAGCCCAACACAGGACACTTGGCATTTGCAAGAGAACACCAGGATTGGCAAATTCGCCACTGGCGCCCTGTGCTCTTCACAGATGAAAGCAGGTTCACACTGATCACGTGACAGTCTGGAGACGCCGTGGCGAGTGATCTGCTGCCTGCAACATCCTTCAGCATGACCGGTTTGGCAGTGGGTCAGTAATGCTGTGGAGTAGCAGTCCTTTTGGAGGGCTGCACAGCCCTCCATGTGCTCACCAGAGGTAGCCGGGCTGCCATTAGGTACCAAGATGAGATCCTCAGAACCCTTGTGAGACCATATGCTGATGCGGTTGGCCCTGGGTTCCTCCTAATGCAGGACAAAAATTGGCTGGATTGTGTCAGCAGTTCCTGCAAGATGAAGGCATTGGAGCTATGGACTGGCCGCCCATTCCCCAGACCTGAATCTGATTGAGTACATTTGGGACATAATGTCTTGCTCCATCCACCAACGTCATGTTGCACCACAGACTGTCCAGGAGTTGGCGGATACTTTAGTCCAGGTCTGGGAGATCCCTCAGGAGACCATCCGCCACCTCATTAGAAGCATGCCCAGGCATTATAGGGAGGTCATACAGGCACGTAGAGGCCACACAATACTGAGCCTCATTTTGACTTGTTTTAAGGACCTACCATCAAAGTTGGATCCGCCTGTAGTGTGTTTCCACTGTAACTTTGTGTGACTCCAAATCCAGGCCTCCTTTGGTTAATACATTTGATTTCCATTGATGTGATTTTGTTGTCAGCACATTAAATTTTGTACAGAACAAAGTATTCAATGAGTCATTCATTCAGATCTAGGAAGTGTTGTGTGAGTGTTCCCTATTTTCAAAATTACAAATCTTTTGGTTCCGTTACACTTATGTACAGTTACTTAGTACAAGTATTAACCCACCCCTGTGTCCCCTCTAAAAAGATTTTGGAACGTTGTCTAGAGAAATTCAAAGTTTAATCAGAACACCATATCTGCACATTAAAAGTAATGGATTATTTAGATTCTGCTTCCAAAAGTGAAATATTTTATACTTGACAAATCTTACTTTGGTGTCTCATTTAACTGATTATATATACTTGACAAATCTTACTTTGGTGTCTCATTTAACTGATTATACTTTAGATAGTTGTTTGTTATCCATATGTGTCTTGAAGACAAGCAGTAAGAGTACTGAGCGACGAACAGCAGTTGGCTGGGTAGAGGCATAAACCTGAATATCAGTGGAATGTGACACTGGATGCCATAGATCTTGCGAAGAGGAAGGAGATAATGAACAAAACTGAACTCTGTGGTACACCAAGGCAGACTGTACAGCTCTCAGACCAATTCTGGATCTGCACTGCTGTATAGGTTAGGAGGCAAACCACTGATTCATAGTGCCATAGATCCCAGTGCTAGCTAATCAATCCATAAGGAGTTGATGGGATACAGTCTCAAATGCTGCACTGAGATCAAGGAGGATAAGGATAGAAAGTAGGCCAGAATCAGCTACCCAAAGGAGGACTTTAATACTCTTAACCAAAGCTGATTGTGAACTATGTTTATGGTGAAAAACAGGTTGGAACTGTAATTATTGTAAATTGAAATTATAGAAGCCAAACATTCATTAAGTAAAGTTTTGGGTATTGCATCCAAGTAGCGTCTGGAATTACTGGATTTGCTAATAACGTCAAAAATGTGATCTTCATTTGGAATCGGGTACATCATTAGATGTGATTGACTTCATAAAACTTTCTGATACAAAGTCAGCCTTTACAATATTATTGGGATCCAATTCCTCATGAATTGTATTAATTGTGAAATTTAAATCTTCAAAAAACAGAACTGATTAATACTGACAAGTCTTAGAAATAATATTAACATTTATTTATAAATGTTACTATCAATACAATTATACTATAGTTTCAAATTTACATGATTTAAAAAATCTAAACACAGAGAAAAGAATAAAAACTCTTTTTAAGCCACCATCATCACGGCATTGTTTCTTGAACTGGAGTCCCAATAGTTTCCACATGTTCCTCATTGTGGCACACGCCCAAAACAGTTGCTGATGCATCAACCTACAGGCAAGGGACAAAATGTTAAACATTTCTGGTTACACTGAAAGTGAAAGAACAAGAAAAACAATTAAGACTAAAAGATGCATGATTGAGAATATAGCTGGGCGACATGAGCAAACAAATTCATATCCTGATATATATTGTATATTGCCATTCAGCTAAAATGTGATACATGATGTGAAAAATACAATGTAAAAAACTGACAATGAAATAATTCTTCTTTTATACTATATTAAATCAAATCAAAAAGGGGTCTTTATTTCTTCTTTATACACATTAAGTCTTGTGTCCCCCTCCGTAATGTGTATGAGAGAGTGCGAATGGTGGTGGAGGGGAGCAGAATAGAGGGGGAATTGACAGCAGGGATCAGAGCAGAGCAAGGGAGCAGAAAAAAAAAAAAAGAGTTTCAGCAAGATGGAAACAGAATGTTATTCAAAAACTTACACTCAATACAAACAATATCACCTCAACCCATATTTTTCCCTGTTTATATTCCAAATTTGACATAAATATCAATAAAAAGCCCAGCCCCAATTGAAAATTAAGAGTATTATGAAGAAAAAGGTTAAAACACAGGAAGTAAACATTCAGAAACATTAACGAGGACCCATCAGACAATGTTTGAAAGGGGGTGGGGGGGGGGTTATAGCTATTGGATGCATTGGTAATTTACAAGACTATACTTTAGTCATTATAACATCATTTCACTACATAGTAAGTTGGTCAAAGTGTTTTTATTCACAATTTCAGAAAAACACTAGGCTGGTGTGAAGCTAATTTTTGGTCCTAATCCAACTCAGGAATATTTGAGGGGTTAAGGAGCATAATACTCACATCATTCCTTTGATTATCTCCTGAAGTAGTGTTATCTACGTTGGCACTTTCAGAACTCTGTTCCCTGGCAGCAGATTGTTCTGTGATGTTGTTTGCAGCAGTCTTGTTTTCCTCCTTTGCCACATCAACCCGAAGTTCATCTGCTGTTGGTTCCGAATTCTCAGCTACAGCCCGCTGGACAACGTCCGTCTCATCACCACTGTAAAGATTGTCTGCATTCCGTAATGTTTCCACATACACTCTCTTCCTCTCTTCTCTAGGCCTGTTCGGCCTCCTGTGGCAAACGTCAGGCCTGCGGCGTTCTTCATTAGCCCTGTTCCCGATACGGTTGACTTGGTTGCCCTCCTGACCTGCAAACTGTCTGGGTGGTGGATCACGGTCAGCATCACCTCCTGCCCAGTGGTGTCCTTCCTCTTCTCTGTCTGCCTCCCTTAATTGAGGAAAGCGAGCCTGCTGAACTGCAGGTGGAGGGTCTTGACGTCCACCATGTAGAGGCCTAAAGACAATGTGCTGGATAGCTGCTTGGGCACTGCCATACATAAACACCTGAAAAGGAGTAGAGGGTAGCACATATGAGAATGAGTATTAACATCACCCTTTTGTGGACAGTCTTCTGCCTCCACAGTCTTCAAAAGTAAACTTAAATCAGGTTCATAAGGGGGAAATAAATAGTATGTAAATAAATTCAAATATTTTGGGCACTTCTTACCAAGATGGCAAGCACAATAGTGACAAGGACGGGTATTTGGAGGGTGACAGGCAGGTCCTTAAGCAAGGCTCTGAGAAACTCACTAATGCCTTGTCCAAACTGCTTCAGAGGGTCTGTAATAAAGGTGGTGATGGTCATAGTAATTGCCTGCAAGAACACAAACATCAAACATGTATGTGTCTCATTATTTAATACTTCTGGAGTTGATGAACATGGTTACAAGCTAATATTTACCTTTGTTGGAGGCACTAGCAAAATGGGATTCACGCCAAGAACTTCATAGTACTGCCGACAAGGATCATCTTGAAGAGTCCATGTGGTCCTAAACCATTCTGAAAGGATATGCAACACATTATCTATTTGTAATGTATGATGAAAGAGGATCTTTCTTTCCAGACAATGGTAGCACAGTCCTGAATAAAAAACTGGCACGCTGTTCAAACACAAATTCGGAACATGGTATGTAAACTCACCCCTGAGGTTATCCTTCCAGTCAATTTTTTTCACTCCAGTACATTTCTCATTCACATTTTCCATCTTTACAAGCTTGGCCTGGTTTTCAGCAAAGGCAATCTGAGACAGAGTGCAAAATGTTTTAAAACAGATGTGGCAAATTATTATTAGCAGTACACTGTAATATACACTACATGTCCAAATGTTTATAGACACCTCTTCTAATGAACATAATCAGCTACTACACATTGTACCCATTGCTGACACCCATTTGCAAATACACACACACGCATGCAGTTTGTCTCAACCCAGTAGAGAATCACTGGTAATAGAATCAGACTCTCTGGACCAGATAAACATGATCCGTGCACTATGCCTAATACCACGCGGGGACCAGAGGGTAATAAACCCACCCAGCATTGAGTTGTGGAACAGTGTTCTCTGGAATGATGGCGCACCATCTAGTACTTTAAGGATGAGCTGAAGTTGGGGGTGAGGTGAGGTTGTGATCATTAACATCCTACCTTCACTAACACTCCTAATGCAATCAAATCCTCACAGTAATACTCCAAACACTAGAAGAGATCCTTTCCAGAACAGTAGAGACTGTTACTCCAACAAGAGCAAGATAAACTCTTATGAACCCCTTCATTTCAGAAGAAATAATAAATAATCAGGTGTTCCAATTTTTTTTTTTCATAAAATAATTGCATAGTGATTACACACATACTGATTACTGATCTGCCCCTGTGGTTAACAATACATGCTTTAATAAGTATAAATAAAAGTATAAATAAAACAAGGCAGCTTGAAAGTTTGGTGAAAGTAATTTTAGTGACCCATGTGAGGGACATTACCTTGTAGAGATAGAACCAGTTCCACACTATGCTGATGAAGAAGCAAATGGCAAACATTCTCTTAAACTGCACAAACCAGGACACTGTGGACCACATTTCAGTGCAAATGATGCCCACAACCAGCAAAACCAACACAAAGACCTGTATGAGAAACAGTGCAAGCAATATTGCAAAGCTTACAAATGACAATGATGATGAGGATCAAACATCCTCGGTATTAATATCATGACATTTTTGTGGAACAAAGGGCTTTTCATTTCTTTACCTTAATGACAGTGTCCACTTCCACACAGAATGTGTCCTCAAAATGCCACTTCCAAGCCTCATGATCATGGAGTTTGAAGTTTATAAGAATTTGACTAAGTGCATCATCCAGAGCCCCAGTTCTCCAGCTGCTGTCTTCATTCAGAAGTTTTTGGATTTCTGCCACCATTTGCTTGGAAAGCTTCACCTCAGCATCATAGTGAACATCAGGGTGCATATCAGTGGGCTGGAAGTACAAACAATTTGAATATAAACAGTACCACATGTAAGAAAGATGGGATTAATTTACACAGCTACTATGGAACCATCATACCAATCCAAGTTTGCTGATTCCTTTCAGAAGCTTTGACAGAAAGCGTCTGAACACTGGACTACATGTTGCCTTCTGTGAGGAAAACGACACTCTCCGTTTGTGTTCTTCAATCTATAATGTAAAATAAAATAATGATCATTATGAAATCTTTATGACCACCAAGACTGTAGAAGAAAGTCTCTTAGCATTTGAGCAGTTATACTGTGTTCTTTGGGTTGTTGCATCTATATCCAGTACTTTGAGGATGAATTAAAATAGTGTTTGCAATCCAGAACTAATATTCAACATCCGTTCCTAATGATCTTGTTGGTGAAATCCTCACTGCAATGATTTATGCCTCTTCAGAAAAGTAGAGGCTGTGACTGCAGCAAATAGGGAATGCCCTGTTAATACACTTGATTTCAGAACAAATGCTGGACGTACAGTGTAATTGGCCTCCATGAAAGAGCTAGTGAAAGTACATTACTCCATATTAGCTTTTATACTCACCTCTCTTTGTAAACTGTCCACTTTGTTGGTGCACTCTCTGATATCTGGACACGGTGGCACTTCGCTAGAACTGTACTCTCTTCTTTTAGTGGGCACATTACTGTAGCTGCTGGCCTGTAAAACACAGAGATATATGTTTACAAAAGTAAAATAAACTTATGCAGCACATTTCAGAAACATTTTCATTCATATGGAAGGGCAGATAAATCCAAATATTGAGAATTCACTTTTAAAAATCAATCTCTGATTGAAAACATTGATGGCATTTATTTATTTAGTGTTATGGAAGTGTAGTGTTGGTCTCTACACTACCTGCTCTTCACCACTTTTTGATTGTCTAATAAAAGATTAAACTGTCAGATATTTTATATCCATTGTAGTTAAAAGGATATAATTAAAACCTCTGTTTTAATGTTACAGTGATTAGTCATTTATTCACATTTGAGTGAGAGGTTTCTAATAAGTCGAGGTTCTGGTTTATGTTCTGCTGTAAAGAACAGTTTACAAAATAGTTTCATAGGTCCTGGAGAAGGTTCAGTTCAGCTGTGAGGTAAGTTTAGGTGAACATTTAGTAAAGTGAGATGATCACAGGATCAAGGAAAGAGCTCAGGATCAGTGTGTTTGCTCTGGGTTCAGATCGGGGGGCAGTCTGGGGGTCTCCGTCCTTCACCTCAGCAGACTTCCTCATGGTTTGAGAAGAAGCGTCGTAGTTCAGCATGTCGTACGGGTCAATCCATTCGTCGTCCTCACAGTCTCCACAAGCGATCACACAAACGAGTAGAGCTCCAAACCACCAGCAGAGCCGCATGACCTCAACACTCAGCCGGGCAGAGCTGAGAAGAGCCGAACAGGGCCGAACAGAGCTGAGCTGAACAGAGCCGAGCAGAGCTGAACAGAGCAGAGCTGAACAGAGTAGAGCTGAACAGAGTAGAGCTGAACAGAGTAGAGCTGAACAGAGTAGAGGGACGAACAGCAAAGCAGCACAAACTGAGCCTGAACCAGCAGAGCTCCTACACCGAAACCAGCAGCACACAGACTGTCAGACGAGTCAGACACACGCCGCGGTGAAATAAAGGCCTGTTGAAGGTTTCGGTGTGGTTTTAACAGAGTTAACAGCTGTTTTCAGCGTCTTCGACTCTCAGAAACGCCTTCCGACCGTCCCGAGACGCTGTAAACATCCGTCTTCGTCGCTGTTGAAGCTCTGACCTACTTAAGAAACACTACCGCCCCCTACTGGAAGACCTCTCTCATTCCCCTTCCTTTCCCGAAGCCGCTCTTTACCCTTTAGGACTCCAGCCCTGCTTCACATGCTGTTTTCAGACTCTGAGCCTTTATTCAGATTGTCAAAGTCACACCTGACACATATAGGTGTTTGAGGAGAGACCAGGTTATTTTTCTTCATGATGTGGAAATGAAAGGAATTGAAATGTTTGTATGAATTTGGCCATGTTTTGAGCAAGCATTTACTTGCGCCTACAATTGTGTGTTTCTTATATGGACTAAAAACAGATGAGAATTGATCATCTCATCAATTCTGCATCAACCTGAAGAACCCATTCATTATGCATTCATTGTCTTGCAGACACGGTTTGAGCAAACTGACAAAATTAGACATTTTAGAAATTCATGTTCTTGAGGGAACCGAGTAGGCCAAACAAATGATGGTGCTTCCGTCAGTAGTGGAAAATCTTTAGTTTTAGTGGACATGGTCAAAACTGCCTTAGTGAACAAAATTAGATTGATGAAGGAGCTCCACAAATGAAGTGATACTCACTTAGTGCAACAGTAAATGGCTCTATGTAATGTTATAGATGACCTGCCTTCATTCACTCTATAAAGTGTTTCAGAGAAACAATGTCTCTCGGAAATGGTCAAAAAAATGGAGACCGAACATCAGCATTCAGGCCCCTACGTATGATCTGTGAAGGCCTCAAAAGTGTCTTAGAAAACAGTAGTGATCAAACAGCATCATGAAAGAGTTCTGGGATGTAAAGAAGGGTTAGGTAAAAGAAATAAGCTATGAACATCTCGCAGGGCATTGTTCAATCCATCATCCAAAAATGGAAGGAATATGACACAAAGCTACCAAGACATGGACATCCACCTAAATTTACAGCCCAGGCAAGGAGAGCACTAATTAGCAAAGCAGCCAAGAGCCCCATGGTCAATCTGGAGTAGAAGCAGTGATCCACAGAACAACTTTTAATCATGGACCTCACAAATATGGCTGTCATGGAAAAGAAAGACATTTTTGAAAGCAAGCCATAAGTCGTCCCGTTTGCCACAAGCCATGTACGGGACAACAAATACGTGGAAGTGTTCTAATCAGATGAGACTAAAGTTGAACTTTCTGGACCAAATGTAAAACACTCTGTGTGGTGGAAAACTAACTGCACATCACCCTGAACACACCATCCTCCACATGAAAGATGGTGGTTGCAGCATGACCTAAATCCCATTGAGAATCTGAGGCAAGGCTTGAAAATTGCTGTTCAGGCTCTCCATCCAAACTGACTGAACTTGAAGTATTTTGCAAATAATGGGCAAAAGTTTTGCCTCTAGCTGTGCAAAGCTGGTATACACATACCCCAAAATACTTGCACTTGTAATTGCAGTGAAAGGAGGTCCTATAAAGTATTAAATCATTACCTACGCACACATTGTTATTTCAGTTAAGCAGATTTCAAGCCACACTTTGTTGAGCCAATATCCATTTTGATTTAAACAGCATCATGCATTTTTTTAGTTTTTTGTATCTTTATTGTCATAATTTCCATTATTTAAAAGCTCAAATGTTCACCGAACTGAAAAAAAATCTTTACATTTTAAATTCACTTAATAAATTAGGTACTTTACAGCATGTGCAACATTTTTAAGTGCTAACAAAGAAAAATAAACAGACCATAAAACCTGACATTATCTACATTTAGTTGTGGATCAACTCAGTTAAGCATACATGCCTTGGTTTTGTGTTAATCACACTGATTAGATTTCTGAAATCTAAGTTGAAGTCAATTTTAGCAGCATGCTCATAAAGCAAATATGAGTGTGAGACAGGTCAGTACCTTGGTTATGGTCATCTGATATAAAAGGCCATATTAAAAAGACATTCGAAAGAATAAGCCTATCTATGGATCACCAAACTCAAGGCACAACATTTTTACATACTCAGTATCATCTTGCTTGTTTTGCATCATAACATGTAACACTGAAACAGCACTGAACATCCCTCAGTGCAGGTAGATTTAAATAAGCCATTTCTTATTTATTGTGCCATAGAGAACAGTTCACAGCTTGCTCCTCAACAGCAGCAACATGCAAGACTCACTGCTTTTACTGAAAAAGTGATGCATATAAGTTCCAGTGGCCAAGAATATCTCTAACCAAGACATATCACTAACAATAAGAAGCAGTGACATTACAAAAATGAGCACAGACACAAACAAACCCTTATTTAACAGCCTGGTCCATCAGTGGTCCTTTAGAATGAACGGGGTCAGTGTATCAGAGAATAGGAGAGATTAGATTAATTTGTGCTTGTCTGTACAGCTTTTCATTCTTTCTTTGAGTGGGGGCTTTAAGAGTTGTGAGCCCACAGTGTGACAGTCTTATCTGCAGAAGAGGACAGGAATGAGAGGTCTCGTGTGTGCCACCGGCACTGAATGACTTTGTCCTTGTGTTGGCCAGCTACTGTTACCGGGAGTGGCTTGGTTAGATCTCCTGTAAACAGAAAAAAAACATTAAGTTCCAGCTTTGATGTGCCAACAGTAACAGCCTGAAATGACTTATTTATGACTGTATTGGCAACATAGAACCAATCACACTATTAAAATATTTGAGATAAAGAATAAACCTGTTTAGAATGAAGATGATGTATAAAAGCCAAATCACACAGGAGTGTTTTTTTTTTCAGCCATTCATCAAGATAGATGGTGGTACAGTTCATGGTAGATGTGCTAACATGCATGTCTTAAGTCAGTAAAAATGCAAACCCTTTCAATTTGATGTCAAATGTTCTAAATGGTTCGACAATGTTTCAAAAAATTTTCTACCACCTAAAGTTCTGAGGGAATAGGTCCTGACAACAAGGTGTATGTCCATATATTTGTGGACACTCCTTCAAATGAATGCATTCAGCTTCTTTATTTTGCACCCATTGCTGAACCAAATGTGCAAATTCACAAATACAGCTTGTCTAGATAAGTATAGTTAATAGAAAAAGGCTAGAAAAAGGCACCACCCCACCTCATCCAAATACCTCACTAACACACTCGTTACTTAATAAAATCACATCCTCACAGCTATGCTATGATTACATCTAGTAATCCTTCCCTGGACAATAAAGATAGTTTCTCAAACAGAAGCAGAATTAACTATTTTTTTAATACCAATAATTAGTCTACTAAGCTTAAAACTAGGATGTGTCCATAAAACTAGTCTAGAAGAAAGATGAATGGGCTGTAATAGAAGCCATGTTTACCTTGTAGATCAGAGATCATGACAGTGTTGTCATAGGAACCAGTCAGTAGGTAGTGTGCTCCTGGGGAGAAGCGAACTGAGCGGATGTCACTGGTGTGTGGACGGTAGGTCTGTACTGTTCGACCACCTCTGATGTCGTACAGCATGCAGCGGCAGTCTTCAAGTCCTGTGGCCAGGAGCCGCCCACTAGGGTCCACTGCCACTGAAGCCACTGCACTTCCTAGTTTTAGAACAGGTTAAAAGTTCACATATAGGAAAGCTTCCTTTCCTACAGGCAAAGACACCTGCAGTATTATTTCCAATCCACACCTGCCCCCTTCACCCTTGTTACACACAAGCACTCACCATTTTGTGAAATTTTTTTTATGTACTAAAAAGATGTTACACAAAGAAATAAGAATCCAATACAAAAGTATAGTAGATGAAATGAAAATACTCACCAGTTCCATGCATGGTAGTGCCAACTACCTTCACACAGCTGGGTACGCGCAGGTCCCAGAAACGAATGGTCTTATCCTGAGAGCCAGATGCAACCATCCAACCACCCCATGTATAGAGGGATAAAATGTGCCCTGAGAATATAGATATTATTTGCATTTATTATTAATACTTTGAAGTTTATTCTCATATATGAAGTGAGTATTCAGTAGAAATGCTTGGCAAGAGTGTGTGTGTGTGTGTGTGTGTGTGTGTGTGTGTGTGTGTGTGTGTGTGTGTGTGTGTGTACCTGTATGTCCACTGAGTGCATGGAGACCCTGTCCTCTCTGGCAGTCGGTAGTATAGATGTTACAGTCTCCTGCTCCAGCACTTATTAAGATGGCCCCACCACTCTCTGGACCCTCCATAAATGCCAGGTCTCGGATAGTACCATCATGCATGCTGAACTCCAGATCTGGCCCTACACACAGACATACATTTTCTTAAAGTTTCTGACACACACAGACTCACACACCGGCACACAAACAGACTCTCATGCACGCAGACTCACACATTATTTATTAAAAAAACAAAAAAACACAATCATTAAATCATGAATCGATACTACAAACTCTTATCATATTAAAACGGAAGTTTAAGTTACCTGTAGCATTGCATGTGTCTGCACTGAAAGGCAAAACTTTGACGTATTTGTCATTGGAGCCTGTAGCTAGAAGCTGGCCACAGGGACTCCAGGCCACACAGTAGATGGAGCCTTTATGGTGCTTGTTTCGTTTAAAGCAGATTTCAGGCTGCTTTCCTGGACTTGCAGCTCTGTGTGAGAGAATCAGAGGTAGGAAAAGATGCAGAGATATCTGCCTTTTTTAAGAAAGAAAATCTTCAATAGGCTCATAAACATCTATATATGCAATAACTGAGGTAGTAATATTCAAAAATCACACCATTAAATGTGTTTAGCATTAAAGTCATTAACAGATTTCAATAATAGGATAATTTAATAACCTTTCTGACTGTTTATCACAGAATTATTCATTTTAGACATTTATCACTGGATTATTCAGCACATGTGTACTGGTACTCTATCTTCTTTGAATGATTCAAATGACATGACATTTGAAAAACTGAAAATTTACAAATAAAGGTTGTTTGGTTTATGTTGTACCTGACATTTTTACACACTCTGACATTGCAATATTTTATTGCTCTGCAATATATATTGCAATATTTTTACCAGATTTCTCCAGAAGTCAATAATTCAACATGGAATGATATACATAGTGTTTGAAAGGTGTAAAATAAATGATATTGGGCAGACCTATTAGCTGATTATATATGTTGTGCAGAATGCAAAGAGTGCAAAATCAGTAAGTGTATGATTAAATTTGCCTTTGTGACATTGCATGCCTTACAATGTGACTATTGCACATGCACACACTGCGATGACTATGCTGAAATTATACATTGTACAATCCTCCACTGGAAGTATTTCAATGTATTTTTAAATTAAGGAGACAATGTATCATAGCAATATGTGTTTATGTAGACATTCAATCTTAAAACTCAAACAGATACATAATTAAAGACCAGAATTAACAAATTGATACCTGGGATTAAGGTTCTCTGGGTAGGTGCACACACGCAAAATTTTGGAGTTGGAGCCCACAGCATAGAGGGTCCCGGAAGGATGAAAAGCAACAGCTCGCACAGCTTGAATGTCCTCCAATGTGTGCAGTGCTATAAATGGAGACTTGGGCTTCTCATCCTGAAACGCACTGGAACGTCATACCAACAGCTCACAGAACTGCTGTTGATATTATGAAACTATACTGAAGATCTAACTAGAAATTTCAAACAAAAACAAACAGCAGCATTTCAGATCCATCCGTAACAATTTACATAATTAGAAGTCTATAAGTCTCACCTCCGACTGACCAGAACTGGGGATTCATCAAGTGAAGGCATGTCACGTCCACCACCTCTTTGAGGGGTGCTGCTGGTGACACCTGCCTTGTCTTGGCCAGTACTGACTGTTTCAGGGGTGTTCGTACATCCGGCTTTAGCTGGAATGCCATTACACTGCTGGGCCAAGGCTTGCATATCCTCCCCCAGGTCCTCCATCCCCACATTCAGCTCCTCAAGCTTCTGAATAGACCTACACAAAAGCCCCACAGCACAGAATCTGCTCATCCAGATGTATTGTACTATTTGAACACAAAGCCACATTGACATCAAAATATTTTTTTATTTTGATTTGGTTAAATTATCATTAGATTTTTTTCCTACAGAGTGTAGAAGCACAGACTCTTCATCTTGCAATTAAAAAAAATAAAGTACTTCCTAAATACATACTTGGGTCATTATCTGAATTGTAATATTTACAGTGTTTTAAACCTCGCCTTTATATAAAGGGTGCAGCAGAAACCATTTCCTTTCCATCATTTCTATTCAGACACTTTCATCAAATAATCTTATGTTGCTTAATTCACCAGTTAGTTATTAGTCACCAGTTATTAAAAGAGCAAGCAGTTACTTTTTCTAATGCAAGGCTGTAAGCATTTGGTTTTGGCTCTGACCTGCTGAGGAAGGTCTGGGTGAGGTTGTGTTGACTGGGGCCTGAAGGATGATCGGCCTGCTGCACTCCTCCTTCAAGCAGCATCTGCTGATAAAGCTGTGTCTGCTGCTGTTTCTGCTCTAGATGCTGTTGCACACGGAGCCGTTGTCTCTGGAATTCCTGCAATTGCTCCTAAATGTGGAAATAACAATGCAGGCTTTCTAATTTTAAATAAATTAAAGTAATCATTTTACACTAAATTATTTATAAATCAACTTGAAGATCTCACTAAAGTCATTACTATGACATGCACTTCACTATAGCACTGTTCAACTATTTGACTTAATCTGCATTCAGTATTAACAATGCCATAATTATTGTGATAAAAATATAATTATAGTATTGTCAATATAGAGACTAGAGTCAATTCTAGAGCTAAATCCATGAATAATAAAAATGACAACCTGTGCATAGTAAATGGCAGTCAGTCATTCAGGCATTATCTTATCTGCTTTTTCCTGAATACGTTCACAGTGGATCTAGAGCCTACCTGGAGTAATCAAGCACAAGGCAGGAAAACCCCTGTCTGTCACAGGGTACCTCACACAGACTCACAGAGATGAAAGTGGAGTACTCTGAGGAATGTGTGCATGTGTGGAGTTTCTCTGGGGACTCTGGTTTCCTCCCATGGTCCAAAAACATAGTGATCAGGTGAACAGGTTATTCTAATTTCACTGGTGTTTGTGAATGAGTTCCCATATAAGGATTAGTACTCTTTTCTGGTCCTCCTGGTGTATGGTGACTGACAGTTGTTGAAAGTACACTGTGCACAACTGGTTGCCACACTGCTACTGATTGTGAAGACTGCCAATTGTAAAGTGTTTTGGGTATTCAAAAGCCAAGCATCAGCATTACCTCATTCTTCTCAGTTGAACCAGGAGGAACACCATCCCTTCCAGGGTCCACAGTAGGAAGAGATGGGTTAGGCCATCCAGAGCTGTTCATTTTCTCTACTTGTGTGTGTGGCCTACAGGTACAAGATCATCACAAATCATTGTAAACACAAAAAGAACTGCACCTCACCATTGTTCACAAAGTCTCAAATTTATATGCAAACAGCTAATGTGTGAAATTCTATTTAGCAAAACAAAGCTAGCAATGGAGTATGCTTGGTAGAGGACACTGCAGAGCAATGTAGGAAAGAGAAACAAATGCAAATACATCAGAGCCTGTAGCTCTCTAATTCCATGTCAACATTCCTTGATGCCCTGCCCTGAATAGGATCTAGTACAAACTAGAAGAGCTAGTAGAGCCAGGCTTTATCTAAGTAGATGTAACAGGATTAGTAGGGTTTAGGTTGGCCAAATGTTCAATTTCACTGCTTAGACTGATTTCTCTGACCAGTGACTGCTAATCACACATTATACACAGAGTTGTATGCCATGATTACAACATACAGACCACACATTCAGCACATTCCAATTTAATGCAACCAATTAATCAGCTGCTCTGGGAAACTCAACTGTAAATATTATTTCAAATGTCCTAAATAGTTGTTACTTCAAAATCAGTAACCACAGTCTTGTAAAGTCACTTACTATATTGAGTAAATTACTAAAAATAAACTCAACTCAGTGGTTGTTTCAGACAGTACAGTGAATGGCAGCAGTGGATTCATATGAATGTAAACAACTCCAGCAGCATTCCTTTAGCCTTTAGTCCCTGGCAGTTCTGGGAGTGCATATAGTACAGCATTTGGCTAGGTCACTCTAAAATGAGACAAATCATTAAACTTCAAGTATATGTTAATTAAGCTTGACAAAAACTATAAACTGCAGAAAGTCATTTTACTATGAAATTTATGGGGTGTTTTATAAATGCATACTTGCTCACTGGTAGTTGCTCAGTCACAATCAATGGGATTTTTTGGGTTATGTGAAATCTGCCGTAATTCTAACTAAGTCAAATTTTGCCAATATAGTCCTGTCTAGGGAAGTGACAGAGCTGAGGAAAATCTGCATCTGTCAGATACGAATTTTTTAGCTACAAATCCGTCAAATGCGAATGCGGTTTTGGTAAACACGGGGCCAAGAACACCTGATAAACCCTGATACGCCCATTTGTGCTTATATTTTTGTATTTTTTCTACACAAATACATGATGCTTAAACAGACCATCAACCACAGGTAGTCACGGACTCACGGTTACGGTTAACATTTCATCACGCTATTTAAATAACACTGAATTATCATGTAATTAGCTAATTATGCATTGTTACACAAAGAAGACGTATATAAACTAGTAGGGTAGAACTGTTCGTGTTTACTACTGTTTTGTTTTACACTTGTTTTCTTATCACATTCGGCCATTTTCATTATTTATTTATGTCAAGCGGAAGTACAACAACAACATTCACCATTAAATTCACATTGGCGGTCTCTTAAAGATGACCTGCAGGCCGGAAATCAACCTGTATGTGTCATGCGCCCCTCAGTCTCTCCGGACTCCAATTCCCAGAATCCTTCAGTTTGTTACCTGACTGATCATGTGACTCACTCACGTTCTGATCACCGGAGTTGATTGTATTCACCTGGTCCGGAGAGACTTAAATCCAGTCTTTCGACCTGTTCAGTGTCTAGCTTTGCCTCGCAGCCTCAGCGCTACCCATGTTTATCGTTATCAGTCTGTCTGTTTGAACCAGTTCCGTTTTTCGTTTCGTCCTGTGTTTATTCTGCCGGTTTTTGATCTTCGCCTGTTTTTCGACTCCGTCTCTGGTTTGTCCAGTCTGGTATTGTATCTCCTGCCTGTTATTGACTGTGACTCTGTTTTTTGCATCTGTCCCATTAAAGTGCTGTATTTATATAAAGTGCGTCTGCTTCGCTCTGTCCGGTCCTGACGGTATGAACGGTTCTGTTTTATATACCGGCGGCGATTTCAAATCCGCATTCAAGGAAGACTGGCCCTGAAACATCTGTCGAATTAGAATCTGCTAAAAATAGTCGAAGATCTAATGTCATCGAATTCGAACTCCGTCACATCCCTAGTCCTGTCCAACTCAATTCCAACAGAGAATAAATAAAAGGGCTAAAATCTTAAATCTGGATTGACCAACATTACTCTACATTTGACAATAAACAGTGTATTCATTCAGGGTTATAACTAATAGCATGAAGAGAACAAAACAATGGCAGATCAGGTAAAGGAAACTGCTACACCTTAAAACACCTTAAACAGCTTCAAGGTAATTTTACCATAAGTTTGACCTGAAGCAAATCAAACACTGAACTCTTAACACACATTTCTGCTTTAGTCAGATACCAAAAGCAAAAGTGAAACTTGCTGATGCTGCTGTTAGCAACGAAAAATGTCAATATTCCCACTAACTCCCATGAGAATAAACTTGCCTTACTTGCTTCTTGTGTTTCTTTATTTATCCAATTGAAAAATGCAGTCAATATGTCACTACGCATGGTCCAGCTCCTGCCCTCAGGGACCAACAAAATGACCAGCCACCATGCATAGCAGTAGAGGAATCCCTTAAATTAAACTTCTTTTAGCTTGAAATTGAATGACTTCCTAGAGTGCTCTCAACATTAAAGAAAGTTAAATATACTTGTGTACATGTTCATACATGGACACCGTCAATGTAAACAGATCAAACATCACAAATCAAAGGTTTTAATCGATTTTTAACCCAGTCATGGGGAGTATAAAGAATGTTAAGCATATGCAAGGGGTTAAGGCACTGTACCTGTCTGATGATTCTGTGAAGAGGTTATTGTCCAGTACGCTGCGACTTGCATTTGAGCCGAAGTTAGCAAAGGAGTGTGACATTGCTGCAGCCTTTCCGTCAGCCTCAGCACTCTTCTTCTCCTTCCCAGCCAGGCCATGGGACAGACCGTCTAGTGCAGGATTGAGTGAGCGTGACATGTATGTTTCGGCTGACTGCGGACGTCTGAGGGGTGAGGCTGGACATGGAGACAGCTTGGTGAGAAGAGGTGTGAGCAGGTCAGCGTGGCCTGCCCGTGCTGGCTTCACCAAGCGGTCAACGTGGATGTTGAGGGTCTTCTGCTCAAAGGCACAGGCAAAGACGGAAGGAGAGAGGTTTTGCAGCCAGGATAGCAAGCTAAGATCCAGCTCATCGCAGCCATTTCCACACAGCATGTCAACAGCAAGAAGCACCTCACCCTCACCAATCTCTTCACCTGTGGCCTTGCTCTGGCAGAACTCCACACAGCACTCATACAGGATGCCCTTGATGAGGAGCTGGAAGAGGCGGTCGCCGCTGGCCCTGAAGCCGGCTTCACTCAGCTTACGGTCAGCTGGGATGAACTCTGCCACCATGGTGCATGCCTCCTCAAAGCATTGCACGCGTGCCGTGCTTGGGTTCCACTCCTTAAACTCTGCGTGGTGGGTGAGTCGAGGGAGTGTGAGCAGCAGGCACAGCTTGCTATAGTCTTCCTTTGAGGGACTGTACTCCTCCAGAGCATGCAGGGACTTCACTGCCTCCTGCATGGTCAGTTCCAACTGAAGAAGATGGAAAGCAATAGAAAGGCAGATCAATTCAGTTTGACCACCAGAGCAATGAAAGCAAATTAAGAATTTGTGACTTGCTATTTTTGTTGCAAGTGCCAGGCTCAATGCTTTTAAAAGCTAAAGTGTGAAATGTCGTGAATATGGGAAATGGGCAACAGTCAGTTGACCTGTGCAAGCAAAACTAAACACTCAAGTGCCAGACATTAAACTACACTGCCAGTTTAAGGCAATGTCCACATTTTTCCCCATGGTACAAATTTACACAGCATTTCTAGTCAGAGCTGTAAATTCATGCCATAGCACAGTCTTAAGCCTTCTCACATCTGACTCTTCATAAGCTGCTGCAGCAAGGTTATTCATCCTAATCTACAAAAACTCACATTATGAGGATCCTCTGTTGCAGACACAGCATTATTCACACAGAGAGCTTCCAGAAACTTCTGCTTGAGAATGATGTAACGAAATCTTTTGAGGGAATAAAAATATTACAGGAAAACCAATAAGATCATAAAGCAGTGAACTGCAAAACTGTATAAAGGCCCTTCAACCGAAACCTCTTGTGCACCAGTGCATAGATAAAATCTCCTTCACCTCTTTCTGTCAAATTTATCCATGCACTCCAATGGCTGAATGAACTGGAGAACTTCCTCCCATTGGCCATCTAATATCAGCTGCCTTGAAGGGAGAAACATTTAAGAAAAACAGCAAATTAAAACCAACCCAAACACTGCAAAACTAGACTGAACTGACTTGCATTTACAAACCTTCTGCACAGATGTTCTGATCCCAAACTACAGTGTTTTACAATCCTAGTCCAGAACTATAATGCATATGAAGATTTTGGGGGGATTTGGAGATTTTACACAAAAGAAAATATAGTATATGCCTGGGCTCGAGCCTCGTGATGTATTAAATATTTAAGACCAGCTGAAAGTACAGAAGATTTAATGAATGATTTAATCAGAAAAAACAGAAAAAAAAAGCAGATTTTGTCAAACAGTCACTGGTGGCAGAACTAACAGCATTAAACTCACCTGAGAAAGAGCATATCATCTGAGTAGAGGCCATTGATGATGCCACTCTCCTTCTCTAGGGCTAACATGCTGATGTGGAGCTTTCTAGAGTTAAGGAAATCCAGGATGAGTTTGAGGATCTCAGCCTCTTTGATGTTGATTGTCTCTTCTGCAGTCATGGTATTCAGTTCCTACAGAGTTACACAGTTAGAACTGGTATAAGTACAACAGAGGCTTAGAAAATTTAAATGGAAATTCACCAACTGATTTGGTGTGAAATGATTCACTGTAGACTGTACTAACTTGAATTTGTAGACAGTGGTAGTGATAGAAACTGGAGGCTTCAATGCATACACGAATATAGATATTTATTACCTGTCTAACACCAAGTGAAAGTAGCAACAGGCCCGCAATCATTGGCCAGTCCAAATACCAGCCACATCTGGGTCTTGTTCAATTCCTCTCCCTTCTCCAATCAGTTGGGAGGAAAATCCAAGGGATTCTCAATTTACTTGAATTAATTCACTAAGACAACAAAGGGAATTAGGAATGACTTTTAAGTGTCCGAAATTGGGATTTGTTGATTATTAAGCATATACCTGACAAACTTACTTTAGATATAGAACTTTACCTAAACAGAATACACATTACTAAAATAGTACAGGTCTGATTTTACCAATAGGCTTTGATTCTTTAATTGAATTCACATTTTTATTCTGCAGTTCCAATGGCCAAAACGCAGAATTCACATATGCCATGAGAGTGCAGATCTAAAGCAACCACTCAAAAGTCAGGATTCAAGCTGCCAATAAGAACACAGAACTAAAGTAGCCAATATCAACCTATCAACTCATCAACCTGGTAGAGCATACTGGTTGCAGGTTCAGCCTTCTGAAGTCAGAGGCTGCTGATACATCATAGTTGGTAAACTTGGATATTCACCATTTAAAAAGAACAATTCAAATGACAAACTTACAATAACAATCAATTTAAATAAATTGCTTGTCTTAAGTTAAAATGTGACCTAAAATATCTCACACAGCCAAACACCCCACAGTGTGATGTAAGCTTAACAGCTTAATGCTAGGGACAACTTCAGTTCCATGTTGACAATAATAAAAGCAGGCAATAGACAAACAGGGTAAAACAAGGTGATTGTCTGTGTACTGGGATTCTGATTTTTACAATCAACCCAATTCAAACCAATGTATCATAGCATATCCTTGGATGAGTTAGCTGTTGGCACTATTTAAACTCTTAGAACCCACAGGCAGTACATGCCATTTTCTAGGCTTCATAACATCATAAACTAAGACCCTATCGAAACAAGGCCTCATTATTGTGTGACAAATTTTCCAGCTCGGAAAGCAGCAACTGAATTTAATCCCAGTTTAAAAGCCAAAGGAGACTTCCAGTGCACTTTGCCCACTTGTACATACTGAACCTGCATGTAGACTCTGACTGATAAGCCAGAGGGGGTGGAGCTAATGATGTCTGATGTTGCTGAAGTCACAGAAATTTCAGAATAAAATCCTGAGAATGGACAATACTGATACATACATAAATAGCAAATAATAAAGGACATTTAATGTTTATTTTAAAACATGATTTCAGAGACAGTGTTAACAGTCATTATAAGGCAAAATAAAACACAAAACATTGCCCATTTGTGATCAAAATATTTTCAAACTCATACAAATTGAGAATAGAAAAGGTGTTCATTTTTGCATCTCCAATGAGGACTCC
Source organism: Acestrorhynchus altus (assembly GCA_034509495.1). NCBI lineage: Eukaryota > Metazoa > Chordata > Actinopteri > Characiformes > Acestrorhynchidae > Acestrorhynchus > Acestrorhynchus altus. Next base: position 17,145,291 of record CM067514.1, on the reverse strand, counting down.
GAGTAACCTAGGATCTTCTGGAAAGAACAGCATGTGGAACGTGTGACTCCTGTTAACACTGTTCAGTATTAATAGGTTCTGAAGGTTCATTTAGTTGTTTTCGTCAGTCTGGAACTACTGAAGGAACCCAGGCCTCTAGAAGGACGTAGCCTGTCCACACTAGCCATCTTCTTCCAGACATGACCACAAAGTTCAGAAGACAACAGTAACACAATGGAAACGTTAGTTCAGTTGCATTACAAATAAACACACACAGCACAGCGTGCGCAGACAGCAGCAGCAGCAGCCTCAGCAGAGCCCAGGCAGAAGAATTAAAGCCCTCAGAGCATCTTCTTGTCGAAGAGTGCCTCGCTGCTGGTTAAGAGAACCTGAGAGAACCCTGTTTTGGGTTCCTCTGACGTTACCCTGGATAAGTTTGCGGTAAACCTGCTGTTTCACGCTGGCGGCTTGGCCCGCGGCTTCCCCTGAAAGCGTGTTTACACTGAAGTACCAGCCGTGGTGTAACTGATAAGAGGAACGGTTCCTTACCTCCACAAAAACAACAATGAGAACGCGGGTCGGTGCTCCGAGCGCGCAGGCTGTATTTCTGTGAGCTCAGCGTTCTCGCTCAGCGTTCTCCTGCAGCGCCGCGAGCGCGTTCACCCTGGCAACGCCCCACCCACCCAGTGTCGCGCGCAGGAGCCGCTCGCTACTAGTGATGGGAATTTCGATTCAGGTGAACGAACCGACTCCTTCGATTCAGCTCTTTGAACGGACCTTAATATCGATCTCCATTCGTTTTTTCCAACAGCCTGATACAAGTTCGAGTCAGGGCTCACACTAAATAAGGCGACAGTGACAGAAACGTGACATATTTTGTAGTTCAGCACATATATTTCATGTGTTTAAGTGCTTTTTAGATATAGAACCCAGGTCTAATTTTCCCCCTGGACCAGAGGTTGGTGGCTGGGACTTGGTTTGAAAACAACCCCCCCCCCCTTTTTCCTTCATGTTTTTATTAAATTTTATTATATATTTTTTTGTATTTTTTATGATGTTTAGTATTATTTTACATTTTATATATATATATAAAATAAGCAGGTAAAAAAAAACAAAAAACAGCCTCTCTCATCACACAACACTGCCAACACTAGGAGGGTGAAGACTCCTCAGTCTCCTCTGATACATGTGACTCCAACCACTGCCTCTTTTCAAATTGCTGCCATTGCATCACTGCTGGACAGCTTGGAGGAAAGCACTTGTGCTGATTAGCATGGCTGTGATATGGGGAGATATCTTTGGCTGTGTCTGAAAATGAAAATAGCTTGCTGACTTGTTGCCTCGTGGCCCACCCACAAGGCAGTTGTGAATGTCTGTGTAACTGAATCATGAAAGCAATTACCCAACCCTGTTAGGCCCCTACCCTATCACACACACAATGCTCCCGTTACTAGGAAGGCGAAGACAAGCACATGCCTCCTTAAATACGTGTGAAGCCAACCACCACTGCCCAGTTCTGATACAGTGGCTAACACACTTGTGCAGTGTGTCGCACTGGGTGTGAGGTAGGCAGAGAGCTCTATCCACCCAGAGAGACAATGCCCAATTTTGCCCTCTTGGACTGCCGATGGCAAGCTGCATGATGGGAATTGAACCTGTACATCCTGACGTTGACAAGGTATCAACACTTCACTGCTAGTATTGCCTTTAATTTACTTGTGCTCTACAAGTAGATGCTATGACTTAAGATGCCAAGGTATCATTTATATACATACAAACCTGGCAACCTGGTACAGCATGTTGTTTATTACTTTGGCCTGCTGATGACAGTGGCTGGACATTCAATAGTTTATAATTAATGTTTGAATGAATCCTCCTTCAATGTGAATAGAAAGGGTCTAACCACTGTAGGATGAAATGATAATATATCAATTTTCATAAATTAAATCTGGTGCAAAACATTTACCACAAAGCATTTGAGGCCATGCATAATTTTATTCAATGCAATATAAAGCAAACATGGTAGGCTACTTCAACAAGTTAGCTATGACAGCAGTGTCTTAAAAAAAAGTATGAACAGAAAGTGATGAGCTCACGTTGCACACTGTACAATATTAAACCGTGCTCATTTACAAATACATAAGACAGTTCTTGGCTTGAAACAGCCAATTTAATTCACTACAACAACTGTTTTAAAAGGATTTAGTTCCTCAGATACTGTATACTACCTGTACAGTTTTCTCTTTCAAAACACAACTTCCATTTCAGCAATGTAACATATGCTCTTTGAAAGGAAAACAGCTGTGTGCACTGGTCAATGATTGTAGGCAAAACTGGAACAGGGAACCAAAAAGTGCTGGAGAAAGAATGGGCTTTAAATAAACTAAAAGAAGGCATGTGTTCACATCAAACACAGTGAGCCTCGACCCGTAACTAGCCACATTCTGCTGTATGACCTATTGAGCACAATGCAGCCATGTTTTTACCAGTCAAATAACAGCCAGGCAGTAAAAATGGAGTATGAATATTAAGGTTGTTAACATTCCAACCTAAAATACAATTGAATTCTCAATAAATGCATTAGTCTCAATCCAAACCATGCATTAGGAATAAAAATAGGTCATTTGGCACATTGCTTTTTGAGAGTTCAGATTCATTTTAAGACAGTGTAGGACAAAACTGTCTCCAAAAGCAAAATTCATTCCAGGAAATGGTCACGATTGTTGCGGAACTGGCAAATCAGTGGCCAAGCACAAATGGAAAAACTAGGATAGGAATGACTGCTGATGCAATGACGTCTCAATATCGATTCAGTTAATCTGTGAAGCCGACACGGAAATATCACTGAAACATAATTCAACAGAACATTATCAAATAGTAGCTAGCTTGAATTCCACAATCTACAATCACACAAGAATGCAAACAGGAGTTTGCTTTTCTGAACCTTCTTGAGCCATCATAAATGATACATCCATTAAAACAAGATCATGGATTAGAATTGAAAATCATTCCTCTGCTCTGTCAAAAAGAAAAAGGAAATAACAATAATAATAATATAAATCAAATTATAAAATACACATTTGCATTGTAAGAATTCACAATCCTGCTGTGAACCAAAAGCCATTTAAGCAGAATAAGTAGTTTAGTTTAAAACACGAGGGGGGGGGATTCTGTATGCAAGCAAAAATATTCTACATATTACCACACTGATTTGGTATAAATGCGCAGATACAGAGGAGTTCCCAGACTAATGAAACCATAAATTGTCTCTTGTGCAGCAGTCTTACAATCACTTTATTACACTACTTAAAAAACAAAACATAAGGCCACATATCAACATGGTATATTTGAAAGTTTTGTTTGTACAGACAAATGACATTCAGTGCTTCAGTGTACCAAATAACAGCTACACTACTTCATCTCATACCCTTGTTTTGGCACGCACGCACACACACACTCACACGCAAACACACATACACACACGCTCACATATGCACACACATGCACACACACAGCCCTGCCCAACCCAAACCAACTTTACTTTAAAAGAACTCCAATGAGACAGTCAGGTTATAAATAGAGGAGTGAGAGCCACTGACAAGCCCCTAGTGTTGTACATTCTAGTTGTGCATATTTTTCTTTTAGCAAAATTGTAAAGTGTTTCCTGGTTGGCTTTAGTGAAGATTATGAGTAGTGTTCCATGAGACCTCATCTGCGTTTGACTGTGTTGATTTTGAAAGTACAGAGAAAGGAAACTTTGCAGAGAACAGGAGCACTCCTCCAGAGGGAGCTGCTATATAATACTAGGACTTGCAGGGCACTACTTTCTTGGGTGTTCCTGGCTTCTTTGTCTGCCACAAGTGGCTGTGGATGGTAATGGCGTCAACACTGGCAGACATGGTCTTGGCTGGGATTTGGCTGAACTGCTTCCGGTCTGAGTTGTACTTGTACAAACCGTCAATCATCTTACGGGAGATGCTCTTTGGGCCGATGCCAGTCAGCTTGTTAATCTCCTCATTATCAGGGCAGTACGTGTAGAGGGAACGGAACTGGCAGCCTGCGTCACGAAACAGGATCAGGAAGTTGTTGGCCTCTGATTTCTCCATCTCCTGTTGAAATCAATTGAGACATATGTATGCCACCGTGCACCAGTGCAGCTTCCAATTCCCAATCAATCAATTAAAAAATGAAACACTTCAGACCAAACAAAACAAACAAACAAAAAAACAAGCCAACAATGCACACAGAAAATAATGACTTTGAAATAGATGCCCACTGTAGTAACCACTATACTTGAAAGGACTAAAGGCTATAAATACAGTCTAGCAATGCACTATTGTTATCTTGTGACTAGCATGTTAGCTTGTGACAACCCCCATCTGGCTGAGTGTTAGATCAGTACACAAAAGTACAGAGATTTATTATTATTATTAAGTACTGTACTTATTACATTGTTGAATGATCTGATAACTAATAAATAAACAATGAAAAAAACTGCAGTGAAAATGTATTAGATGAAGACACTGATGTATTACATTTAATGATATTCTGAATTTTATCAATCATTACATTCCCAATTACCCCCCAATTTCACAGAATTGTTAAAGCCTATACCTCCAAGATTTTGTTCTTCTGTCCTTCATTGACCTTCCCAGCCAAACAGCAATGAGCCAAGGCATTCTGAATGATATGCTTATTTGACTTGGCACTTGGCTCTTTGTACAATTTAGGACCTGTGAAGAAATAAATATCACCTTAACCAGACAGTTTTATACAGTTTGATGGGCTGTATCATGTCTATATATTAACACAACCCAAAACAATGGTATGTTGTAACCTGTGTATTCTGTGTTGGATGTCACAGAAGAGGTGGTAGAACCATTTTCCCAGTCCTTCTCTCCGTTGTGACTAGCAGAGCGGGAGGGAGACAGGAAGGCATCAGCTGAGTCAGGCCTGCTGGGGCACACAACACACACAACTTAATACTGCTGTCAATCAAGCTATCACACAGTATTATTAAGTAGCTGAGGCAGCATTCAACACCAACACCTTCTTACTGGTCTCATGCAGCTTCAAGCAGTGAAGTTTCAGTTTTCAAATGTAATAGTGCATCTAATATATATAATGTACAGAAACACATTTCAAGCCATTTTTGTTTTACAGTTGACCACTATGGCTTATAGCTGATGAATATCAGAAATCCAGCATTTCAAATTATTAGAATATTTAATTTTGAGTTTGAATAGATTATTAATTAGACAGTATTGGCAGTGAAACAAAAAAAGCTTGAAATATGTAACTTGACCATATTTGTATACATGCAGTTTACCTTTTAGAATCTTTATTTATTAAAAAAATAATTTTATCCCAATTTTTCCTCCCCAATTTCGAAGTGCCAATTACCCAGGACTTCCCTGATGCTAGGAGGGTGAGGACAAGCATATGCATCTTCCAATACATGTGAAGTCAGCCACCGTCTCTTTTCAAACTGCCGCCACTGCATCACTGCTGGGCAGCAATGCACTCAGAAGAAAGCGGCAGGTCCTCGGCTCCAATACAATGGCAGATATCTGTGCTGACCAGCACTGCACTGGGTATGATATGGGGATAGAGTGACATCTACACACCCAGAGAGAGCTTGTCCAATTTTTTCTCTCTCAGACTCCAGCTGGCAAGCGGCAGGACCCAGGATATGAACCTGGGATACTCGGATCATACTGCTTGCAAATTAGACTGTTGGCCAGTGTGGTGACAGGTTTGCATTGCCAATAAGCTAATTCTACTTGTTTAATCAGTTGGTCTCAGTCTTCAACCAGTTGATTAGGTGTGCTCCTGTTTTTTGATTGAAAACCAGCAGCCACACTGGGCCTTTGTAGATAAGACTGGACACCTTTGCACTAGTACGATGCTTTGGTTGGGCTTATACACAAAGCAGTGCTTACCACATTGCTACATCTTCTGTTAATAAATAATTGCATGTAGTCAGGTCCATAAATATTTAGGCTTTAACACAGTTATTTTTTAATTTGCCTCTCACAGTATAATGAAGTTGAACTTTAAGTTTAGACTTTCAGCTTTAATATCAGTGTACTGACATCCAAATTTGGTGAACATGTAGGCATCATAATTATTTACACGTATAGCCCACCTTCCTGTTTTCACACGTGGACATACTAACAATCATAAATGAACATACAATATGTAATACTTATTTGCATATCCTGACGGAATTCCGGAACCTAGAGAATTGTCTTTTTATATAGTAATGGTTTGCCAGGCTCCCTTGTTCTTGTGATGTTTTATAACATTACAAGTATTAAGTGTCCTTAACTCTGCTGTGATAAAGCTCTAAAATGTGATATTCAAATACTCATGGATCTGACTATATATGTGTGACTGAAGAGTCAATCACTCTGTAATTTATGCAGCTTTGAGTGAGGAAGGTTCAGTGTTCACTATGAGGGACAAGCATGAGTGTGAACGTTTTGTGGCATGACTGGTTTCTTCTCACTGTTGTCTCATTATGTCAATCACATAATGAAAACCCACACAAAAGCAGCGGTGGTATGGGACGTATTTGGATGGGTACAAATTTAGCCAGAACAGACATGTCTTGTCTGTGTCCATCACTAAACAGGGAGTGAGGGATAGGGAAAGGTGAAGTGACTTATCCAACTGTGAAGTGACTTGTCCAACTGACCTTCTCCTTCTTACTCGAGGAGAGCTCAAGTAGTAAAGGCTGCCCGACACTAAGCTATTGCTTCTGAGAAGCCGAAGATTGAAGAGAAAACAAGAGTTCATAGAATAAGGAACATCAAGCACGTAACAGATAATATGGTGCGAATTTAGATCCACTCATCCATACATTTGCTTGACCTTCAGTTATACATACAAATTTTATTTTGACAAATTCCTGTAATGAACAAAAAAATTGAACCACCAATAAAATCTTCAAATTCTTAATCTTTACATGTCCATGGTTCTTACCTGGGAGTTCTTTTCTCAGAGCTGACACTGTTGTTGTCTCCCAGATTGAGGGAGGCCAAAGAGAGACTGGACACTGAAAAAACACGAGGTCGTGAACCTGGATGTAAAACACAAGAATTCCACAAGACACATGGTTATGCAAGACAAAGACCACCTGCTATGCTTTGAACTACCCTCTTTTTTATAAGCTCACTGCTTACAGATTTTGGTCTTATGGTTAGAACTTACGGTCTTATAGTCAATACATACTAGTTAATACACACACAATGTTTTAAGGTATAATTTGGCAAACATTTCAAAGTAACAATGTTATTATTTAAAAATGGACAAAAATATATTTCATAAGGTCAGTGGTTCTCAAACCAGTCCTCAAGTAACTTGAGACCACCACCATGGCTGTGAGCTAAATGGATGTCTGTTCCCTCATTAGTATTGCACTATATAGGAATAGACTATTAAGTTCACTTGGTAGTGTAGAATCACAGATGAATTCAGACACTTCCTCATCAGCAACATGCAACAGCACCAGTCATATAAACGAACACGTGTGTATATGTCCAGGTTTAAGCTCGGTACACACAAACTGAATTCTTAATTAAAGTTAGTAAAGCTCTGTGCTGTTCATGGAATAATCCTTTATGTTGTTTACAACCATAAGCCTCCCATTAATTAACTAATGTTACTTGGGGAAACATCTGAACTTCACAATGTCCAGTGGCTCGTAACTATCACTGGCTTAGCTATACGAGCAAATGTGGTTAGCTCCATTCGTTCTAAAGTGTTGCTTAATAACTAGACTGACAGCTGCATTCTGGTCTGTATTCAGGTCATTTACTCAGCTATGATGTTTACAATAAATTACCAGTGAATTGTTGGAGATTATAGTGCCCTCAAAATCACGTTCAAATTCCACTGTACAATTTGGACACCCATTTCACTCACAGCCCAGGTTTGCTCCAACCTAATACCATCACATGGAGACACTAGCAGCACTAGCAGCATCCAGAAACTTTGCAATATGTAGATTTTGGCTTATCACCAACATTATTTTTTCAAGTTAAAAGAATTAACAGATTAGTGTGGAAGGACTTTGAGAGAGTTTAGTAGAATAAAGGAGTAAGATAAATTAGTCAAGCTCTTAGAAAGTGCAGTAAGCAGGACAGCAGAAGGGTGGCACAAAGCAAGCAGTGGGTGGGTCTTGCTTGGAGAAGGGCTATCGCCCTTTTACCTGCTGTGGCCCTCATTGGGGCCTTGGGTGAGTCCATCACATCTCTGTGAATGGACTTTGGCCGCGGCTTCCTCTGCTTAGCCCCTGCAGGTCGAGCTTTCACCAGCATGTCCATGTCCTCCATGAGTTTGAGCTGCTTCCTCCTCAGATATTCCTGCTTGATGAACTCTCGTCTGGCTTTTTCCTCCTCCTTCTTCAGCCGATCCTCCTCTGCTTTCAACCTTGGTCAAGAAACATATTACAGATATTTTAAATCTTTTGTTTGTTTGTTTAATAAATGTAAAAAAAATGTACCAAGAGACAAAATTGACCCATATGTGACTGTCTCTCAAAATAAAGAATTGAAAAAAAGAAGGGAAGAAATCTCCCAAAATAAGACTGTCCTAACTGTTTAACATAGATTCAGTGTAGTCATTTTAGCACTGGTTATGAAAATCACCTGGCTTCTTCTTTCTTCTGTTCCAACTCTGCCTCCAGTTGCTGCTTCTTCTGCTGGCTCTCCCGCTCTCGCCTTAGCCTTTTCTCCAGCAGCGCAGCTCGTTTCATGGCCATGCTGTCCTCCCCCTTCATGTCATCCTGTTAATTAAAGGACACAATGAAAGCAAACACAAAGACTGAAGAGCTCATTTAACATCTGATATTCCCATTACTGTTATAAGTACTTACTCAATTACATTTTATTTCGGCAGACATTAATTTGGAGGAAACTGCTACTCACTGGTATATGAGTAACTCCAGCTGTAGCTGGAGTATGTGTGTGTATATATATATATGTGTGTGTGTGTGTGTGTGTGTGTGTGTGTTTGTGTGTGTGATGCATTTAACTAGAAACAGTCACTGTGCTGCTCACAGTCTGTGAAAAATATTCACATCCTCCTTTAAATGATTTATTAGCCCCAGTTTTCTGACCTAGATCAAACAGCAGTATAGACCCAGTTAAAAAGACCATGACACATCTGCCCTAAGCCAACCACTTTCTGCAAACTGTTTCTTTCTATGAAATAGAAACACTTCTGCAGGTGCCAACATATAGGGTGTAATCTCTACTGTCAGGTTACATTGTAATGACTTGAATAGGGACCTAACAGTGGAGTCCTACTTAAATAAAGATAGACAAACTGAGGACTGACTGCATGTATTGTAAGGATAAGGGAAGAACAAGGCATAAAATCAGGGGGAAATGTAACTTTTTATGCATTTAAACAGGTACACAAGACGAAGAAGATGATTTTGGTCATCTTATATTCCCTGTTTTTGTACTATAAAAGCATTTCATAAACCTGTTTAAGAAGATAGAATATGCTGTTATATCAAACAATTGTGGATACCCTCCATATTTGATTGCATGACTTAGCATGTAACATAATCTGTTCTGACATCAAACATTGTAACATAAATACTGATAGTTACAGAAAATGGTTAAAGTACACTGTTACATTAAGTTAGAGTTGGCCGATTAATCATACATTAAAAATCAATATTCAGATCCTCTAAAAATGTTTTATTTTTCTATTGTTATCACATACATATTCCAGGTAAACAGTAATAATCAATAAGAAATGAACACAATGATAAATGGTGCACACATGCATACCTTAAAGAAGAATCCGCAGCACATTTTCTGGTCATCATCCATGTTCTCTCCTGCTGTTGGTCCCTCTCTGACTTCCTCTAGCTCCTGACCATCAAGAGGTTTTAGAATAGATAGTGGGACCTCGATCAAATTCTTGTTGCTCTGACTAACAAAATCAGTTGGCTTCTCTGTGGGTGTGACTATGACGGTTTCTTTTACAGCCTGCGATAATATCTCTAAAACACTAGATTCCACTGTGGGCTTAATTTCTCCTTCTGCTCTTTGCTCTTCGTCCTTCTCTCCATTTTCCTTCACGTTGCATTGGGCATCCTTCATATCCTCCGACTCCTGGGCTGTTAAATCTACAATTAATGTTTCTGTTTCTTCCTGTTGTGTTTCTTTGGTTGGTGAAGTCACATCACCAGAGGAACCCTCTACGCATAATGACTCAGGGGCTTGCATACTGTCCTTGTCTGTGGCTTCTGTGCCCCGTTTGGAATTTTTGTCTTCCCCCAAATATGCAAAGGAACTGGACACAGACTGAGATGGGGAAAACCTACGCAGTCGAGGTATACTGTCTACAGACTGGGGTACAGTGAGGACTCGGTTAAAGGGAGTGATCTTGAGTTCACTTGGCCTGGGTGTCCGTGGAGTTTTGGAATGGAAGGAGGCCGACTTCCTCTTGAGGTTAGTTGGGGAACGATGGGTGGCGCGGGGGGAGTCAGCAGGCGAAGGAGAACCAGAGGACCGAGCTCCACTCCCTCGCAGGTCCTGCATCTGCTTCTTGGGTGAAGGCTGTGGTGGGGACACAACCCAGGCCTGCTGCTCCCGCATCTGCATGATGAGCTCCTGCTGCTGGGCCAGCCGCTGCATCTCTGTCTGCAAGAAACTCAGTGAAGCATTCAGCTTCTCTATGGAACGTGTGTACTCTAGCAAGTCTGCCTCGGATGCACTCTCATCACCCGGGGTCTTGACTGGAGACTTCATGGGCTGTCGGTTGTCAGCTGGTGTCTTGTCATCTTCTGAGCATGAAGTGTCCTCGTGAACTGGTGAGGAACCATCACCTTTTCTCTTGACTACTGTGAGAAAAGCATTGCGTCCCATTTTCTGCCGGTGACGTGTGAAAGCAGCTTCCACCTTCTTCTTCTGGGCCTCGATTGCACGACGTTTCTCTTCCAGTCGCATGCGTAGTTGTACCATTTCTGCTGCCATGGCTTGTGCTGCATCTTTTGGTGGCTGGTGGGAAGGGCTAACTTCTGGCGAGGGTGCCCAGGAGACAGAGTGGGGAATGCTGAGGTCTGAACTGTCCGGTGTGGTCACCTGTGAGCTGCCCTTGGCCTCCACATTTGGGTTGAGCTTTTTCAGCTTCTGCTCAGCAAAGCTGGTCATCTTAACCCCAGGTGTAGGTGTCCCAACTGTGGGGGATTTGTTGCTGACACTGCTGGGGCACGGGCTTGTGGAGTCTTGGCTGCAACAAGCTCTGACCTCAAAGTCCTGGTCCATGTCTAGCTCCATGCTCATTGTGCAGTCCCTCAGAGATGAGTCCTCATCCAGTGTCTCTTGAATGTCTTCCGTTCTCACGTGGATGCCAGTGTCCACCTCGGTTGTTGATGTGCTCAAAACCCCTTTTGTCTCTGAAGCAGGGTCTAGGTCTTTTTCTTCATTTTGGGTTTTAGGTGAAGTAAGGTCTCCTTTGCTCTGCAGATGGAGGAAGAATCCTTGACTCTCTGCCTTGGGCTCAGAACTCTGCTGTTGCTTATCTGAGTTGTGAATGATTTCCAGGGCCTCTTCAATGCTTGGTGGCGCTGTACCATTCACATGGCCATGCTGTGCTCCTGCAAGGCTGTCTGGACAGCCCTCTTCCTCAATACCTATGTTCTGGCAGTCGACAGGTTGGAAAGACAGGTTTCGCTTCATTCCCTTGGCTAGTTTAAACCCAAAACCTTCAGTGCTCACAGACCTGGTCATTCCCCGGCTGAGTGATGCAGGAGTATGGCTAGTGTCCTCTTTGTCAAATGGGATGTCAAAGGACACTCCCTGAGCAGCTGACCTAAATATAAACAGAGGCCAGGTGTAGCCATTGCAGGTTTCTAACATTTTTTTAATATTTCACATAAACAAAACTCTAAAGCAGTCTCACACTAACCTCTTCTCCTTGGGCCAAGTACCCATAAAGCTGTCCACAAATGACATGGAGGTTGATCGCTTGATCTCACCTGGTCAGCACACAAACAATTTTTAATGCATACCATTACAAGTAAAAAAAAAAAAAAGAAGTTGAACAGAAGTAAAACTGAACAAAATAAAGTTTTTTCCACTTTACCTGAGTTTGATGTACGAGGTTGTGGTCGCAGTGGGAGACTAAAAGAGAGAAGCACAGGTTAGTAATATATGAGTAAAATACAGACATCACCAGCAGTGAAGACAACAAGCTGATTGGTTGAGAAGTGTTTGAACCATGCTATTATCTCGCCACAACAATTTTTTTTCACAAACAATGCATCACTCCGCTGATCGATGCTGCCTAGTAAATAACAACTCCATTAGAAACGTAGTTAAATGACCCGAGCAAAAGGAAACTACATGGATCTATGTGATGGACCCTGTGGTTGATTCATCAGTTTCTTGCCACCTTGATTGCAGGCCAACTGCAGCCTCTTGAGGAGGACTCTCACAAAGGCTTGTATAAACTCAAGCCTCTGATTCCTGGCTCAGCTGGAGGCATACGGACACAGAGAGTCGATTAGACTGGGGAAACTAGACTGATCAGGGCTCGTTGTAGCTTATGGAAGTGTTTGTGATTGTGGTTTGAGTATCGTCTGTGTGTTACCATGTTTGAATAAACACAGGTTTGGTAGTACTGATATATTTGTCTCTATGTGTCTCTGAGAATCATGAGGTTGGCCAGTCATGTGACTCAGCCTTCTCCCCAGGCTGAGATCACAACAAGAGCACAAAATAATAAACGACAAACATACAAGAAATAGGGTGATTGAGAAAAAGAGTTTAATGTGTTGGTCTGAGTAAGGACCTGGAGAAGGAGCTGCCGGCTGTGCAGTGAGTGAGTGGAGCTCATCACTGTGACGTAGAAACAAGCTGCTAGTTAAGGAACTATAATTCGGTGGTAGGAAATGCTAACATTAATACATATTAAACAAGATGTTCACGCCTCAGTTCATTATTCTCTTACTTTATATATTTTCTGAACTGTTGTATGAAAGCAGTACAACACACAAGGTCGTGTGTTATAGTAAAAACAATGGGACTGAAATGAAACATGACCATTGCCTTCATCTCACTTGTGCTGGTATTCCACGATAAACCAGTCCCTCTCACGATGCATTACTTTTATATACAGTAATAATATAATAATATTAATATAAGACAAACATAAATAATTTTAACAATACTGTGTATGTAACTAAGTTGTATTCCACTGTATTGTCAAGCTGAGGAATTTTCAGATGTATACTTTAATCAGCCCTATGAGGAAATTTCAGGTAAATTATACCTTGGCCTGTCTGGACTGGGAGGTCTTTCCATGAAGCTCCTCTTTGTGACTTTTGAGATGGGCACAGATGGCAAGTTCTTCAAAGATGGAGCTGGTGCTGGAGGTCACAGAGATAAAGGTCAATCCATGCACATGAAAGTTTACAACAAGTCAGGCACATAATTGATAAACACAATTTAGTACACACAGTATATTTCCTTTATTAGTTCACCTTCAGGGACCAAAACCTGTGGCTGCACAAAAGATGGCTTCACCACTTCAAACCACCAGAAGAGCTCAGCCATGAATACAAGGTAGTTATTCTGTTGAAGAAAAAAAAAAAAAAGAAGAGAGACAACTTTAATTTTCCATGATGATATCATGGAACAGACGACAGTTAAAGAATGTGTGTTTTTATTTCTTTCCACAAGGTGTCTCTGTAGTCCTCAGTTTTAAGTAAGACATGTTAAGTCCTGTCAATAGCTTTCTCTCCAATGGCAATGACAGTACAAATGATAACTGGCCAGTGAGTTACTAAGTGCCTTACAGATCCTAAGTGCCTTAGAGAAGAGGGGACACTAATTTGTACACTGCAGGAATAATCCAGGGATAATTCCCTCAAACTCATACATACACACATACACACACACACACACACACACACACACACTGGTATGCACTGGCTGAAGCTGTTATATGTAACCTTGAATACCCAGAGGCTTGCGGACACAGTAAAAAATGCTTGGTGGTGGCTTGGTGAGTAAAATTCACACTTCAGCAATATTCATGCTCCCTTGTGTAGATACACAGGCAATTAGTTGAGAGTGCTCCCAAAAGGTTTGCCTTCTTTTGTTGTAGGTTAGTGTCAGACTCTTTCAAGGCTGCATAAGCTTAACTGAATCTTTAAAAAAGCAAGTTTTATTAATGAATTAATTTAAATCACAGATATGCAGGCTGAGGGAGTATGATATAAATAATGTACTGATGAAGAATTGTGGGGTGATGCTGTTATCATTAATGTACATATCTGCAGATATGAATATATCAAGATTTATGAATGTATAAATGGGGGTTAGTTTTACAGAGAAATAGAATCAGGGATGGGAAATATTAATAGATGCCCATATCCAACATTTTTCTCATATATATATATATATATATATATATATATATATATATATATCTAGATGTGTATAAGAGACAGTATATATATATATATATATATATATATATATATATATATATAGTGTTTAAATGTCCTTCTACACATTTATTTAAAAAAATTAAATAACACTCATATGTGACTTTTATTTTGTATTACACATCAGGAATTCACTGTTCACTGCAGTTTTTTTAAACATAAAACACAAAATGTTGATGTCTGTTGATGTTAATGAGATGTCATAGGGATTAATTTCTAATTTTTCTAATATCATTTAGATCTTATTTATTAATTAATCTAGTTAATTATCACATGTTGCAGAGGCTTACAAAAAATCTAAATGTATCAAATATGATACACATGGCTTTAAATGGTTAATGACAAATTAGGTATTTTAAAGTAATTACACAATCATGAATAAAATTAATTTTTAGTAAAATTCAAATATTAAAAAAATTGCATGATCTCACCTAACATGACCTAGACTTTTTTGACATCTGTGACATGTAAATTTTAAAAAATGCACCTAAAAATTCATATTCATCCCTATCTATGATTTTCAATTCAATATAGTTATAAATGCAGTAACAGGAAAAATACATTTTTCTTTTTCAGACAATGTTTCAGACCTATTTCTTAAATAAAACAGATACAATATCAAACCAACATCAGTTTCAGACAATAAAATTCAAACCAATAATAATTAGTGCCCTATAATTACAAACTCAAAACGAATCACCAATATATTGTGGATACACAACCATTAACACTGCACACTATCAAAATCCATCACTAATGAAGCTACAAATGACTTTAACTCTAGCCTTTGAGATTGGAGCCTTAATCAGTTGAATCAAGAACCAATTTTTAGAGTGTGTTTATAGGGTCTTACCATGCGTGGAGAATGTCAGACAGACCGAGAGTATGAGCAAATTCAAACACAGATGGTGTTTGGCAGTACTGCCCTCTCCCCCATCTGTCAGCCTACCTATAGACCTGCATATGAGTTATGGACATGCTGGACTAATAAAATGCACAATAATCCAATGCACCTCTAACATTTGCCATTTTTAAGCTGACCTTCGATACGATCTAAAATCATTTCAGAGCCAAATATCAGCATGAACTCTGGCATTTCACAAAGCTCAACAACCTGCCCATACTGCTGTCACAAAGGAGCCATTTAAACAAGCTGCTAATCCAATTACCAATTACTCATCAGCTATTTCTTGGCTGCCCAACATACAAGACATTCTAATACCATTACTTTGACAGGCAGTTTGACACAGTGCTTGGGGCTTCCAAGTGGGACAAGTGTTCAGAGATTATGACTTTGATCCTTGGTTAAGCCATGGCTGGTAGTCCTCTGGGTGGGAAGGATGGCCATTCATCACCCACCATCACTCAACCCATTGTTAACCACTGCGGGTGGCTGGCAGCTAATGTAACAGAACAACTATCCAATGGTATTGCACTAGCCTTCCAGTTTGGTATCACCATGTGTGATGGGTGGACCTGCCTAGTAGAGTTTCACATGACTAAGTTCTTCCCACTTTAATCAGTGGTCATTTTCTAACCACAGGACCCCTGTTGGCTGAATATTTCTAGGTGGTAGTAAATTTCAAAAGAGCAATAACTCGGTTTGAAAAGCACCATGACTGAAACACTCACGCTAGTACCATGCTGATGTCACTGCTCAGACTAATACTCCATTGGACATATATTTGGTCAGTGGTGGTCTGATTGCACTGACAGATGAGGTACAGGTGGGCTGATAAGCAGCTACAGATGTGCTACAGCCAGAAAACGTCATGATTTGGTCCTGGGTGGGCCCCAAACTCCCTCCTAATTGAAGACTAGCTCTCTTCTTAATTTCAGTAAGGAAAGCTTACTCAGAATACTTGCTCAGACTAGCCTAGTATGGTGCTACAAAAATGTAGGTCAAGGTTACAGCTCCTCAACCTGCTCTCAATTCCCCATCTGACAGCCTCTGTGCAGCACACACACACACACACACACACACACACACACACACACACACACACACACACACACACACACACACACACAAACACACACATAAACACACACATAAACACACACACACATACACACACACATACACACACACATACACACACACATACACACATACACACACACACACACACACATACACACATACACACACGTCCCCACCCCTGCTCTAATTAATTTGAGAAGATCTGGCTTGGCAAGTCGTGGTCAGATTTTGGAAACAAAATCAGTCACTGGTGGTCTAAAATTGCATGAATCTGATACATCATGTGAAATATATTTATGACACCATCCCCTAATGGTATCATGTACTTTTGTGATGATCAAACGACACTGTGACCTCATTGGAGCTCTTGTCACAGAATGCAATTAAATCCTCACAGCAATACTCCAGACAAATAGGACAATCTCTTTTTAATACCCCTGATTTCTGAAGATACCTTATTCTTGCCTTGAGGGTACCTGTCCCTGGCAAGTAGAGTACAAATGGCAGTTTGCTACCCTTTTTTCTGAGAATATAAGCCTGCATTGGAAGATCAGAGCATGGCCAAAGCTCCCCACAGTAAATCTATTCTGACTGATTCAGTCCATGGGGCAGATGCTGCTGAGCACTCCAGTTTACCTCACTCGTTTTACTCTGAATTAGGGATGAAGAAAAAAAAAGATGTTCCCGGATATTTTATTCCCATTATCAATACAGGCTGTATGCATGTTTTGCTGAGATACTAACAAGACACAATAAGACATTCAGTGACAGTGATTGCTCATTAGCATATTGTACATCTGCAGCATCATCTGTAACATATCTGAACCAAAAACAACAGTATTCCATCTTCCAGGACTTCCAGCACTACTGACAGCAGTGCCTGCTTACATCCACATCCCAAAAGCTAGTAAGCTTCTGGCTGTCTCCAGGACTTACACTCAGAGCAGCGACAACATCCCCTGCATGCAGTCTAGAGAGGAATTGGTGTCAGGAACACTCAAGCAGACCACACAGAATCAGAGCGTTCCCATTCAGGCTAAGACCTTGCCTTTGATGTCTCAGGGGATCCGCTCAGTCAGGCCTGCGTACAATGGCTCATGAAAGGACTGAGGATGTAAAATGACATTTAAACGGCATCGTCGGCAGCCTCCTCTGTTATCCAATTCAAGAGCTAGGCCTTTCAACTGAGAAAATGTTTTTAATGGAAGAGTCTTTTAAGTTTGCGTCCCTCATCTGAGAGCATATCAATACTGCAGTAAATCAACAGAGGATTCCCACACCATCAGTTGTGTAAATCTCTTGCATTACAATTCATCATGAATTCTTTGCTTCTCGCCGGTGCGTGTTGGCTCAGCACAGTTGTAGAGTGCTGACTGTGAAGTGACGCTGGGTCTCTAGAAAGGTGCTATTTAAGTGTAACAAGGTAAATAATTTATTCAGAATTTAGTGTAACCAAAAATTGGATTTTGAAGTAAACATGGCTTACTTATGATGAAGTCAATGCACTCCTGCCCATTATCAGTGTAAGGTTCTTCCATTATGTAAGTAAAGTGAGAACCTCAATAAGTCACAGGAAAATAATTACCCCAGCAATTCTGTACAATTATGTAATTGCTGCACCGTGTAATGTGCAACACAGTTATTCTACCCCGTTCGAAACCGTTTTTACTTGTCGAATCAGGGTGTTTTCAGTGTACACAGTTCTCTTCGAGAGCTTTCTTATTACAGGGCGTCTACACTGAGTCTGAGAATCTGTTACCATAGGGAGCCTCTTTCCACTGCTAGCTTTCTGAAGCATGACTCACTGCTCTGGCAAACGTGAATAAACCAACTGCCTGCCCCCATGGGCTGTTCATCTGCTTGTAAATGAGAGCTATGCCAATACTCCAAAACCACGTCCTTAAGACCACTGATTCCCCATAGTACCACAGGCTCAAACTTGTCCCCCCCAATTATCTCACTTTCATTGCACTGCAATCTTAATTCAAGTGCCAAGTGGAAAGGTCAAGTATTATATTATAATCATTATAAGTATAATATTATAATCATTACAATAGAGAATAATTCAAGGTCTTCAGTACTTCAGTACATGTCTGAATAATAACATCAAAACATCAAAAACATTAAATAAAACATATATAGATATGCAAAAGCTTGGTCACACTTTTGATACGTGTATTTTTGAATTTCAAAGCGCTAATATTATTCATAATTATCATATAACACCTACTTAGGTGCTCTTCAAACTGGCTCACAATATAACAGCTTCATATTCTTGTTACCTTTACTGTTAATGTTTATATGCATGTGTTCTAAAGTAATCTGGAGTTCTTACAACCTCTTATTGATGAGATAAATGGTTTTACATAATGTGCTTAGATGCCTAAAATGTCTGCACAGTTTTGCATGGTGTGCACCAAGGCTATTGCATATTTTACATGTTTTAATTTTCTAAAAAACAAAAACAAAACAAAAAACCCCCCCAAATATCTAGAATAAATTAAACGTGCTCAACATTTATGGAAAATATTTAGGTTTGTTTCTCGTGGAAGATTTTGCTCAGTTGTCTCAGTGACTACAGTTGTTCTATAGCATTTCAGATCTAAAGCAGGCACAACGGTTTGGCTTACTTTGATGGATGAAGATGCGTAGAGCATGTCCTCCATGCTGAAGTGGCAACAGCGGTTCAAGTGCTCTCGGCAGAAGTCCTGAATGAGCTGCAGGTTGTACAAGCTGTCTGCCAGGGACATTGTCTCTTTGAGGCATATATCTGTAATGGGAACACCAAACAAACTTCTATTAAAAACAAGTCTTGTCTCAGTGCTTTTTAGCTATGGTGACAAGACTAGGCAGAGGCAGAGCTGACCAATCATGGCACAGGCTCATTACAATGGCCTGACCCGTCAGAGGTCAGGCGATTAATCAAGGCAGCAAACAAAATAAAAAGCATGTGATAGGTGGTGTATGAAGATGCGTTTGTCTTTGAAAAACTAATCTCATCAATCCTTCACTTTATGCACAGAGAAGAGTCAACAGACCTGATACAGGCTTCAGTCTTCCAGTTAGATGCTGTCATGGGTGCAAGATTAACAGCTTAAGATGTTTAAATGCCAATCATTTGCCAGTGAAACTTGAGGAACCTGCCATGGTGAAGGTACATTACTAGTGTAAATATTTACAAAAACGCCTTTTTTCTCCTGAGGTGTGAGATTAGGGTTTTATGTCATTAGATCTGAGAAATATTTTGTTCTATGGTCTATTTTTATAGCAGGTCTGTTCCAATAGCATGCATTCAAAATCCAATCACAAAAAAAGTGCCAAAAATCCCTACAAATTGAAAATCTTTCTCCATCGCTCTCTCATTTACACACTATAGAGGGGACATACGACTTTATGTGTATAAAGAAGAAATTAAGATCAAATTTCAAATTTAAATATAGTAAAAAAAAAGACAGAAGGATCTATGATTTATGAAGGAGATATTTTGCCAGTTATGTGTAACAAAAACATGACAAATGGCTGCAGGTATCAACAAACTAAAGAATAAATTACTGCATACGTCTATCCAAAAAAAGAAGGTTTAACTCCTGCTCATTGAGGGCATTAAAAGAGTTCGCTTCCCTGCAGTAACAGCCTCATTTGAGAAGACTGTAAATTTACTTTGCATTCAGTCACAAGAGCATTAGTGGGTTCAGGTACTGATGTTGGCACTGTGGGAGCACAAAACACAGAAACACACTGGACTGGCAGGTGTGTGTACCCTCAAGCTTGATGATGTCAGGACAATAGAAGTGCAGCAGAGCAGCAAGACCACATCCATCTGTGCTGTCCTTCAGCAGGTTGTCCACTGGGGGGATCCATGGCACTGTCTTAGGTAACACCTGCTCTTTCCTATAGCGGGCCTGCCACCCAATGTACACACACACACACACACACACACACAGACAAAATAACCCTTAAATAACACAACACACATGTTGAGTGAACATTCATATCAGCTGAATCACACACATCTACATATCCAATCCAGACAGATGACATGTGTACAAGAAACTGTGTACAAGAAACTGTGTACATGTGTACAACAAATGTGTACAACACAACAGTAACACAACACTAATATCTACAAAACATGGATGGGATTTTTATACATGCTCAAACCTAAATGATGTAGGTGGATGAACTGATTTAGCCAACAGCCAGTGTTGACATTTAAAACAGCCAAAACAGCTACCTACATAATGTACGACAGGGCATGTGCATCTATATATGGTGGCGCGGTGGATAGCGCTGTTGCCTCACAGCAAGAAGGACCCGGGTTTGAAATTTCCGTGTGGAGTTTGTGTTGCATGTTGGCCCTGTGTGGGTTTCCTCTGGGTACTCTGGTTTCCCCCACAGTCCAAAGACCTGTGCGGTAGGTGAATTGGTGTCTCTAAAGTGGCCCTTAGTGTGTGTGTGTGTGTGAGACCTACGATTAGCGAGTAGCGCCCTGTCTAGGGTTGTTTCCTGCCCTTGTGCTCAGAGTTGCCGGCTGGGCACCGGGCCCCCTTAACCGTATTCAGGAATAAGCGGTATATACACAGAGAGGGAGAGAGACAGACAGACATGCCCCAACCTACATTATGTAGGTGGATGAACTGATTTGTTTTGTATATATTAGACAGACAGACAGACAGACAGACAGATAGACAGATAGATAGACAGATAGATAGACAGATAGATAGACAGATAGATAGACAGATAGATAGATAGATAGATAGATAGATAGATAGATAGATAGATAGATAGATAGATAGATAGTCAGGGCCTTCAGGGCTCTTCGGTTAGTTCATTATATGAATCAGATGTGCTGGAATTAGGGGAACTCTAAAATCTCCAGGGCACTGGTACTCTGAAAAAAATCCACACAGTGCAGTTCACCAAGAAGTCATGAAGCAAAACTGTTTATCTAATCATCACATCGATAGATAAAAAAAAACAAATTTGTGTAACATTGTATTTGTGTTCATTTGTATTTCTGTTAAAATACAATGTAAATATGGTGTACATCACTGACAAACTTTCATGTTCAATTAGTTAATTCTTGTATGCTACTCTCATTGAATGCGGTTGCATAAGGTGTTTGTTGTGAGATCGTTTAGGTTTTGGCGGATGAAACAGATGCTACACAGGGATGAACAGATGAAAGAATGACAGAGGGATGAATAAATTACATTCATCTGTAAACTTACAGGAACCAGCTTCATATACCATTTTGTTGGAGACTTCAGTCGGCAAAAGAGTGCATGAGAGAGAGAGAGAGAGAGAGAGAGAGAGAGAGAGAGAAACATACCGATTGTCAGGAATTGAAGTATAATCCAATCAGAGGAGAATGATCAGACAGAGAGAGAGAGAGAGAGAGAGAGAGAGAGAGAGAGAGAGAACTTTGACATGATCACCAATTTCATCAATACTTCATTACGTTAAGTAGTTACTCAAGTCCAACGCTGCAAAAAAAGAGCAAATTCCTCCTCTTAAGAGCTTCATTCCACTCTGCAGTCAGTGACAGAAATCACTATGGTGACATTTGCTGTTAGGACAGTAATGTGGCTCTAAGTCTCTAAAGTCTACTTTCCATTCTAGCCATAATGACCCAAAGACAAAATTGTCAGTGTCTATGTTCTCAATGTGCACAAAACCCTTTTAAATGTTTGAGATTTGAAGTAATTTGGGAAAAAAAAACAAAAAACAAAAAAACCCAACAACTTTAAATTACTTTACTGGATATTTCTGGTTGGTGGACTGTTCTCAACCCAGCAGTGACACTAAGGGTTAAAACACAGCCGCACTGCGATGTCTAAACCACATGTACCAGCACAATAATACACACTAACACTCTACCACCATGTCAGTGTCCCTGCAGTGCTGAGAATGACCAAGCAACCACATAATACCTGCTCTGTGGTGGTCCTCTGTGGTCCTGACCATTGAAGATCAGGGTGAAAGGAGGTTAAGAAAGTATGCAGAAAAACACATGAACTAATGTCTGTAATTATGTCTGTAGTAAAGTGCTCCTGTGTGGTAAACAAAGCTGTTATAAGATGATAAATTTGACATTAGAAACAAGGACATATGTTATGGCTGACTGGTGTGTGTCAAAGTGTGTGTACAAACACTACCTTAGAATTAACCATCAACATGATTTCAAATGTACATTCTGATTTACGTGAACTACTGCATATCGCGTCAGACAGAGAGTCCTGAACACATGCACTGGAAACATGATTAGGATTGTTGAACAACAACAAAAAATGAACAAAAGTGCTTGATCAAAAATGCTAATCCCAGATGCAGTTGATCAACCGAGACATATGTGAATGTCATCTCTGTTAATGCATGAGCCAACATGTCTCTGAACCCATTTAAAACACAGGCATGTCTTCATTTGTTTGGGCCACACAAATCAATGTGGTTTAGAACACAAAGTTATACTTTACTCTATAAGAACTAAAGTAAACCTCCCTGCAGAGCTGAATGGTAACAGCTACTTTGGGAACGTGGAACTACTTTTAACTCAGATCAATATTCAGGATCAATTCATGTGTTGTGGTCCAGTTTGAAAGGAATAGTATTGCTAAGTGGGATGTTATGTGGATGATAAATCAACAACATTCATGTAGTTAATATTAGCTTATTGTCTATAATGCTGTTTTACTCATTCGTTTTTTGGCAGTTATGGCCCTGTTTGATTCCCTGAACTGGCACATACGGATGTGTATGTCTCACTATGAGGAGGAGTTATATGCAGAGGACAAATTTCCCTGTGTGCAAGCACAGTGGGTCCATGTGTACAAGAACATTTTTCTACTTCTTTGTTAGATTTTCTGAAGATTTTGGCGTAGATTTACCAAAATCTGACGGGTAACTGTCTATAACAGTGCTGTAATAGTTAACACCTCTGTCCTTAAAGCTGTGTCAGGACTTTTCTGCTGCTGCTGTGTAGCGCTATGACCTTCCACTGCTCAGCACTGGTGCTGTCCTTTTGTGCACTCTCTCACTGCCTTGCTAACAGGCACACACACACACACACACACCCACACCCACAAACACAAAATGCCTCTGAGAACTGACTACTCACATTAGCCTCATATGCTTAGTCCAGCAACAACCTCAGGGCAGGGCGGGACAAGCTTTCACAGTAACGCACACACCTCACTGTCAGGTTAGAAACTCTGCAGACTGTCAAAATGCAGCTCACGTTACTGTGAAGCCCCAGACTGACAGGCTGAGCATCTCTGTAGGTCTCATCTCTTCTGCTCGAATGAAAGAAATCTTTTCTCAGGGCTTTCTTTTTAAATCGAGTGTCTGGCTCCAATCATGATTGTGATGCAAGCTCTAATAAACAAAAGAGAGATGTATCCTTGCATGCCCTGCTAAAACCCTGGGTTGTCAGTCTGAAAGTTTTGTAGCAGGTGCCCAGGAAACAGACAGGCATGTCATGATTTACTCCGTCTGAAGAACTGGACTGACTGGATGACAGGCAGAAATCTGATGAGCAGCTTCACTCACAGACAACCCCTGCTGATCACAGTTCAAAATACACTGTAAGGCACAGAAAGTTCTCTTTTTCAGTCTTTGTCTGCTGATCTTGTCTTGATTTTCTGCTGGATTCTATGTAGGATATGTTTTGGTACATTCATGCAATACTGTGCAAAAGTCTCAGGCAGTCCTGAAAATGTGAAGAACAAAAATATAAACACAAACACAGCAGTCTGTACCAAGAATGAGTTGTTTATCAGTAACCTTTATATTGGGTTGGTAGAAGAACACAAAAGAACACTGATTTCAATGCTGATCTTCTCTGTGGACTCCAGACACAGTATGGATGCTTAAAAGAAGGACTGATCAGATAAATTAGGTGCTGGATGTCTACTGTAAATATTGTCCTTCCTCAATAAGACATTCAGAAATTGTTAAGATAACACAATTGCATATATGAAATTACAATGCATTGTTAATTTGCAGTCATTGCATTAGAAAGTTTTTTCTAATATGGCTCTGAACAAACAGAAATATACAGCCTAGATAAATATTTTAATGCATTATTGTCTAAGATGTCTAAGGCTATTGCACAGTACTGCACACAAGTCCAGGTAAACGGGCTGCAAAAGTTTGGATAAACATGACTGAATTTGCGTTTTTGTACGTTAACTCAGTGCTCCCATGAGCAAACACAACAATTCTCATATACCATTTCTTTAAGGTGAATAACCTAATATTTTTACAACTTCGACTAAAAAACAGCTGAGCCAGTTTCATTGTCGCATCCAAAACAAAATACTCTGAAGCTGTCAAGTATCTCCCTTTTAACAGTTTGATTTTGGACGTAATTTGAATCTTGAAGTGGACCAACAGAAATCAGAAGTCAAAATGACCTGTTGGTGACAAGCAATGCTAGACAATACTCTACTTACCAGAATCAAAATAAGCAATATTAGACAATAGATTTCTTAAATCATATTTTGGTAACTGCAGATCTCCAGATGTGTTCTCTGATATCGTCATCATTATAGTAAAACAGAACAATGCTCCTCTATGTCCAACGTTTTTCCTGGTACAGAGTGTGGGGCTCTGTGTTTGGAATGGGTCCAATAGGCTGAGAGTTAAATGTTCACAGAAATTAGGATGGACACATGTCTGTGGCAGCATTCCAGTCACCACTGTCACGGCAGCAGGCCATGTGAGGGGGGTTTAAATGAGGTTGAGAGCTGAGATGTTAGCAGGACTCTTCTGGCTCTCTCTGAGCTTAAGGGGTAGCCAGAATGATGTCTGCTTATGCTGCCAGAAGGGTTAGGTCACCAGAAGGAGCACTGTGGAACAGAGTGCTCTAAATAACAACAACAACAACAAAAAAAAAACCCTAGGATACATCAGCGAAATGTCCACATCGTTACATCCAACTGAGAGATTCCAGAGACTCTGACACTCCTAAAAGAAGAGCCCATGATTCAGCAAAGCCAGAAAGCCTTTAGCCAGCATTCTGGCATACATCATTACAAACATGACATAGTATTTTAGTTATGCGGAGTGATCTGTTGACAGATCACCTTAGCAACAATTTATATAGAATCATCTGAGCACTGACAGGCTATCGCAACAGCAAACTGCTCAACAAAACAGCAAACAACAAAAACATGCACTGGCCGAATGGTTTCATTAGCAATTACTGCTTATTTAGCAGTATGCTGATTTACTGACACAACAGTCTACACAGAACATTCACCGTTGACTTTTCACACTAGTACTGTATATGAATGTATTACTTTTCAGCCTTCATACCATATTGCAGCATTTAAAGTACATTTACAATCATCTTGATCCATTCGATGGGAAACACTGCAGTAAGTTCATTCTTTTTGTTTCAGACAAATATTGTAATTCATTCAGTCTACTGACAAACAACTGATACAGATACATAACTGATCAGCATGGTGATTTATTAGTCTACTCATGCTTCAGCATGTATGTCAGTGTGTGTAAAGGAGTTTATTGGATAAAAATCATGGTTTTGCCATACATGAATTTTAAGGTCCCGATTTGTTCTTTTTAAAGGTCAAAATTTGTGGCATAATATTTGAATAAGTATTCAAATTACAGCGCTGCTTCTCAGTGTACGGTTAATAAAATAATTATGTCCTCAAGCTATAGATGTGGTTTATTCTAATAATTGTTAATGAATCAGTGTGTTTCTTTGTTTAGTGATTAAGTATTTTAAAAGTATTCTGTAAAAATATCTGTATTTTGTATCACTTTGAATATCCCAACATGTCTCCCAATAGATATTCCAACACTTATTTAAATAACTGATATGATTATATTAAAATCAGAGGTGAAATTTTGAACACTAAACATTTTGGTCATACATTTGGCATAATAATAAACTCACAACTCAATTGTACAGTTTATTTTTTGCCTTAATGTTTCTAACGCTCTCTTTCCTTTGGATGGAAGCTACAGTAGGCTAATCACCGATTCGCCCATTAAAGAAGGCTTCAGAGATTCCCACCCACTCACCTTCAAGTTCTCTACAGGCTCTGCATTCTGTGCTTCTCTCCTCCTCTGCTCCTGCATGATGATTTCTTTCAAGTACTCGTTCACCTTTTAGAATGGAGAACAACATCACAAAGCAGTGCTTTCAGTGTTTAATCACAGCAGCTCTGAACGTAATCAAGGAAAACGGTGACTAACCCATAATCATTGTGAATCATTTTGCATTTTGTATAAACAAAAACCTTTCAAATGAGACTTGTCATAGTCTCTTTACCAGCTAGTAAATAAATAACTGTGTTTTACTGAATTAATGTAATAACACCAATCTCTGTGTGCTAGTGTCTTGATTTTTGTTAATGCAGCACAAATGACAGTGTGTGCGTGAGTGTGTGTATGTGCACTGCGGCTGGTATTTGGCAGCACAGTTGACTTGCGAGGGAATGTAAACAGTCCATGCCTGGGCCCACAAGGGACGTCCCTTAGGCAAGTCACAGAGATGCCAACTCCAATGGTACACTATTACTGGATTTCGAAAGTTTCATATCTAAAAATCAGCAGTTGCTGTCACTTTAAAGCCTGAACTTCCTCTGTATCTTCGTCCATTTATAGATATACAAGTCTTTATACTATCTGATATGCTATTAGATGATATTACACATATATTACACTCATACATTTCATTTTCTGTTAAATCCAACACCAAATATATGATATACAGTCCATTTTATATTTGATCTAAATTTTTTCCTCCCCACTTTGGAACTGCCAATTACCCAACCCCATTAGGACTCTCCCCCTATCACATACAATGCTGCCAACTCTAGGAGGGAGAAGACAAGCACATACTTCCTCTCATACATGTGAAGCCAACCACGGTCTCTT
The DNA here is from genome assembly GCA_034509495.1 of Acestrorhynchus altus. Lineage (NCBI taxonomy): Eukaryota > Metazoa > Chordata > Actinopteri > Characiformes > Acestrorhynchidae > Acestrorhynchus > Acestrorhynchus altus. Next base: position 17,117,938 of record CM067514.1, on the reverse strand, counting down.
TCTGAATCACTGCTGGGCAGCTCAAAGGGAAGCAGCTGTGATACAATGAGAGATAACAGATGCCTGTGCAGACTTGGTGTGATGTGGGGATAGAGCGCCATCTACCCACCCATGGCCAATTTTGTTCTCTCAGACTACGGGATGAACTGGGATTCGGACCTGCAATCCTCAGATCAGTGCTAGTGCATTAGACCCAATCTGAGCCCCTATAGTCCATTTGATGTCACAAAAAACACCACATTTACATACAGCAGTTAAGCCCCACCCAGTTCTTTTAAACTATGGTTCAGTTTGAACTGTTTAAAATAGGCCATGTCTATATACTATATCTTTATAGATGTCTATATACTATATCTATATATCAAAGACACAGCAACAAAACAGCCCGTTTACTCCTAAAGAATAAACAAAGGTTGGAAATTATTGTGCAGAAATGAATGATTAATGAAAAGTAAGCTTTTTTTCAAATAAATAGCATTAATATTTTTATTATAATTAATTCTCAAAAAGAAATGTCATGAACTCAGTAAAAATTTCAGCATCAAACCAGCCAAACCTAGTAAGTAGTACTACTACTTTTTAGCTACATTAGCTTTTGGTGCAAAACATGGTTGATTTTTTTGTGCAATAATATTTTTTTCCCAGAATAATCACTTTGATATCAACCTGAAGTCAAAAAGAACAATTATTTACTTTATGGGTTTTAGTTACACATTTGTGCACCAGTGGCTGGGAAAAACAACATGAACCAATAATAATGTATGATAATTCAGGAAGCAGGAGTCTCCATTAAATGGATCACTGTGGAGAAGGACAGCAAGAGGGGCATAAAGTTCCTCTGTGTTTACATCAGCTTCTTCCTCCAGGCCACAAGGCTGCTTAACAGGCAGCAGCACAGTATTCCAGTCCACAGCCAATCACAACCCATCTCACCTGCCTCATCACACCATCACACCTTCAAAGTACATAAACTATTTCTGCATCTGCACTTTACTCTGCACTTTACTCAGTACCAGCTGCTCAGTTACACTACACACACCAAAGACCATCCCACTGCACCCATAAAGACTTTCTCCCACGTCTCACACTACAGCTACATTAAATTCTATACCAATGTACATGTAAATAGAATGCAAAAATCCCTTTTATAGTTTCTAAATACACAGTATTTCTACAGTGCAATAATGAATGATTCGGTGCAGTAACGTATGCACATGCATATATAATTATTTATATTACTATATTACATAAGTACTGTATATTGTTTATTTAATTTTGTGTTATTTTTATTCTCATGGTTATTTATTTATTTTTAAGTTTTTCACTCACCCTTCCACCTGTGTAATGTGATGTGACAATAAAAATGATTTGATTTGATATGTTTCATCTACATTCATCTACTAACACAAATGTGCAGATTCACACATACACCTCCCTGCAGAGAGGTCTTGTCAATACTGGCATCTTGGCATTATGCCTAATGCCAGGTGTTGGTAAGATGGGTATAAGACCTGTGGAGCAGTGGAACTGCGTTATGTTGGTGCCCCAACCAGTGCTTTTGGGATGAGGGGGGTAATCAGGCAACATTTTGATCTGACAAACACTCTTCCTACTGAACGCAATCAACTTCTCACAGCAATTTTCCAAAATCTAGTAATCTAGGAAGCCTTCCCTGGAGAGGAGACAATTATCCCAACAAAAGCAGGATATACTCCCTATTTATACCCCTGATTTCGGATGGAAAAAATTACTGAACAAGCGTCCAAATACTTCTGCCCATATAGTGTACATTTCTATATCTCACTGACTTTTTAGCCTCAAATTGTGGTTATTCTTGTGATAAGGATTTGATAACCTCTACAATTCAACTGTAAACATCACAATCTTCATGAAGGCCTTCATACTGGTCCAAGGTACCTCAAGTGGGAGCAGACTGGGTCATTTCTGAGTAGGTGTGCCAAAGAGTCCTTAGAATGTTCCTGTCTACATAGGGGTTGACTTTAACTACCTTATTCATCCAGCTGGTGACAGCATCCTCTGTGTCATATGGTACATCCCCCTCAGCGTAGTCTGTGGAATACTGCTGCATACACACCACCACCTTCTCCATGCTCACCGTCTCCACCGTGTAGGCCATCATCAGCGTGTCAATCATCGCCAGGTGGGCACTCTGCAAGAATCACATATCAGAGAAGCCTTGTCATTGAGCACAATACCAACAAGTCCTGCCCATTTCGTGTCAGACTTTGGTCGGCCATCTTTCCTGTGGTAGTTGCCCTGGAAACGGCAGCATCCATCCCCTGTTACTCGACCCAATTAGAGATAATGTTCTCAGAGACAGGGCTGTGGATCCTGCTGCTTGTGCTTGGGGGTCATCTATTCATTCCCTACAATGAGGTGTGTGTGTGTGTGTGTGTGTGTGTGTGTGTGTGTGTGTGTGTGTGTCACACATTGCATATTATATATACATTTATTACACACAAATGAGAGCATTGAGAATTCACACACATCCTGGTGATGGAATGTAAAAAGAAGCGATCACAATGGGTTATCCAAGGATAATAGTTTATTACAATCTTGATTAATTCCAAAGACCTACTTGGATATTCTACACGTTGCAAAAGACCCAGACTGTTATCAGATCAATGACATGCAACATTTTAAAAGGGCAAATTACCATTTACTTAAGTTGTCTTTTTAAAGTTAAAAATGCTGTACAAGCTTTTCATGTCATGGTTTCTCCCATGAACTGCTTGTTTCAAGCCCTTCCACAATTAAGATGATTTTTCATTGGACAGCAGCAATGTTATATTTACAAATATCCAAATCAGTCAATATTTAAACCTCTACTTAATAATAACTAATCTCATAGTTCTTCATATCTTAGCCCCATTACGTGATGTCCCTGCTCAAACACTGGCTCATTTCAGCAGTGAATTCCGATTCAGTAGTGAGTGTTTAAGCAGGGAAGAGCAGAGCAGCAGCTGTCCACTATGGCCTGAGAGGTGGTTAGATCATATGTGCTTCTAATCTTCCAGCCCATCACCCCAGTACGTCCATGGGAGGCGTAAATCTCCCAGGCATCTAATAACATCCCCATGTGCGCTTGATGTTGCCCTCAATTTATTAATTCAAATGAGGAGCCACAACAACCGATTACATCTCTCCACAGCCATCATTATAATGACTGGATACAAAAAAATGACCCCTCCCATTCTCCCGACCCTCATGTGTCTCTTCTCAGTGGCCCAGCAGGCACAGACTGACACAAGACTGAAAAAAATATCTTTAAGAGAATATTGATTCTGTTTAGCCAGAAGCATGCTGAGTCTAAATGAAAGGAGATAAGTCTTGTTCAGTACACAAGACTGTGGTGGTCTGCTGATGAGCGATTTACAGGGAAATAATGTGATGTACACAGTGTGTGATGTCACACAGTGTGATGTCAACATTGCTGCCTTAGGTTTTGACCGTATGCCAGGTCAGCCCAGTTGGCAAGCTAATGTCTCTAGGACTGATGCTAGGCACTTACCGATTTTCCCCTAGAATAGAGGCATGAATCAGTTTTTGATTGGTATGTTCGGTCAGCTAGCCCCTGCACTGTCTGAGCGGCCCACTGGGAATTTTCCTGTTTCTCCCAATGACCGGTCCATCCCTGGCTGATTCCAACCTAGGCCAATTGCAACTGTAGCCAAGTCTCATCTGTTTGTGTCCTGGTTTATTATGCAGGTGAACATAAACATGCACACAGACCCACTGTGCTTGCACACCAGAGAATTTGTCTTCCACATTTAGCCCATCCATGCAGTGAAACACACATATACACACACACTAGTGAAGGTGCCCAACAAAATCTATGTACATAAACAAGTCTATATGAGACTACCTAACGAATGAACTCGATTTGAAGCCTGTGTGATGATTAATGTGTAATTCCTATTGATTGATTCCACTGTTAGCTACTTTAGCCTTGTAGCACCAGCATGTTAGCTATATATGTTAGTTTATAAATGTTGGTTAACTGACCATTTCATTGTAGATGCCACCTTGTGTTCAACTGAGGTTTAGTGAAGCATCTTTAAATTTACCGATTTTCAGAATCAATATTTTGGAATTTCGATATTGGATAAAATTTCTGGGATTTGATTATTTTATTTTGGCATTAATTGCTACATCACATCTCTTCTATCCAATATTTTAAATATTTTTTTTTTTTTTAACCAACCAATAATTTGAACTAGCTGATCTGTTGCAAATTTGCATAAATAGTCCAACTTTTTCAATTTACAGTCTTATAAACACCTTAGCATTAGGAGACCAGTTCTCTCTCAGTCACTTTAGTCTTTCAGCTAAAATCTGCATGTTGGTTCTAACAGGCAGTTCTGATCCCTGAGCTCAGCTTCTGTCAAATCAAACCTGCATGAGTGAAATGGGATGAAGGACCTTCAGGAACAGCTTTGAGACACTGCAGTGCAGTAGCATTCCCTTCACACTCAGCAGTTCCTTATGTATGACTCTGCATGTCCACTGAGCACGCCACGAGTCTGCATAAGCCCTGACATTCCTGCAGGTTTGATCACAGTGAAATGAAGACAGTGGCTTACGCAACAGTGCTGTGTTCTCACTTAAGCTGATTACACACACACACACAAATCAGTGTCCTGATTAAACACACTACAGCTGGGAAGAACGTCCAATGACCTGGGTGAAATTTCTGGACTAAAAGATCAGTTCAATCCTTATGCCTTATAAAGGCTACCAACCAAGAGACTTTAAGACACATGAATTACCTAGATCAGTATTTTTAAGATGGAAGAAGTTATTTTAGGAAGCAAATGGCACTGAACTAATGCAGGAGTCCTTAAACTAAAGTGAAGACTGTCTGCTCTATTTCTAACACTGTCATGAAACATAATAGTCATAAATAATTGCATTATAAGGCAGAGGTCAGGTTAAGAACAGTCTTCTAAAGTAAGGTAACAGAACTTTGTTCAGTTGATGAGTCCTTGTCTATATAACAGCATTTATAATAAGGTTCATAATAAAGCATAAACACTCTAGTATTGTTTTAAAACATTCAATATATTACACATTTAATATATATGGGCTTTAAATTATAGTATTACCTTTTTCACTTTGTCTTTTTGTGTACATATTGTTTATAACAGCAAAAAAGTGGTTTGGGAATATCCTGATATATTTTAGCTGAATGGCAATATACGATACAATTTACGATATGAGCTGAGAGTAGTGAGCAGAGCATAATGAGGGAGCAGAAAAATGGTTTCCACAAGATTGAAATAAAACATTATTTAAAGCTTTTAAAGTCAATATAAACAAAATGGCCATACCTTGCTCTGTTTATATCCAGATATCAAAATAAATATGTATATCACCCAACCCTGATGAGTACTGTAGCAGCAGGCTATGTATGTCTACCATTCAGAGAAAATAAAATCATAGAAAGTTATTGGGAAACCTTATACAGCAGCAAATGAGCTACGTAACGTTTATCTTTAGCATTTATTTTTCCACTTGAGTGGGGTTATGTGCCAAGATCAGCCACAAATCATTTTTACAATTTCCTTTTTATCCATTAGAATGAAATGGGCTTGTTTTGTTACTGGGCTTTTAAAATGACCTCTGTTCTGACCCTCATTGAAAGCCTCTGTGAAACACTCTATATAACCTCCAGGAGACTGAACAAGTGGACTGTGGCATTAAAAAAACAACCAGTTTCATTTATGCAGTTTATATAAAGTATACGAGTGCACAGGCTATATGATGAACAGTATGCGTTAAGCTCCTTAGTTTCAATAACGTGAGATAAAACAAAGATTTCATAAATGTAGTCTGATGCTCACCCTCACTACACTATTCTATAATGTGACCTCATGTTACTAAAACAGGGCTTGAGATTTATAAGATATTTAAATATCACACATTCTTGGAGAAGCCAAGAAAAGTACAGTACTGATGATTTTCTCAGTCCGGCTGCCCACTGGTCCAGTTTTGGCCTCTGCATTACAGTTCACTTCATGCCATCACAGACATGGAAAAGCACTCAGGGGCATCCTCTGATTCACTGCCTGTGATATAATATCTTCTTCTAATGGAGCTTTACAGAAGGCATATGTGAAGAAACTGCACACTGTGCTCTCCGGAGGTTAGGTCCTGTCTTAACCACGACATCTTTCTATGAACAAATCAAATTACATTTTTACATCATCAAAAGTGTTAAAACAGCCCGTTTTTCAGTGATTCTCTGATGTCATAAGAATCTGATTTACATATCTGTGCATGTTCAACGTAGCCCTGATCATCTATACAGTTCTCCACAACATACCCTCACTGGAAAAAGGGCAAGATCAACGAGGAACGCTGAGAGGTTCTTCTATTTAATACTATGAAGGAACCTTTTAAGGTGATTCAAGAAACCTTCAAGAACCGTGTTCTTTTATTAAAGGTTCCTTGAAGCACCTTAAGAGGTTCCACCACAGTTTCAAACTGAAGAACCTCTGAAGGTTCCTCAAGGATCTTGTACTTTTTACAGTGTATATTACAGAATATTTTGCAGCCCTATCCACGTTATCTCTTCAGTGTTTTTCAAAGGAGACAATACAGGACAGACAATCAGAGCTCATTTAACTTATATTAAAGTTACACAAACAGAAACAACCTAAAGAGATGTTGGAAAACAGTCATGTAAAATGATGTACAAAAGAAAAGTACTGTACTGGGTCTTCAGAGTTGAAAATGCTGCCAAGACATGACCAGCTCTAGCAGCTCTGCTGGTGTCTGAAGTTATACTTATCAAGCCATATTTGAGAGAAGCGTAAAATCAGATTAAGTCAGCAAATCAGCAAATTGAAAATGGAGGAAAATCAAATTAATTCTAATAATATTAACCATAAAAATCAGCTGCCAGATATCTGATGTAGAATACTAAGTTTCTGTGATAGGAAAGTGTTTAGTTTGTGCAGTTAGTGATGACATAAAGAAGTGGGGTAAATTTACTAAATGAGGCCCTAATCACCTATTTCCCTATATACATTTTGACGTGGTGCATGGAGTATCTACTAAACAGTCACACAAATGAATATGGTACATCTAAAAAGTATATGACCCCTATGTCATACATGTAGGTTCTTTTTTACAGTCTGATTCTGTCAGATATTGCTTAAATGTGATTTAAAATAGCATCTCAGTATGTAGAAATAATAAATGTGACACTGTCATTATGTCAATATAAGCCAGAATATAATGGAAAAATATGGTTTGTAGTGGTGCAAAATGATGTAGATATACAAGAACCCTCTGACATGCTTTTTTAATAATGGCATTAACAGAAAGCGATTTCTAAATGTCCTGCTTTGATGCGATTTGGTTTCATCTGAGGTTGTCATTCAGAAAATTGTTGTCATAAAATAAATTGTTTGATCTTCTCAAAAGAATCTTTAGTCTGAGTGGAGCGGTGCTGTTGCATAGTGAACATCTGGGTGTATCTTTCTCAGTTATGAGCACTTTGTCAGTAAGTCAACAAACACACTGTAAACCCTAGATTCTCTAGACATTATAGAATGCTCACACAATTGGCTACTGGGTTGTATTCCTCCCTAATGCTAACCCACAGGCCTACATTACCTACATTGGTGCTTATAAAACACATTTTGGAGACAATACATAAGCTATATCTGGCATCCCTGCTGCACCAAGGTGCAGCCTAAGCTGATTTGCTTACTTCCCTGCTAGATTGCAGAAAATCTGTATGCAAGCTACTACAGACATGGTTTACATGTCAAAAAGTGATGTTACTGTGTTCGTCAGCACAGACGACTGCTAACACTACAGTAAAACAGAAGATTTTCCTTCCTTCCTGAAATGTCTTAGGATTCATGGAGTGCATAAAGGACTGTAGTAGGTACTTACTGTACTCCTAGTACTGCATTTCAGAGACAGGCCCTGAAAGTGCAGTACTACCCCCCAACCTCCACAGTCACCACCACCAGCTGGCTGCTTTCGCAGGGAGTTGTCATGGTAACAGCGCATGTGTGAACAATGAGGAGAAGAGCGCAGAAGGCTGGGGAGACTGGATTCTTCACAGCGGCAGAGCAGTCAGTCTCCTTATTCATCCCATCAATCTGAAATATGCTATCTGTTTCTGAGAGTGCTGGCCCCTTTAAGAGGCTGGTAGCCAACATGGACCTTACACGCAATGATGCTACAGCCATAGAAGAGGAAAAACTCTTAAAGACACAGTCAGAAATGTGCAGCACTACTAAGGCTTATGTCAAATCTTTCATTTAAACGAAACTAAAGATTTCATGTAAGCAAAAACAGCCCGAGTTACCTGCCCAATGATACCTGATAGATCATTGAAGATACCCCAAAGACTGTTGAAAACTATTCTGGAATATACCAGATACCAGGTTATTGAAGATACCCAACAGATTCCTAAGATCCTTAAGGACACCACATAAATCCCTGAAAACACCCCAGAGGTTTGTGAAGGTGCATAACAGATTCTTAGAGATACCTCAAAGATCCTTGAAGATGCCCCAAAATATCCTTGAAGGCACCCCAAAGGTTATGGAAGACACCTAAAACACCCAACAGATTTTTGAAAATACCACCCGGGTTTCTCATAGATCCTTAAAGATACCACATAGATCCCAGATAACACCCCACAGGTTTGAGAAGACACCTCATGGATTCTTGAGGATACCCCACTTGTTTTTGAGGTATCCTCTTATATCCAAATCAAATTAAATCAAAATATTTAGATCAAAATTGTATAGCGCTCTTCACAACTGATGTCACAGAGCAGCTTTACAGAAATAGAAAAATAGAAATAAAAAGGTTAATAACACATGAACAAAGGATAAGCAATAGACCTTTGATGATACCCCAAATATCCTCACAGATCCATAAGACACCCCACAGGTTTGTGAACCTCAAAGCTCCTTGAAGATACTCCAAAAATTCTTCTAGATACCCCATAGAGTCGTGATGATCCCTCTAATAGTTCTTGAAGACACTAATGTCAAGACATTACTTTTTCAATTCAATCCTATTAAACTACTCAACTGATATTCACTTGTTGATATTCAAGTTATTGATTAGGTTATTATGCCAGTTCTTGACATATTAAACACATTCTTACTCACTCGCTCTTTCAGCACAGATGCTAGGATTACTATTTCTGAGAAGTAGGTCAGTGTTTTCACCACATAATGCGGCACAGGTCTGTGAATTATGCAGCAGGTTTTGTCTGCTAAGTGATAAGTTTATCTCTCAATCCTTCATATATGAGAGAAATGCAGTAATCAGCAGATAAGCACCATGATTCATAAGACCTAACCTGCAAAAGAAGCCTCTCTCCTGCATGATTCTCTCAGTGGACTCACTGGGGTGGCCAAGCATGACCTACAGTATTCCTGGTTGTTGATATGAGGTTGCCGGGTGGTAGCTATGTTATCCCAGGTGCTTGATAAGGTTGTTGCAATGCAGAGAGTCAACTGCATATGCAATTGCAGTATAATTTCAGTGGCCATAATTTCATTAGACATTACAGTCTCCATGGTGATGGAGGGAAGTCAGGATTCCTGCTACTGAGTGAGATGCTGGATACACATTGTGCACTCATTGGTCAAACAATCATTTGAACCCTGGCAATGACACTGGAGTCACTCAGTAAGGTACTGGTAGATTGTGACAGGAATCTGAAGCCATGCTGCCTGGAACCACAGCTGTTGGAGGGAGTCAGGGTGGATTACTCACCCTGGACTCTGGGTGGAGGTTTTTTTTTTGCCAAAATCTGCAGAACTTCCAAAATCTTAGAAGTTGGAGTAATTTCTCCTTTTTAACATCCAATTATGCCATATATATTCAGGGATGGTCTGAAATAGGGATGGGCGATATACTGATATTAATATCGATATCAGCCTATAAAAAGAGCAAGATGTGGGCTCAGGTGATATTGTTTTCATCAAGTTTTTAAATAATGCTCTGTTTCAATCTTGCAGAAAACATGGCCTCCTGCTCTTAGTTCCTCCTCTCCTCTGCTCCCCTCCACCACCAGAGGACTTCATGGTGTGTCGTCATTTTTTCACATTGCTATAGTTCAGGATTTAGTCTGGACTCTAGGTTGGCCAGTTCATTTTTCTGAGACAGTAGCAAGAAGGTGAACAAAACTCATCTTGTACACCTACTTTCTTTTCTCAGTAAGAGCTTCTTGATCAGCTCCACATCCTTTCAGATCACAGTCTTGAATCATCTTCTCACCATGGAAGGATAAACAGAAACGTCTGTGGAGGTTTTCAGATCTGAAGTGAGAATGGAGCCTGATTTTTCTTCTCTCCTTTAAACAATATTTAACTGACAGAGGCACTTTGTGGTCTCTTGGGTCTTTGATTTTTCAGGTCTGAGTCATTTTCTCTGTATTTGATCATCAGTTTTTGAAATGCAGTTTAGGAAACTCCTGTTTTGATGGCCTCTGTCTTCTGTATAGTAAAATCACATATGCAACAGCTGGAGGAACCAAACCTGTGACACAAGATACCAGTATGAGAACAATACCTTTAACAGTATTAAACTGTAAAAAAATATAGGCAAGATCATTCAAATGAGGGAAGACCATCCTATTCTCAGATTCATGACCATGAAGGCCTATGTTGTTGATTGGATTCAGACTAGGGCTGAATTATATGTTGATATTTATCTCGATATCGGGAAAACCTGAGCTCCTCCTCGACTCCAATTCACACTGTCATGTACACACTGTTAAGGGAGCCTAAGACTCTGTGTGAGTATAAAGAATAAATGAAGATGAAATTTCAAAATGATTAAATATAGTAAAAAAATATATTTTTCACATTATCATTTGCAGATAAAATATATGGAATATGAATTTTTGTCCATAATTCTAGGCCCTACTTCAAACACGTGATCTACTGTTTTTTGCCAAACATGCAGTTAGACAGTTGCACCACTCTAGAGCTGGGAAGACATATCCATTGTTGTGTCCAAGAAAGAATGGGATGGTCAGTTTCATTTAACAGCTCTTAAGTAGCACAGCAATCTAACTGCAAGGACTCAGGGCTTCACTGTCAAAAGCCTCCCACTCTGAGGACATGTGATAGAGGAAGTTCTAACCTGCTGATAGAAATAAACAGTAAACCAATATTAGGGAAGGGTCCCAGACTAAAAGGGCTGGTCTAAGACTTCTGCACAGTACTGTATGTCCTAGATTTTGAAAAAACTTGCTTGGCACTCATGTGGGTATTTGGATGGGGATTCACAGGAGTTCGGCTGTTCATTAAAGGCTTTGACAGTAACACAAAGCCACCTGTCCACTGTGTTTACTGTTTCTGCTGCCAAAGTGAAATATGAAACTGTGCGATTATTGGCAACGAAAGCTTGAGGAGAAAGATTCATATTCCAAAAAGATCTCACCCACTTACATTACATGCCTCTCTATACAGTACTTTAACAAACTATCCTATTTATTCATGGCTCCCGGCAGACTCGTGCTGCCATCATCTATTATTCATAAGATCTCACCATAAAGAGGAGGTTACCCTTCCAGTATGGTGTGTAAATCACACAGCTGGGCTGATGTTGGTCTTTATATGTTGACCATTGTCCATGTCTGCACTACAACTCTGTGTCTACGGTGTAAAAATAGGAATCCCAAAATGAATGAGAACACCTCTGCAGCCCCTTCACACAAGCCAAGAACGGCTGAATCTGTCCTTACACCTGCACTGACATGAAGGGATTTCGTCAGTGCTTCAGAAGAAATGGGACGACAGTTATGCAGTTGAAAAATCTCAGTTTCCCTCCAATCTAGAAGTGCCAATTACCCAACCTGGTTAGTACCCCCCACAGGTGCTTAATGATTGTGATCAGCGGTGTCTGTCTATAATTATTTGTACAAACAGATGAGTGACTCCAGCAGAAATTACATCTACATTCAATGCAGGATTTCCCACATGGATACCCCACAGGTTTGCATTCTTTACATTCCATGGGATATGACAAGAAAGACATGATAACTGGTTTGGGTTCCATGACTTTTGGGTTTTCTGTGTATGTTGGTGGTTAAGGGTGGGCTGATATTATCTATTTTAGTTGTATAGCTATACCCCTTTAAATTCTGAGCAAAACATGAACAATAAAATAATTATATTAACATTTACAAGATGATTCTGCAATATGATTCTAATAAATTAAGTTAACTAAAAAGGATCAGTTAAAAAATTAACACAGTTGGTGTAGAATAATGACCAACATCATTACTTTCACCATGGCAGTGCAAGGTTCAATTCCCCAGTTGGGCAAGCCCATCATGATACACCAACAGGCTAAAAGACATAAATGTGAATTGGATTTATTATTCTTGTCTTATATATGCTATTCATATTCTCTGCTGATATTGGCCTGATACTGATATCCATTAACCAATCAGTGACCTACTAAAATAACCAATCATACAATGTTTAAACATTTTCTGTATGTTTAAATATAAGAATATCAATAACTAACTACACTCTTCAACTCAGTTTCGAGTTATAGTTAAGACAGAGAGGCCCACAACAAGACTCCTTTTCAGTTTAAGGAGTACACTGAGCTGCCTAACTCAGAGTATGTCATGAGTTGCGCTCTGCTCTATGATGTGCCGCACAGGCTGAGGATGTACAAGAACGTCTGATAATGAGGGCAAACTGAGTCCCACAGGAGCTCTCAGTACTAAAATTATTCACTCACTCATTCCTACTTCTGCAAAGGCCACGTACTGCATTTGCAAGAGTCAAACATATGAAGCCAGGAATTCGCTTCCTATGGATATTCACATATTTTTGGATTCACAGATGTAAAAAACGGAAGTTTGCAAATTCTGATAGTTGTATGAATCGTCTCCTTAATATGCTACCTAAATGTGCTTCTTCTTTAGTGCACAATAAAGAGCAATATTGTGTGGTTCAAACTAATTATTGCTTTGAAACATGGTTATCCACTGAACGGGCTACTTTAAATCCCCCTGGTGTGTGAATGAGTGTATTTGTATGTGAGTGAGTGAAAGTATGTCTGTTGGGCCAGATGTGGATTAGCATTTGGTCCTCCAGGTAGATGGTCATTTCCAGTACAGAGTACACTGTGCGTGAATGTCTTCCGCTTCTCGGCGGTGTGTTGGTTGGGTGCTGAATGTGATTGTGAAGAGTGGTGATTGCAAAGCATCCTTGGGTATCTAGAAAGGTGCTATGTAAGTGTAACTTTATTCATTCGAGGGACATTGTCTTGTCTCATAACCAATCTCTGGTTCTGATCTATAATCACAGTGTTCAATAACATGACCAATAATCATAATAGCCTAAAATATATACACTTAATGAGTTAACAGGTGTAATACAAAGGTCAAGCATCACTCCACAAATCATTTTTAATATGCCACTTAAGGCTTTTTGGTGAATGGAAAGAGAAGTTGTTCAGATGAAAGACATTCAAATGGGAGAATGTGAAGTCCAGAGCACATGAGCGTGAGTGTTGGCAGTGAGATTTCACACCCCTGTAATATTCTCGGTTAATTCTGTTTATACTGAGCAGCTACCTCGCACACTGGAGTCAGTCATGCACATTAAAGCTCACAGCACTTCTCACCAACACCAGCCAAAACCTCCCTGCTGCCAAGCTAAAAGTCACATCATCAACTGTTCAAAGAGCAGGACACTGTGCCAAGAAGACATTGCTGTCCATTTAATACAGTATTAATTAAGTTGATATGATATGTTCATATAGATACAGTATGTATTTTCAGGCTTCAATTACAAGCACAGACACAGATGTGCAAATACACACGCAGTCTGTCTAGTCCCTGCAGAGAAGTATTGCCAATAGAATACAACTCTTTTTCTCTTACAGAAAAAGCACTGAACTATGGAGCAGCTGTACTGTGTTCTCTAGAATTACTTATATATTAATATAATGACTTGTGTGTGTGTGTGTATATATATATATATATATACACACACTTGAATATAATTGATTTAGGGAGAAATATTGAAAACGTAGTCCCAATTCTATCCTTTGTAATTATAAACCTGCATATAAACCCACTGTGCTTGCACACAGGAAAATGTGTCCTCTGCATTTTACCTATGCTCACAGTAAAACACACGCACACACGCACGCGCACGTGCACGCGCACGCGCACACGCAGTGCAGTGGAGCAGTGGGCAGCCCTACCCACATCACCTGGGGTGCAGCTGGGGAGTTAAGTGTCAAGCTCAAGTGCACTTCAGTCATGTCCTGCCAGTAAAATTTACAATTTTATAAACTGTTTGGTAGAACATCATAGATGCAGTCGTGGCTGAAAGTGTTGATACCTCTGGATTTGCCTCATGAAATGCACCAATTTCCTGGAAAGAATCCAGGTGTGCCGACACTTTCAATTATGACTGTATACCTTACTTAAGCATAAAACCAAAACTGGAACTACATTATAATCAGAATGACATCCTGCTCTGTAGTACGAGAGACATCCCTCTCTGTAGTAGTACTCCACTTTCAAACTGAACTACCATGCTTGGCATGACACAACATATAGCGCAGAGATAAACTCACACACTAAAAACCAGAGGTAAAATGTAAGCACTGTTTGGTACATCTTACTGCAAACTACATGCACAGAACGGATCTTCAGTTTGGAAGTTCAAATGAACACAGACCATTTTTTCGCCATAACTATTCTGTTAAGACATGGACAGGTAAGAGGATTATACTGGTATAATGCAGGTTGAATTTCTACAGTTTTGCCTGGGTGTGCTGTAATTGTCAGAGTGATTAATGCTGCACAGGTTAGGCCATGTAAAACAATAGGATTATTTTGAGCACTGACATGGCTGTGGATGTGAGTGGGTTTGTGTGTATTTTTGTACATCGGTGTAATGAGAATATGTGGGGGTGTGGGGGTGTGCGGCAACTACAGAAGTAGGCATCTTCTTAAATCAGAGACAGGGAGGGAGGGTGGGAAGGAGAGAGAGAAAGAGAAGGAGAGAGAGAGAGAGAGAAAGAGAGGAGGAGAAGAAGAAGAAGCAGAAGAAGAAAGAGAGAGACAGAGTTTGTAGGAGCAAAATAATGTATTAATAATGAAGAAAGAGGGACACACGTCTAGCAACCAACAGGCTGTCAAAGAGTTAGATAAGAAATGGAGAAAACTCATAAAAAAACATTGAAAAATGTGGCATCAAAATGAGGCCAATGTGGGCTGATATATGTTCACAAATCAGAAAATATATACTTGGCAGGGCCGGACGATATCAACAAAAATGATATCCTGATATATTTTAGCTGAATGATGAGATGATATATGGTGTGAAAAATACACAGTGAAAGTTTTAGGACACCCCATGAAATCCTTCCTCCCTCCTCCATATTGTGTATATGAGCATGAATGGGGGCAGAGAGGAGCAGAGTAGAGCAGAGGAGGAGCAATCTTTTAGATTGAAACAGAATGTTATTAACTTTAAAATCTATATTTGCTCAGCCAATATCTTGTTGTTTATATCTTGATATAGATAGAAATATCAATATACTGCCCAGCCCTAATACTTATTCCACTAATGTTCCACTAATTAAAGGATTTTACCAAAAAGATTATTCTTAAAACCTCACACTCAAGACTCAAGGAAACTGGACTCAGTATGTTAGACTGTTTTTACAATTTAATAAACCAAATTTATTAGCACATCTATTTCAGATTGAGACTTCTGATGCAAACCCAGCAAAATATATATTTCTACTCTTTGTTTGAAAAATAATTATTGTCACTGTGCAGTGAAAACAGATACTTTACTAATTTAGAGCATTCATCCAAAAATATTTACACAGTGTACAGAAAACCAAAAATTGACACAAATGGAGGTACATGGAGATACATCAGTGCTATGCCCTATATTTTTTTGGTGCAAAGACTTCAAAGTTTTATTGATTGTAATTAAGGTACTTTCTAGGAGGTATAAGAAACACACAACCAGCCAATGACCTTAGTGTGTGTGTGTGTTGTTTCATTCTAGATTTGTTAAAGGATTTACTGTCCCCTCCCATATCCAACATTTTCCAATATATCAGCTTTATGTCGATACTAGTTATCAGAGACATGGTTTCTCTATATTTAAGCCTTTAAGATGATTGCTGTATTGTATTGTACCAGTGCAAGCCAATACTGAACAGCGCTAAAGACGTGCTAATCCATCAAGCACTTCGGGGTTTAGATCAATGTAATGGCAGCCCAGCGGTAACCCTGATGTTACATTTATTACACTTTTTTGCTCTGGAGCAACTAGGAGCAAGCAGAAGTGAGCCTTGGTCATATGAGTCTTGATCTGCTCATGTCAATCCATAAACAGCTGTAACTGACACCTGAATTAGCATCACAGAGGGAAGGTAAGGGAAACAAATACAGTAACAAAATGAAAAGATTTTATCGCAGTAGTCCACCTTCAGCTACATATTTGGTTCTTCCAGAGTACAATATGTCATTAAATATCAGTTGGCGATATCTGTCAAATATAGGATGTTTGGATGAGAAATTTCTAACCACAACATGCATTCTAGAGTCAAAGATCTGTTTATAAGCACTTCTAAAAGATTAGCATTTTTCATGACAATACTAACAACAACAACAGTGCATACACTACGCAACACGGTCACCAGGTCCAGCAACAATCTCCAGCCCACAATCATTCCAGCTGTGACAGTGTTAATATGTTTTGAACGTTTAAGAATGCAGGTAGTCTGATCCCAAATTGAGGTCACAATGTCATTATTATTGTTATTATTGTTATTATTATTATGATCCAGAGGGTCCCATTCTATCGCCAATGCTTCTCTAAGAGTAGGATCATTTAAATCCCATGATTCTTTCAAAACAAAAGATGTGAATTTTTTTATGAATACGTACATGGCTAATAAAAGTAAAATTATGTTGCATTTTTACCTCGAAATACAAGCATCAAAGATGCAAGAAGAAATAATGGGCAAAGGGTATTTTCATGTCAATTAATTCATGTACATAGGGTTGGGTCATAGACTGATAAATCAATATCGGGATTTAAACAGAGCAAGACACGGGGTGAGGTGATATTACATCGAAGCTTTTAAATAACATTCCATTTCAACTTTCCGAAAACCCTTTCCTACTTCCTCGCTCTGCTCCACCCCCTGCTCTCAGCTCCTTCTCTGCTCTGCTCCCCTCCACTCCCATTTGTGCTCTGACATACAAACTATGGAGGGGGTAATAAGACTTACTGTGTATAAAGAAGAAGTGTAGATCAAATTTCAAAATATTTAAATATAGTTACAGAGGCAAATAATTTAATGGGTGTCAGTTTTATTATTGTATTTTCACTCAGCTAAAATATAACAGGATACAATTTCTTGTTCATAACGCCTTGTCCTACAAGTACATATTAAATAGAGTACAGAAAGCAAGTGTTTAACAGGGGTTAATAAGAGTATCAAACCATGTTTTAATCATGCATTTCAGCTCTAATTCAACTCATTTACTTCTAGAACAAAACAGAATGGTCTTGCTCTTAATCTAAGCTGTTGTAAGTCAAAAAAGTGTCAGTTTCTGATTTATCAGAAAGGAAAATGTGTGTGAGAAAGGTTTACAGTTTTCCTCTATTTGACATTTTAATAGAAAATATGAATTTCTGAGCCAATTATGGGCATCATCAGAATCAGAACAGACACAAACCAACTGCTTGTTTCATTACAGAAAAAAATATGGCACTTTGCTGTACACCATAAAAGGTACAAACAAAAGGGTACAAAAAGGGTTATATAAAGAACTGATAGTGTAACACCCTTTTCAAACCATTTTTCAAACCATATAAAGGTATTTTCCCACCAATGTGAAGTAGGGCTGGGCATAATGGATGAAAATAATATCCTGATATATTTTATCTGAATGGTGATGTACGCTAGACACAAAATACTAAATATGATGTAAAAAAATACACTTAAAAAATTAGGAGCCTCTATGAAATCCTTCTTCTGTCTTTTTACTATATTTAAACATTTCATCTTCATTTCTTCTTTATACACCCCAGATCTTATGTCCCCTGCATAGTCTGTATGTAAGAGCGCAAATGGAGGCAAAGGGGAGCAGAGTAGAGGAGGAGCTGAAAGAGGGGACAAAGTGTTATTAAAGTGTTACTTTAATACTTGATATTACCAATATGACCACAGCCCATATCTTGCTCTGTTTATATCCAAATATAGATATGAATTTATTTTATTTATTAAAAAAAAAATCCTGTTTTTCCATCCTTCATTTTCAAATTTGTATAGAACTGTAATATGTCTGGGATTCACCATCAAAACAGTGCATGTAGGAAGTACACACAGTAGTCTAGAAAAAAAAAGCAGTGTTGCTCACCATCTGGATGGGTCTCTTGCAAAGGTCCCTCTCAGTGACCAACCTCTCCTGGTCAGTGACGTACAGGCCTTTCTGAGCCAGAGCCTGGATGACCGCATCGTGGCCCAGCAGTGGCTTGGCAGCATCACTTTTTAGGATCAGGCTCCCAGCGCGGCAGTACAGCTCAGCTGACAGCAGCAGAGTGGCCACCGGAGGCTTTAAGTGCTCCTGTTCATACTGGTCAGTGTAAAATGGATCCTTCAGGTCATCTGGCACACTCTCTGGGGAGGAAAAGAGGGAGAGACTGAAAATAAGCATTAGCATTAAGGCTAATAGGAAGACTAATACAGTAATCAATGTTATACAGTGTATTACCGTATTTTCCGGACTATAAGCCGCACCGGAATATAAGCCGCACCAGCAAAGTTAAAAAAAAAAAAAAAAAAAAAAAGCAAAATAACATATATAAGAAGACAAAGCTGCCCCTCATTATATGCCGCATGGTTTAAAGTGTGGAAAAAAAGTAGCAGCTTATAGTCCGGAAAATACTGTATATTATTCGGGCTCTGGATAAGTACAAGCATTGACAATTCAATTTAACTGACCAGAGCGAAGTAAAGCTGGTAAGCATGTTAGTACCTAGATAGGGACCCACCATCATGCCCTACAGTCACCAACAAAGCTCTGCAGTATAATGGTAGTTACATGTTAGCTGAAGTTTACCCCATTAGGTTGGTTAGTAATATAATTTACACTGATATGGGCATTATTTATTGAGCTACACATACAGAAGTAGTGTCTCTTAGTATAGTGTTGGGTATAACACCAGATATCTCAGAATGGAGCTGCATTCCCATGTAGCCTGTATATTCTCACTCAGTCACTGATTTTGCGGTAGGGGTGGAATGTTGATAGCTCATCCAATAGCCTCCCACACATTTTGAATTGGGTATAAACCTGATGACCTGGCCAGTGACTGGCCTTAGCATAGTGTCTGCGTCAGCATAGGTGAGACAGCAGCAGTATGTAGACAAGAGTTGTACGGTTGGAAAATCGCGCACTGGAATGGTCATTCAGAAAGCGATGGGCCACTAGTGGCAGGACCTGTAATAAAGATGTGCCTGTAATGAAGATGAAGGTGATCTGGCATTGTACGTGACACTAGGCCTTCACCAAATATGACGCGCTGCCATTCTGAGTGACTCCATGACAGTCTGACATGATACCATTACAGTTGTGCATTGAAACTTGGAATACTATTTACTTTAACAGGACTACTATCACTATTACTGAGATTTAGTGAATTAGGGCAGACCGTTCACTCTGGAATTATTACTGTTAGGCAAGTAAAAACTACAGACTTTGATGAATCATACTGGATTAAAATTTCATTAGGATTACCTCCCATAGAGAAATGAATGAAGCTTCAATACGGCTTAAGATAACTGTCCTGGTAGCCCTGATTCCGTCAGGACACCCTGGTTCAGTATGTTATTACTACAGTACAGAGGGGGCTAGGTGTGAATACTTGTGCCATATGAGGCACACAATGGTTTGGTGTACTGCAGTACATGACTTTGTGCAAGCTAAAGTAAATAACTTTACAAGGTACAAGATTGACATTTGTACCCCATATCGGTGCCTGAAATCACTATTCACTCAGACTCGGATCCCTGCAGTGAAAATAATAAGCAGTTATACAACCATTACCTACAGCAGAGACTGCATCTCTGAAGGTTTCCCAATGCTGATATGAATATTAAGGTCATCCCAGAGGCTTCAAATGCTTGCTTTTTGAGGTGAGGTGTGCAAGCTAGAGAGAATGCTTCTCAAAAACACTGTTTTGAATTGTAATTCGTGTAAATTGCATTGAAATGTCATCACATCAAATGACCCACCACCCACAAAATACCTGCTCTGTGGTGGTCCCCTGGGGGTCCTGACCATTGATGAACAGGGTGAAAATAGGCTAATAATGTCTTCAGAAAAACAGATGAACTGTTTCAGCATTTTCAACTCTGCAGCTACAATTTTATGTTTTATAAAGCTTGTCCAACCTGCCAACAGTTGCTATGAAAGAACACATTTCTGGGCTGAGCATGAATAGGTTAAATCCATCAAAGTATTAAAGACAGTGTGCTTGAAGATAAAATTGCAAACTGGCCGGTGGGTCTCTGAGGAGCCAGGCCTGAACAACTTGAGCATAAAACATGACCATCTCTAGCTGGGCCGTGGTTACTATGGCAACTATGCAGCGCTCAATCGATCCTCCTGCACTACGTCTCTACCCAAGAGCTCCTCAAGCGTCTTGCCAGAGAGAGGGAATGTGTGAAAGAGAGAGAGAAAGTGGGAAATACAGTTCATAGTAAGTGAGGGAACATTTGAAGAAACTGGATATAAACAGAATTGTTGAAAAGGCTTAGAAGCCATCAGCCTACTGGAACACAAACTCGCTGAGTTCAGATGTTTCAATGCACATATCCTTTTCCAAACAATGTGCATTAAATGAGTCAAAGAGCTGGCAATGATACATACTAGCAATTATGATTCAGTTGGAGCAGGAACACAAGCATGGGTCCTGGCCTGCCTCTGTGGCTCAAAACCCAGAAATCATTTTAGGGATCAGCACAACACATCACGTTCCCATGAGAGTCGATTGAAAACCAAGGGCAGCATAGAGAGTAATGCTAAAATCCCACATACAAATAATAGCTTAAGTAGGTGGCTGTGACCACACAAAGCCCAAACCAGCAGCTATTTCAGGGCTGTGGTCCTGGCACTGCAGAGCAGCATATTTGCCTTGGACTAAAGTTACTCGGTTTAAGATCGGAAAAAAAAACAAATGACTGAAACATCTTCCAAGTCCTGACATTAAACAATAGCTTGGCATAAGAAACAAATTGACACAGTTTACCCCAAACCCATGTTGTCAATTACTGTTGCTTTAGTTTAGCACTGGTAGCACAAGGCTAATAAAACCTAAACATGCATATGCATCCACTGTACTTACACACAGGGAAACTTGTCCTCTGCTTCTAATCCATCCACACAGTAAAACATACGCACTAGTGAATTCCGACACTAGGGGGCAGTGAGCACACATGCCCAGAGTGGTGGGCAGCCCCATGCACAGAGCCCGGTGTTCTAAGGTAAAAAAGTTTTAGCAAATTTAAAAAGAGCCAGATCCTAAATGTATCTGTTTATGCAGATCTTATGAAGGTCGTGAATATATACACCCAAAACACATTTTTAAAAAAAAAGAATATGACTGTTTCAAATGTACTATATGTAAATGATCTCTGAATTGCCTGGTCTATCTCCACCCAGATAGACCCCTGAACCAAACACTCCAATCCTGGGAGGCGAATGTGATAACCACAAAGCCACCCATATGTTTAATGATGTCCACAGTGATGTAAATCACTGTGATGTAAATCACTTAATGATGTCCACAGTGAAACAAATAAAAAAAACATTCATACAGAGTGAAATGGCTGGGCATGTAGAGAAGAGTCCCTGTGCACCAGTATGAATGTTAACAGTGTTACATGACGTCCGTATCATTATAAATTATTCAGTAATATTAGAAGCTAGCCCATTTGGTAATTAAATGGTAATTAGATATCATCATTAATGAAACACATTAAAACACATTCACAATTCACCTAACACATGCTTTTTGTAAGAAGAAGAAAGAGTCCCTGGAGGAAACCTACACGGACATGAGGAGAACACATCAAACTCCTCACAGATAGCAACACGAGTGGGGATCAAACCCACAACCCCAAGCCCCTGGAGCTGTGTGACACACACACTACCTGCCATGATTCACAAACATATCTAGAATAAACCCTATGTTTTGCAACATGAGTGTGTCGTCGTGACAAGAGCTGATGATTCTGCGTGGGGTATAGTTGGTATGTTTCAGCTTTATGTTTTATTTTAACTTCATAATTAAATGTTCTAACCATCTATAGAAATGGGTACATTAGAGATGCAATCTTTCTCAGATGGTTTGTGTTGTAAGCTAAAGTTTCTCTATAACAAAGTGCACAAAAGGTCACACCAGGCTTCCCAAAGTGCACAAAAATATCACAGCATGGGTGTGTAATACTTGCATATAGTCCACTACAAAGACCAGCTTAATTTATCAATAGAAACTACTATTAACATTCTACTATTTTTGTTAAAATACACCATTCTTTATTATTTTACACTGTAAGGTTTACTGAATTAAATACATCCAACATTTGCCTTAATAACACCTCTGCATGTCACTGACTACAAGTTTCTGCAGAAATGGATAATCCACATTATTCCTCTCTTTTGGAGCAAGAAATCTTTACCCTGTTCATATTCTCCACAGATAATAGAATAGAAATGTACATGGACCCTAACTAATGCCACTATTACTATTACAACCACCACCAAACTACCATAATTACTCCAGTATATTTGAACATTACAGCAAACATGTGGGGGTCCAGTATCTCCTTATCAATAATAGGAGTAGTGTGACAGAGGAGGGTGGGTCCTCTTTGGTGAGCGTAGTTCCTCCCAAAGTTCCTTCCTCCAGCTCTGAGGGAGATTTTCTTCTGTCACGGTCACCTTTTGGATTTCTCACCAAGGGTGTTTAGGTCTTTATCCTTTTTTTGTGTATTGTTGATCATCATATTTTTAATTTCTGTGAAGCTGCTTTGTGGCATCAGTAGTTGTAAAAAGTGCTATACAAATACATTTTATTTGATTTTGATAATCAGATTCACAGACAACTGAAAATGGATCTCACATTGAAATAGTGCAGGACAGCTAATTCCAAGAATCAAGACAAGCAATTTGGACAAGAAGTAGAGTTTTACAACCAGGTTATGATTGCTAGGTTTAGATTTAGGATTAATCATAAGGCCACAATTAGAGTCAATGTAACAGACGTTCAAGCGAATGTTCAACAGATGTTTGTATGTTAAGTATCTACAAAGCCAAGGTTTAGAATAAAAAGCAATACCTGAAAAAAGCACAATAGAAATTACAAGTGATAGAGTTAGTTTACAAGCAAATTACAAGTACCAGATTTAGGTTTTGGATCAGAGTTAGGGTAAAGGCCAAGGTTGAGATCATTGAGAATTAAGGTACATGTTCAAGTGAAAGTTCACCAGATGTTGACATGTTAAGTATCTTCAAAGCCAAAGTTTAGTGTGCCTGATAAAGCCCAATAGTAATAGGCCTACTGAAATCATTGATTGTACATTTCCACAACACAAAAAGGGAGGTATAATGTCATACATTTCAGTACCACAACACTATATTACTATTTATATATTCTAACAGTATATTACTGGGGGTGGAGCTCTGGAACCTTCTGTATATTCAGTGAAAGTATACAGCTGTTATCATGGTTTGTTTATCTGTATTAGCACTGGCTGTAACTCTCTGGGGACTGTGTGTACAAGGTCTCAGCTGATGATCATGTCAATGTGATGTTTCCCTTTTCCACATACCTGCAAGCAGGTATTCTCTTTCTTCCTAATAAAATCAATAACCTTTCTTTTAACCTCATTTCAAAATAAAAGGCTAATCTAGATAATGTTAATAAACTAATAATAATAATAATAATATGCCATTAAATAAAGCAAACCCTGTAATAACGAAAAATGCATGTTTTATTATTAGTCCTATAGGTGGAAAATCCAGGTTCAGAAAGTAAAAACCCGGCCCGGGATTTTGTTCAGACTGCTAGTCTGTGAAACTCCGCGCCTCTCAGGCGGTCAGAACAAAAGCCCGGCCCGGTGTTTTTACTTTCCGGACCTGGATTTTCAACTTAAATCAAAACAATCAATTCTATTTCCCAACCTTAAACAAAAAAGGCACAAGAAGAAGAAAATGACGCCCCCTACCTGTACCAAAGGCTTTGGCCACAAGCCATGTGAGACTCGCACGGATTTTAGCTCGGTTGAAATCATAATGCTCAAAAGACTTAATGGCAGGAACAATGAAAGTCTTTTTACAGTCCTTCGCCTCCGTCAGATCCCCCATTTTCACAGGCAGGAGGAGGGTCAGCACTACAGGTCCGAGACCAGCGATGACATCCTTCCTAAAGAATTCACTGCACAAAACCAAAGGACAGAAGCGCTGTTAGTGAGCGCGATCCGCCTGCTGTCCTCCTCCCTCACTTCAGCTCTGCTCTTCAGCAGTCCCGTTAACCAGCAGCCTTTATTCAGCGACAACCGACTGCAGCCCAAAGTGGGGGTACAGCCTGACTCCCATCCATTCTGATCCCTCTGCCCTCCTCAACAAACACCACCGGCAGCGACACCGCGACCCGGGACCCCGGGCGGCTCTTTCCTGTGCTCGCGGTCCCGCTGGAATATTTACGGTATTCCCTGGTGCTCCCTCCTCTGCTGGACCTCTGTTCACACACGCTGCGCTGCGGTTTTCCTGCCGCACCGTCTTGGACGGTCTCAGTGCGCATGCGCGATCCGCCCAGCGCTGGGGTAGACGGCAGACTGGGAATCAGACTAATAGCTTATTTTAACAAAGATCACCTGCTTTTAAAACACACACACACACACACACACACAGTACATGCTTGAAAGAATATACAGTACATATACTGTTATGTATGTATATGTACTGTTTAGAATATATTTACTGTTGATGTGATATTTTAACAAAAAAAAAAAAAAAAAAACTGAACACGAAGGCATTAGTTGTATAATAATAATATAGTATTGTATACTGTATGTATGTAACAGTTATGTATGTAACAGTAAGAATATACATATACTGTTATGTATGTATATGTTCTGTATGTGTGTGTTGGTCCATCAAATGAACAATATTAGAAAACGTGTCCATTATCTAAATTAAATATTTCCTTTCCGGAGGACAGTGGCGTGATAAACACTTCATTTCATCTTAATAAGAAGCCACTGGTATCAAGCGAGTCAAATAAAACCTCCAAACTGCCTCTCAGAGTGGTTTAACTACAACCCCCACAATTCCAGTGATCAACTGCGTCTTTCTTACGCGACATTCGTCAGAACGCCGACTCCACGCTGAGGTGCTGTGGTGTTTTGATTCCTCCTTGATCAAGAAACTGAAGCATTCAGGAGAAAAAATCTTCACTGAGATGGCAAGCTGCCACTGAAGTTCACAGGGTCATTGTGTGTGGGTGGTTGTGTTGTTATGAGCCTGAAAAAATGTTTATGCCCAGATCCCTGAAGCTGAAGAGACCCTCAGACAGACAGCCCGAGAGCACAGAGCTGAAGAAAAGCAAAGCGAGCTCATGTGATACTGTCTGCACCCCGATAGCTCCTGCTGCAGATGCGTCCAGAGAACAGGGGAGCTCTCCCGTGACCCCTGACCGTGGACAGGATCAGCCATGCAGAGCTACAGAGGTGTTACAAACAGAGGAACCAGGAACAATCGAGGACACCAAGGTAGAGGAGGATGAACATGAAGAGGAACCCGAAGAAGAACCTGTGAAGTCCTTCAAGAAGAGCCAACGGTGGCCTGAGCCTGGAGAACCTGTGTGTGTAATGTGTGGCCGGTATGGGGAGTACATTTGTGACAGCACTGACAATGATGTGTGCAGTCTGGAGTGCAAAGCAAGTCACTTGGCCAAGATGTGCATGGGCCTTGGAGAAAAGGTCTTCTCTAAAACCAAGCAAGAGGACACAAGCTTCCCTCTGACATCAGCAGACACTGACCACACTGGAACCCATGAACTTGGGTACCTTTATAAGGAGGATTTGTTTATAGCGGAACTGACTGAAGAACAGGTGGAGAGAGTGAAGAAGGAACTGGCAATTGTTACACATGGTCAGCAGGTCAGCAGGCCCATCATTGAATTTGAGCATTGCCATTTCCCTGAGGCCCTCAGCACAAACCTGAAGAAGGCTGGCTATGAGGCTCCTACTCCCGTCCAGATGCAGATGGTTCCTGTAGGTTTAGTTGGGAGAGATGTGATTGCCACAGCTGACACTGGTTCAGGGAAGACAATTGCCTTCCTGCTTCCAGTGGTGGTTCATTCATTGCAGGTAATATTATTTGATCTACATCTTCACATAAATCTAAATGTAAATATGCACATACACCCACTGTTTTTGCAAACAGGAGAATATGTCCTCTGCTTTTAACCCAGTAAAACACCCACATATGCACTAGTAAATTCACACACTAGTAGGGCAGTGAGCACACATGCCCGGGGAGCAGCAGGGGAGTTAAGTGCATTGTTCATCCATGTCCTGCCAGTTCAGGGAATGAAACCAGCATCCTTCGAGTCACATGGCTGGTTCCCTAACCACCAGTCCCTATAGATTAGAATACTAGAATAACTGGTAAAAAGAAGCTGTTCAATAGAACAGGCCTTACATGTGACCAGTCTGTTCATAGCTTAGTGAATATCATGCACTATAAAATACATGCCAGTGTTTACTAGCTCAACTGGTATGAGAGACGATGACAGTATCCATTTGAATTGGGTATTTGCAGTGTGGTGGACCACACATAAGGTATGCTGAGGCAAGGAAGCTCTGGGCAGCCTCTCTTGATTGACTTGAAACTGGACCCAATATTCCATTCCTTAAAGTGTTGCAAGTTTCTTGTGTGCAGTAATTGATAGGAGATCAGATGTAGCCGTGGTATATTTGAGAGGACCAGCATCTGACAAGATGAAGGGTGTGATTGGGAAGTCCTTGGCGAGATGCTGTGGAAGCAGCGCCGATTCCATAAGAAAGTTGGCAGAGGTGATTGTGGAACCAGCAGTGTGATCCTAATTCTGAGTTGGATACGGTTGGATAATATGATTAGATGAGCATGCTGGGAAATCCTGAGGTTGATTTTGTGGTGGATTAACTCTGATCTGATCATCGCCATTCAACACCATTTCAATCCCAGTGTGTTAAAATAACACTTTGAGAGTGTAAAGAAATGTTTAACTCTGAAATTTCAGCTCTCCAGTTTTTGCTGTGTATGTATGCACCTAATACTCCTGCGTATGGCACAGGCCGAAAAACAACTGAGAAAGTAACTACTAGGATGTAGTAAATTAAGAGCACTTGAGATGATGAACTCTGCTGCCTGAAATAGGTAAACCAAGTAGCAGCATAAAAATACATTATCACAATACATCATCACAGTAGTATAACACAGGCTTTTATGTTATTTAGATATTCATTTAGCTGTTGATGGTAAAAATAATATGATGAACCCATCAAACAAATTTCATATGTGATTAAGTTATAATGAGATTTTGGAGTCCTTCATATGGTGAATGCTAAATTACACTAAATGGACAAAAGTACTGAGATACATCTTAAGAACTGAATTTGGGTATTTCATTCAGTACCATAACTACAGGTGTAGAAATCAAACATTAATGAAAGAGTGGATTTTTCCAAAGACCTTTTAGCATTTTATGAAATGTCTTCCCTCCTAGATATTCCAACATCAACTGTGAGTGGTTTTATGGCCAAGTGGAGATATTAACAAGATATCTGGGTTGCTCAGAAGAAGCTTGGACACAGATCTCTGTAAATGTGCTTTGTGACTATGTTTCATTGTTAAAAGCAACATATACTAGTGCATTTCAGGCAATTTTAATATCAATAAAAAGCTCAATAGTGATCACAATCACATTCGAAAAGGTAAACTATGATTTTATAATCATTAGAGATAAGTGACATTTCAAGTCTTTTTTGTCCATTTTTCATTTTATTGTGGGACATTATGGCTTATAGCTCATGAAAACAAGAAACCCAGAATCTCAAAATATTAGAAAAACATAGAATAAAATAAAAATAAAAATTTAGAATAAACAAGTTTACATTGTGGATTAAATGATCAAAAACATCAGACTCAGTAACTGCTCCAAACCTGCTGTTAAACATACATGTACCTGCATACCTCCATCTTCATATTAATGCCTATACATTTATAATAGGATGTCTTTAAAGCTTCTGTAGGTGTCCCAATACTTTTGTCCATATGTTGTATATGAAGCTCAACCGTGTAAAAATCTTTTACAGCTTGCACTTGTAGCAATTTCTACCAAGATTAGGGACATGGTTGAGAACATGTTGAGAACATGTTCTTGGTGTGCAATCCAAAACCAGTAAAGTACTTAAGAAACATTTTTGTTTTTATAAGAATATACAATCTTTGCCTGTATATTATTAATGTTGTTAGATCCGAGAAAATGGAACCCGAATAGGCTCATATCATTTTGTACTAAAGACCAGAGTTATTAAACCGAGTAATAAAATAAACTCATACATTTAATCATCTAAAATTGCAAGAATACTAGGGAGATGATTTTGTGTTTTGACTAAAGCATGCTTACCTTTATTTTGCAGAATGGAGCAGATACATCATGTGGTCCTACAAGTGTTATCCTTACCCCAACCAGGGAACTGGCAATACAGATTGAGAGACAGGCAAAGGAGTTGATAATGGGGCTTCCAAACATGAGAACTGCTCTGCTGGTAGGAGGGATGCCTTTGCCCCCTCAGCTCCACAGACTCAAGCGGCACATCAAGGTAGTTTTTATATCTCCCACAGAACAGAATTCATCTTTACACAGGTTTGCAATATAATGGCAAAACTCTAGGTAGCTACAATTTTGTCAATTAAAAATGGACCCTAGATAATAAATGGGACCCAAGGACTGGATTGACAATGAAACTTTAAGTCAAATTCACATCATTTTGTACATTTTAATCAGGTGTTTGCCTGTAACTCAGTTGCATGTTCCTTCTGCATACAGATTGTGATCGGAACTCCAGGTCGTCTCATTGAGATTCTAAAGCAGGAGGCTTTACAACTTGACAGTGTGAAGATCGTGGTTGTTGATGAGGTGTGGTTAGTTTCTTTTGTGTAATTGGTTTCTTATTTAGGTTTTGCTTCAAACTGCAGTCTTTGTAAATGCTCTTCTGTTGCGTACCACAGGCAGACACTATGCTGAAGATGGGATTCCAGCAACAGGTACTTGAGGTCTTGGAGCAAGTTCCTGATGACCATCAGACTTTGTTAACATCAGCCACAATCCCTGCAGGGACAGACCAGCTAGCATCTCGTCTGACACAGGACCCTGTGCGCATCACTGTTGGCCAGAAGAACCAACCCTGTGCTAATGTTCGCCAGATTATTCTCTGGGTGGAGGAACCCTCGAAGAAAAAGAAGCTGTTTGAGATTCTGAATGTAAGTAATGGAGAAACATTTGAATCCACAGATCTTTAATAGCTGATGTGCTTCAATGTTACTTTTTTTCTTTTTACTGTGAAATAAATTTTCACTTAGCTCTGATACTGGATATAATTATCACTAAATTGCAACACATTAATGCCAGTTAGTGGAACTGGGCATATATAAATATGGGATTGAGCATATTTATACAGCTGATTGAAAATCTATCCATACTTTAGAGGGAATGGAATGGGTCTTCTTCTATGGTCCTCATCCAGTCACTGCATATACTTTTCACATGGAACACTTGGAAAACGCATTAAATAGTTTATTATTTTCATTTATGCTTCTGCGACACTGAAAACCTGCATACAGTGTATTTTTAACAGATTTTATTAAGTTTGGACTTAATACAGATCCAAGAAATCAGCTCACTTGATTGTTTTGATGGGCAGCCAGTGGGAAGCCATGGCTTGGTGGGCAAAGGGAACAAGCCTTGTGACTGAAAGGGTGCAGGTTTTATTCTCTGGCAGGTCTGCCCACCAGGCACTGTGGATGGCGCTGTCCACCACTCTGGGCATGTGTGCTGACTGCCCCATAGTGTGTGAATTCACTAGTGTGTATTTCACTGTAGGACAAATGTATTCAAACACACTGAGTCTGTATGCACATTTATGTTGTGGTTGTTTTTTTTAATTAACCTGTTAAACTGTGAACTTTATTACAATTTTGCACCATCTTAAAAGCTGATGTACTTTATTCACAGGACCAAAAACTCTACCAGCCCCCAGTTGTAGTGTTTGTGGACTGCAAACTAGGAGCAGACCTTTTATGTGAGGCAGTGCAGAAGGTTATGAGCTTAAATACAGTCGCTATTCACTCTGACAAGACACAGTGTGAGCGCAATAGAATCCTGAAGGTGAGATCATTTTGAGATTCTGTTTAACATTTCTATTCTTAACTGTAAAATTTAAGTTTGTAACTGCATAATGGCTCTCCCCACAAAATGAATGACTAATATCTGTATTAACAGATAGTTTCTTATTCCTAAGGGTCTTCTGAAGGGTGAGTTTGAAGTGGTGATCAGTACAGGTGTGTTGGGCAGAGGGCTGGACCTGGTTAATGTCAAGCTGGTGGTGAATTTTGACATGCCAGCTAACATGGACGAGTACGTACATCAGGTATGGTAGCCTGCATTCTGAAAAGCAATTATCATAATGACAGCTGGCATTGGAATGTAGTTGCGTGAGCAGAGTGCGTTTGTTCTGAAGATGTCGTTGTGGTCTGTTTACTATTTAAGTTGTTTGTGTGCTTACAGATCGGCAGAGCCGGAAGACTAGGACACAGAGGAACAGCCATTACCTTCATGAACAACAACAATAAGCGCTTGTTTCTTGACATTGTGAACAGAGTAAAACCCACAGGCTTGCTGCTTCCACCACAACTGCTCAACTCCCCACACCTACACGAGCAGCAGAGGAGGGCCAAACAAAGGAAAAATCAAGGACAAGATGATGTTGTGACCAAAAGCAACATTATTGACATTATTAGAAGGCATGACAGGAGCTGTGCTAAGAAGTGATAAGGACTTTAGGCATATTGAATATGTATATTTACAATTTTAACTTCATTTTCATTAAAAAAATAAAAATACCAATGAGATGTCTGAGTGTATGTTATCTCTCTTTGTTTCAAGAAACAGTAAGAGTGCCTTAGTAGTAGATGATATTCCCAATTGTATCATAAGAAGAGTCAGTATTTTTTCACTCATTCTTCCATGTATACTCCACAACCCAACAAAATCAATACCATCACTTATTTTCTGTATATGGGCATGGTGGACTGGGAAGTGAATTGTAATCCTAGTTTAATTATATTACCATGTTTACATAACAATACATAATTACAGTTTAAAACACAAAGCTGACATTATATGTGGCATATACCCAAGATTTCAGTTTATTTTAAGAAAGGAGGGAAAAACAATGTGTACACACATGTGCATCATCACTGTCCAATAAAAAAACATGTCTCCAAAAATGCTCTTAAGTATGTGTGAATGAGTAATTAACTAGTACTTAATAATTGAGTTTTTCTATTGTTTACACAGTATACAGGCCTAGAGATTAATACAATGTCTACATAATACATTTTTACAGTATAAACAGTGCTTTGTGAAAGTATTCACACACCTTAGCATTTTTCTAACACACAACATGGAATTAATTTACAGAACATGCCCACAACTTTGAACATTATTATTTTTTTTTATTGTGAAGGAAACAACAAAACTATTCACCCCTAAAGCCAGTACTGTCGTAATAACTGCTGCAAGTCGCTTTGGATAAGTCATGTGACCTGTACTAAACAAACACACACATCTAAATACAGTTAAACATTTGGATTAAGGACTTTTAATACCATACCCCACCACGCCCCACACAAACGCACCCTACAACACCACACCACACACACACACACAAACCCTACACCACCACACCATACCCCACACAAACAAACCCTACACCCCCACACCATACTCTAAACAAACACACCCTACACCACAACACCATACCCCACACAAACACACCCTACCACAGCCCACACCAACTGCCCACCAGCGTTGTTCATCATAACGACTACAGTTACTGGAAATGAACGGGCTACATTAGTCACAGAGTAGAAACGACACGGCGCCCCCTGTCGAGAAAAGGCCGTCAGTGCAGGACGCCGGTCTGCTGCGCGGACCAATCAGAGCAGAGCTGAGCGGTTTGAAGCTCAGCGGCGGGACGTGGACACACTGAGCCTGAAAAGTAAACAAAGCCTCTGCAGCCGGAAAAGCAGGGAAGTGAGCGGTTACCAACCGCGGTTGTTGTTTTAACTACACTTTAGTAGAAACCTTTCGCGATATAAATGACTCTTCGCGGTGGTGCCGGTCAGTGGGCGGCTCCAGTGTAAGCGTGGGTTTTATCGGGGATTCACGAACGACATGGAGAACTTCACAGGCGAGGACACGCGGCATGGTGGAAGTAAAGACATGAACCACACATATGTCATATCTGCGCGGTCAGAGTCGCGCACAGGTCGCCTGACCCTGCAGAGGAGGAAAACTCACCGAGCCGCCGAGCAGAGTCAGCACAACTGCGAGAACCGGCCTGCGACCGGCCCCGCCGGCCTCTCTGAGCCCAGCAGCTCCAGCCTGAGGGCTACGGAGCCTGGGCGTTCTCCTGGAGAGCCTCTACAACCTCACACGCCTGCTCACAGCGCGAACTGCTCCTCAGCTAAAGGAGACAGAGGCAGAACAGCCTCAACTCCAACAGGCAAAACAACGTTCCACAAACTCAGTCTGAAGAAGGAGGTCTTCGAAAGACTGGCGGCGAGAGATGGGCCGAAACCAGGCTCTGTGAAGCCCCCAGGTGTGGAGAGGCAAAAACAACCAATCACCGACTCGGGGAAACACGTGATCCCACCTGCGTCTGCTAAGAAAGCTCTGATTCCTCCTCAGAGCAGGACCCCGATGACCACCTCCCGCTCAGCACAGGTGAGAAGAACCACAGCACGAACGAGCTCCACACCCACTGGAGCCATGAGCTCGACCAAAGCCAGGCCTCCACCTCCAGGTGAAACACTGTCCTCTGAAGGGAGTCCAGGTGCACCTTCTCCAGCTCCAGAAGTAAAGATGGAAAACAGTGCAGTTACTGTGGCAGTGCGAGTCAGGCCTTTCAGCAGCAGGTAAGAGACTTTACATGGACTTTCTGTGTTTTATGGATTTTACTGAAACTCAGCGCACATGCTGTTGATTTTTGATTTTTGTTGCTTCTTCCTTTACATATCTCACATATCTTCTAAATAACTGAAGTGTTACTCGTTTCTTTCCTTCAGGGAAAAGGTGGAAAACAGCCACCAAGTGATTTTCATGGACAATCAGGAGACATTGGTTCAGCATCCAGAGACGAAGCAAACCTACACCTTTGCTTTTGACTTCTCTTTTTACTCTTTAGATGAAACAGACCCACGTTTTGCAAGTCAGCAAGTTATTTATGAGAATTTGGCAAAACCTCTGCTTCAGAGAGCTTTTGAAGGGTTTAACACTTGTCTCTTTGCATATGGGCAAACTGGTTCTGGGAAGTCCTACACGTAAGTAGTTTTCTGCTTTTGCATGTCCGGCATTGATGGTCAAGGCAAAGTGTTAAATTGTTTTCTAACATTTTCATTTCTTCCAGTATGATGGGTTTTGGCGAAGAAACTGGAGTTATACCAAGGTTCTGTGAGGAACTTTTCGTAAGGTTGTTGAGAGCGGACGATAAGGAGGTGAGATGTCAAAAATACAAGGTCTCACTCCTGATTAGGTTCATTGAGCACACTTAGCAGTGAGCAGTATATCAATTAAAAGTCTTTGTTTAATCCAAATGTTTGACAACCATGTGATTAGATGTGTGTATTTGTTTTGTACAGGTCACATGCCATTTGGAGATGAGCTACTTTGAGGTGTACAATGAGAAGATCCATGATTTGCTTGTAGCTAAGGATGAACATAACCAAAAGAAGATGCCTGTGAGAAGATTTAGAACATAATGTCGTTTGTATGCAGCTCAGAATCATGCCGTCAGCTCAAAGTTAGAAAATGATGAGCCTTTTTTATTTGAAACCAAATTTAGATTTGTAATCTTTTTCTTAAACTCTGTCTGCATCTAAGTTTAGAGCAGACATTGCAACTGTTTTAAAATGTGTGCACACATGACTTTCAACCTAATTTCCACCTAACTTTGTGATTAATCACAGTGTAGTTTTATTGTAACTCTTGATGTAGCTGATTTTGCCAATTTGAAGGTGGTTTGAAAAGCAGTTACAATCAAATTTGTACAGATGTCTTGGTCTGGATACTGTGGCTGCTAAGTTCATATTTCATAGTGTTTTCATGTCAATCACAGCGTGACAAACAATGACCAAGTCAAATCCAGGGATCCAAAAGGGATCCAAAAAGATTGCTAAAGGCTATCATAAGTGCACATCTTACTGCACTGCTGCTGCTGCTGTAAGGACATAGCACACACGTAGTTACTGACACCTATGTCCTTAAAGCAGCAGCAGTGCTGTTAGATGTGTGATGTCCAGACATGCGGATCCAATTGGATTACTTGTGTATAACAGTGTGGATAGTCATCTCAGTAGATCTAATTTAAGAAACGAATTGAATGAATGAACAAATGAAGCCTTTGTGTATGTTTCCTTACGTCTTTGGTCCTCTTGTTTTTCAGTTGAGAGTCAGAGAACACCCAGTTGATGGACCTTATGTTGAGGACCTTTCTACGTAAGCGTTTCAGTAATTTATGTTTCTATTTGTGTTTAGTGTGTTTATTGCTTTATTGCTATTTTTTTCTTTTTTTATAGGAATGTGGTTAGCTCCTATGCTGATATTCAGGTACACCGACATTTAAGTATTTTTATGGGATTAAGAAATGCTTTTGTTTTTTTTTTTTGTTTTTTTTTTTTTTTTTATAAAAAAGATGGTGGTAAATTTTCCTCCCTCTCCCCCTTCTCTCCCATGTCTGTATTCTCTCAGACGTGGCTTCAGCTTGGAAATAAACAGCGAGCTACTGCTGCCACTGGCATGAATGACAAAAGCTCCAGATCTCACTCAGTCTTCACTCTGGTTATGACTCAGTCTAAGGTTAGTCATGGATCTTTTAAGGTTCTTTATATAATTCATTGCGCATTAGATATTCTGCATGTTTAACTTAATGAAATGTTTCCTGTTATTTGATCAACAGTTCTCTAACTTGCCTTATTGCAGTATTTGCCCTAAGTTTTCTTTAAATTTGTGCACCACCAACGTTCTTAAATATTTACCATAGAAATGTTATCCTTTACTGTTAACCTGTTATTATGTGTCTGCAGGCAGAAATGGTGGAAGGAGAAGAGCATGTCCACAGAATCATCAGCAGGATCAACATGGTGGATTTAGCAGGCAGTGAACGCTGTGCCACGGCTCAAACGAGTGGAGAGCGACTGAGGGTATTCCGTTTTGTTAATACCCGTTACACCGATGTGTAGAATCAGAACTAAATTACAGTGTGGGAATCTTGAAAAATAATTTTGTCTGAAAATCTTTTGCTTGTCTTTCCTGTATGTTTTCCTGTACATACTAACAGTTACATTGTTTATAGGAGGGAGCCAGCATCAACAAATCTTTGCTCACTTTGGGGAAGGTGATTTCCTCACTGTCCGAACAAGCTCAGAGCAGAAGGAAAGTCTTCATCCCCTACAGGGAGTCTATCTTGACATGGTAAGAAATAAACAGACTCTATTCACTACCAGTAAATCCCAAGTCTTACCTTGTCAATGACTTGTCAGGCTATTGAGTCTCATCCTGTCATGAATTAACCTTGTTAAAAAAAAATGTAATTTATTTGTCAGGACTGTAGTCATGAGATCTGCAGAAAAGACCACGGATCTTTAAACTTGAGTAGTCAATTGAAATTTCTGACCCTGTTACATCTGAACTGTGTGTTACATTTTTTCTGAAGCAGTGTTTTCCTAACCACCTATTGGAGAATTTCCACAACTTCTTAAAAACTCAATAAAATCACTATAAATATATTCACTTTTTCCACGTTATGTTACAGCCTAATTCCAAATTGGATTAAATTCATTTTCATGTAAATATAATATATATAATCTTGGATTAAGGCTGTAAAATAACAATGTGGAAAAAGTGAAGTGCTGTGAATACTTTCCAGATGCACTGTATCCCAATGTCAAATATCAATATATTGCCCAGCCCTAGAGCAAATGAAAATTAAAAAAAGGCTGTTCAACTATGAAATAACATTTACATGCTGTTTTGGAATGGGTTTCAGGTCCTACTCGTTTTTAAAATTTGGTCATGAATTGCAGAAAAACCTGACATGCCCTTTTAGTAATGCTAAATCTGTACTACTCGTGCTGAGAACTTCTCTCTTTGTGCGCTGATTTACTCCTTTCTCATGGCCAAATGCTGATGCCAGTTCAGCACACCAAGTGGGCTAAACACTGCTGACAACTTGACAGTCTGCCACAAGTGAACTGATGGTGTCCAATAGTCAGTAGACAGCAGAGTGTCTGCCATGTCTTACACGTTTTTTACCCAGGTTACTGAAGGAAAGCCTCGGTGGTAACTCCAAGACAGCCATGATTGCGACTCTCAGTCCAGCTGCAAGCAACATAGATGAAAGCCTCAGCACTCTGCGTTATGCTCAGCAGGCTCGCATGATCATCAACATGGCCAAGGTCAACGAGGATACCAACGCTAAGCTAATCCGAGGTCAGCACCTCCATTCCCTCTGCTCTCTACCTAAACATGAATTGCCTGCTTTTCTCACCTCAGCTTTTCTGTCACCTTCAATTAGATCCAGCCTTTCACTCATTCACTTTCCAATTCATGACCTAGGTTTAACTAGTAAGAGTGAACTTCTCTGAACTTCTTTTTGAAATCATTTCAGCTGAAATCTGTAGATTAACACATTGCTTGTGTTTCTCAACAGAGCTGAAAGCAGAGGTGGAGAAGCTGAGAGCAGCCCAGATGAGCTCTCAGGGCATTGACCCTGAGAAGATGAGGCAGTTCCAGCAGGAAATTGCTGTCCTAAAAACTCAGCTCTCTCGGCAGGAGAGAGAGATGGCCGAGGTGCACAGGTAAACCCAACTTCTTTGCCTGGCAGCAAGAAGGATATATCACAAACCAAGATTTCTCTGTGAACTAGATAACAGCTTTGCTTTTGGGTTTAACATTTTAAATGGCTGAGACCTGCTGGCTGGTTCAGACTTCTAGAAGTTTATAATATTTCTTGAATGATGCCTAAATCAAATTGTTTCACTCATATTTGTCTTGTTTAGAACTTGGAAGGAGAAACTGGACCAAGCTGAGTGGAGAAAACGTGAAGAAACCAAAGATTTGCAGGTTGAAAATGTTTCTTTTTTTAATGCTGGTCATTGAGTCTTAAAACTGTCACACACCGGCTGTGCCGTCCATTGCAGTGACCCAAATTTTGAAACCATCGTTTTTAATATAGGTACATACCGGCACCAATGTTGAATGTTTACGCACGGGGTGCCCAAAGACTCTGAGGACTGTTCAAGTCCAATTGTTAAGATATACAGTAACTTGTGACTTGATTATTGACAACTTTAATATAAACAAATTGCCCATTATAAGTCTTGAGCTAGTAAACGTTTACGATGTAACCTTTTATTTGATCTCTCTTATCTTATGAAAATGGTGAGTTAGTGAGAGTTGATGTATTCACTAAATTATCTTTTACACACTGGGTTGATAATTGATTGGTGTTTAAAAACAAACAAACAAACAAACTAGAACTTGAGGTTGTATTCAGTTTTAACTTGAACAGGAATTTACATATAGAATGTTCATTGGTGCTCTCACCTCATTGTACAGTGTTTCATTGCACAGCGCAGCACATCTGGTGTGCCACGGCCTTTATACTTGTTTTTATGAGTCTCTTGTGCCCTCTTTTCATGTCAAGTTCTCTCTCTTTCTTTCTCTCCCCTGTCTTTCCTGCTCTCAGCGTGTAGGCATCACATTTAAAGTGGATAACCGTCTCCCTAACCTTGTGAACCTGAATGAGGATCCTCAGTTGTCAGAGATGCTCTTGTACATGATTAAGGAGGGACAGACCAAGGTCGGCAAACTCAAGTCTGAGTCAGTCCATGACATTCAGCTGTCTGGGGCTCTTATTGCTGATGAGCACTGGTGAGATGCCTATAAATACTACTCATCCCATATAATACCAAGTCTTAGTGCCAGATGCTTTGAAATCCACAAGGATGTCAGCTTGACAAAACATTTTACTTTGGAAATTAACATGGTGGTATAATGGTTTGTTGCGATGCCTTATTTGTAAAAATAAATGTGCTCGTAGTCTGTAAGACTGCCTAAACTATAGTGAAATAAATCAGTTATCCAAGCATCTTAAGTAATGATGTTAGAGAATGCATTAAGACCTTTTATACGAAGGGGGGGAGAGGTTTGTGTGTGTGTGTGTTGTTTGCTTGAATGACCTCGGAAGAGGTTATCTTTGCCAAATGAGTCATTTTTGAAATGGTCACCAAAGGGTTATTTGTTATTTGTTTTTTATACTTTTGCTGCAAGTGCTTGAAGTATTGACAGTTTGTTTTTCTTTTTTTTCTGATCAGTGTAATCTCCAATATAAATGGCACAGTCAGCATCACACCCATGAAAAATGCCAAGACCTTTGTGAATGGAATCCTTGTGTCTGAAAACACTGTTCTCCACCATGTAAGATTAAAATAAATGGATGTTTTTTAGTCATTTTATTTGTATTTAATCATTTTATTTGATGTATATTATGTTGAGTGATGACAGTAACATGTAAGGCTGTGTTGTGGTTATTTATTTAATTTAATTTATCTATTAATGTATTTTTTTAGGGAGACCGGGTGATCCTTGGAGGAGATCACTACTTCCGCTTCAACCACCCAGCTGAGGTGCAGAGTGGAAAACGTGCTTCTTGTTGGAGTATTGGAGATGGCCAGAAGGACTTTGAATTTGCCAAAAATGAATTGCTCTCAGCACAGAGAGCTCAGTGAGTTTATTCAGAATTTCTACATTTTAAATCAGTAATGTATTGCAGCAAAACTATCCTGAATATTGACTGTTTTTAGAATTTTTTTTAATTATTTTCTTAATGATTTGTAACATGAATGTTGACAATTGTTATTAATAAACTCAGAATCAGTCTGTAATATTGGCTGTTATAAATGGAATCATTTACAGATTGTTTCAGAAAAAGGAGTGGGGTTTGTTTAGACATACCATATTTGATGTGTTCATATCGGAATGGCATGTTCAGCACCAGTAATAAATCATGTTTGTGTTTTGTCTTGCCCACATTTTTGTCATCCCTAGACTGGAAGCAGAGATTGAAGATGCCCGACTAAAAGCAAAAGAGGAAATGATGCAGGGAATCCAAGTGGCCAAAGATGTGGCTCAGAAAGAATTGTTTGATCAAAAACTGCAGTATGAGAACAGGATCAAAGCTCTTGAGAGAGAACTTGTATGTTAGGGTCACTATTCATCAACAAAAAGTTATTTGAATGTGAAGGTCTGTCTCATGTTCTTCTATCACTTACATACAATGATTAATACTTCTCAGGAAGAGGAGTGCGAAAGAAAAAGAGCACAGGAACTTGAGCGGCAGCAAGTGGCCAGCAAGATGGAAGAGCTGCAGACTGCCAAGACCCTGCTGGAGCAAGAAATGAGCTTGCACAAAAAACGCCTACAAATGGAGACCCAGGCTACCAGACAGGTATTGTACTTTTTCATGATATTTTAAAAACTGTGAGGTTAAGAAGCTGAAATTCAATCATTCTTTTATTCATTTATTTAAAGAATGATGTTTGCATCTGTATAGGCCATGGCGGATAATGATATTCGACATGCTAAAATCATCGAGGCTCTGGAATCAGAGAAGAAGAAAATTGCAGGGGATCTTGCTGAGATTCAGAGGAGGCGTGCCCTCAAGGTGAACTACACTCCCAAGACAGGTAGGTTAAATATCATTCGTTACCACAATTTCCTTCAAAGGGCTAAACTGTCATTTTATATTCATTGTATATGCAAAGTCACATTTCACGCCTTTTTTGTTTTACCGATGATGAATATGGCTTATAACTCATGAAGACCAGAAATCTAAAGACTCAATAATTATTCAAATTTGGATAATTTTCTAATATTTTAAGTATAATCTTTAAACTTAAAAAATTATAAGTGTATGTAGTATAGATGGAGTAGCATAAATGCAGATGTTTTACGGTCAGTGGTTACTACTTCAGAGCCCTATGAAATCTGATTGTTTTCAGCCCCTCTCAAGGAGATTGGGTCCACTGTGTGTCGAGGTGATGCCAACTATATATCTTGATACAACTGCTCAATCTTGTGCACCAGTTCAGGCTCCTTTCCCACCAGAGAGGAAATATTCCATGTCCTAACATCCAGTTTCAGTAGCTGAGGATTCGAATGCCAAGGCCTTTGCCTTTTGCCACTACCTGATCCACACTGCACCAATCCCCCATTCCTACCCCTCCCACGGTCTCCCTCCTCAGGTTGTGCCTGGTCAGGCCTGGCTCCAGGGTGAGGTTCCCATTACCCTTTTCCGGGCAAGGGAAACTGTCCTGTTTTTTTTTTGTTTT
Organism: Acestrorhynchus altus; assembly: GCA_034509495.1. Classification (NCBI taxonomy): domain Eukaryota; kingdom Metazoa; phylum Chordata; class Actinopteri; order Characiformes; family Acestrorhynchidae; genus Acestrorhynchus; species Acestrorhynchus altus. The sequence continues at coordinate 17,077,128 of CM067514.1, read as the reverse complement.
TGTTTTTTTGTTTTTTTTGTTTCTCCATGAGGGTAACTAGATCACACTTTGTCTGACCTGTCATTTAGGACCAGTTTGCACTAATGCCCCCACAACACAGCTCCTAAGTTCACTCAAGCATAGCTCCACCACAATAAGGTGGTGATGCAATTTTTTTTTCTTTCCTTCATTCGTATTTATTTTATACAATGACCAAAAAACCTGAGACTTTACCTGATTGGTTTCTTTATTTGCCTCCTATTTACTGTATACAGTTCCTCCTCAATGGGATGCCATGAAATTATCGCTGATGATTGAAGAGGCTAACAAAATAAGTTTGAAATTGAGAAAGCACACTGTCTTCAGCAGGTTTGTTTATTTTATTCTTATCCCCTGTTTGTGCAAGTTTGATTAGGAATTAAATTTACAGGTACCTTTTTTTTTATTTATTTATTTTTATTGGATCAAATAACCTTCAATTTTCTTCATTGTAGGACTGATGTGTCTGATACCGAGAGTGGAAGGGGAAAAGATGCTGAGATCCAAGTACAAAACACCAAGCTGGGCATTTCTACATTCTGGAGCCTGGAGAAGTTCCAAAGCAACCTGGCTGCCATGAGGGAGCTGGAGGAGGTAGTCTAACAGAGGGAGATATATTAGCTGTTGGCAAATTAGAATTGAGCTTAAAGGAATATCATGTCAGAGTTTGTTTATTGCATTTTGTTGCTCACCCCAATAAAAGTGTACAATCCAGAGTACTTATTCCAGCAGTCATACAGGCAGGAAAATAATCTGTTTATTGAACCTCCTACAAGCCTACTGTTATCCCTTTTACAACCTGCTGTTCTTGTGGCCATGTGGTACGATGAATGCATATTTGGAAAATTCAGAATTTTATTTCAATCAAATTTGATTTGATTTGTTGTAGGGAAACAGTGCTTCCAAAGATGACGACGTGTTTTATGACCCCAATGACCAGTGGGAGCCAGATATATCTTCAGCCTCCTCAGGTTCCTCTTTTTCTCGCAGAAGGTACTTTTCTCCCCCTCAGTTAAGCCTACCTGTTTGTGCTTTATCTTTTCTAAAGATATCTGTTGTCACACACAGGTTTAGAAATGGGTGTTTCTCTTCAATCCCTATATATATATTTGAATTATATTTGACCTAGAATACATGGAAAGTGTTTTGTGACATTCTTCTCCATCACACTTTTCACAGCTTACTTTTTCCCTCCTGTGCTTTTCCATTTTTCTGGTTTGGCATGTTTATTGCCTCAGTGGTAATTTGCTCATAGAGATGTGGCCAAATGCAACATGGCAGACTGTCAGACCTCACCCCACCAGCCTGTTGAGTCCAGTTCTCTCGAGTATGGCCCACACTCGCAGCTAATTTGTGTTCATGCTCACTTCTTTTCCCTCTTGTGGGCCGTTTCATTTATGAGCACATTCATTCCTTGCTCTTCTCACTCTGTCATTTGCACAGCATTTCGCTTGGCTCTTTGGAGAAGTAGTGGCATGTGGTTTTATGAACTCGTTTTGTCTACAAAAGTAGAGATCCAGAAATGTTTCTAGGTCATGGATATATCTATTTACAATTGTTCCGTGCACACAATACATACATTTATGTAATGTAGTTAGGATAAATAAAGAAAGGTAAGAAAATTATGGGGTAAATATGACAAAATAATAATCTGCTTTTACAAAAACACTGACTGTATATCATAAAAACAAAATTTGGCCTTTAGTTTATGCAAATCCAAATTAGAGGAAATGAATGCAACTGTAAATGCTAGGGCTGGGCAATACAAATGGACCCTTAGATTCTATCAACATAATCCTTGTCTGTAATTTCATTTAATTCTGTTAATTAGCGTATATTGTGTGAAATACATCATATGATCTGCATTTAATTAATAGTTTACTCACTGTGTGTGTGTGTATAAATGTACAACATGGAGTACATTTTGAGAAAACTGTGAGTTGCTCATTTGGCTGTGTTCAAAGATACAGTGGCTATTATTTGCAAACTATATCACATCTTAAATTACATTATTTGAAATATCTGTATATTAGAAGGCTTTTACTGCAAAGTTTAATAAAAAAAAAATATATATAGTTTTGCCATTGACTGTCTAGCAGTACCACTGTGGCCCACAGGTTGAAAACCACTGATTTAACAAAATGTTTGCCTTAGTTTTACTGATTTACCAACCAAGATATTTCACTGAACTCTCTGTAGAAGCAGAAGCCTGTTGAAGAGCAGACGTATCTCTGGGAGACTGTATGAGATCAGAGTGCACCCTATTCAAAGCTTACACTGTTCATCCTCACAATCTGCCGGTAACATATTCCATGTGTACTTTTAAATATTTCCTAAATTTGAACTGAGTTACTCATCTTACTTGCTGCGTGTCATTAGAGATGAACTCACTCCCCTACAAAAACCCAAATAAATTGGAGGCATATTTACCATTTCTCCATTTCCGATTTAATAAATCATAACCCCATTTTTGTGTTATATTTTTTCAGGCCTGATGGGTGTGAGTAAGCCCCCTTCTCTTAACAGCAGCAACTCAAACTCTGCCTTGCCTGGCATCTGCAAAGATCTCATTGCTGCCATGGTTTCCCATTTACGTGCCAGCCCATCAGCAGAAGAGAACAAGAGCCTGGCAGACAAACTAACCTTGGACCTTCTCTCCATTCATAACGCTGCAAACTCCATTGCAAGCTTGTATGAGCAGCTTGACGATAACAGCCAGGACAACTGTAAGTCTTTCAGTGTTTAAACAATAGTATCACAAGAGTCATTAATCATTGTCGATACATAAAAACAGTGAGGAACTTGGCTGTGTCATATATTACACTGTCATTCCAGCACCATGCTTCTCATTGTCTCTGTGTGTGAACAGTGTTTGCATGCAGCACAGATGCACAGACTCATCTTGTGAGAGCCACCTCTGCTATTGAGAGAGCAGTGTTCATTACCATGCACTGGATCTCCAACATCCAATCCAGTGCTCATTCGGTCTCCCGAACTGTGGAAGAACTTAAGACAGAAGTAAAGAATATGGGAGGCTACTTTCAATTGCTTATTCAGGTACATGAAGGTGAAGGAAATCCATTGACCAACACAAGGAGTTTTATTATGCACAGTTTCAAAATTTGATAATTGCGTACTTTCACATTTATTGTTTTAAATATAGAAATGTTAGGGATAAAAAAGTCTTAAGTAATTGATATTGGCTGAAATCATAGCTCGATATCTTTATTAATCCCAGAGAAAAGTCACATTTCTTTTAATGACTGATATGAATGCCAGTTCCCAGTTTTCAACTGACTCAATTATTGCAATGTATTAACTATGTAAATATAAATCAAGCCACTTCATCAGTCATTTCTTCTTAATTATATCTGATATAGTTTACTACATTGTTTAGTTTACATCATGCTATAGTACTAATAGTCAGGTAGAGAATTGTTCTCTTATTCTCCTTTTCTCTCTTCAGGGGTGTGACTCTGAAATTACCTCTATGGTGACAGAGGCTCAGAGAAAGTCTGGCAAGTGTATGGTTGCTGCTCTGAGTGCCATAGGTTTGTTGGCAACAGTGACTGGAACCAATCTCCATATATCTGATCTTGGATCTGACATTATTTGCAGAGTGAGGCTTTGTTTGTGGTACTTTTGAAATTTCTCATACATATGTAGAGGGATAGTTTATCGCACTGTTGTGATACCTTTTTTTTTTTTTTTTTTTTTTACCCATTTCTCCCCAGAGGCCTGCTGTGGTGCCTGTGCGAGAGGGAATGTGTCGAGGTGTGAGAGCTCTTCTTGAAGAAGGTCTCATTATTAGCAGGGAAATGCTCAAACATGCTCAACTGGCTCAACCAAGAACTTTGGTAATTTTGACAGCTTCTTACTTCAGTCACTGAAGAAAATGAACATCTTCTGTCTAACTACACTATATGTGAAAATGTTTGTGGACACCCCTTCTAATGAGTGCTTTCATAGTCTTTAAGGTGCACCCTTTGCTGGCAGCTGTATGTATGCACACATACAACTAGCCCCCTGTAGAGAAGTGCTGCCAATAAAATTAAAATGGTTCTAGAGCATGTAAATCTAGGCCATGTCTAATGCATAGGATAGAGTGATATAAAGGCCTGTAGCATTGAACTGTGGAGCAGTGGAACAGTATTCAATGGAATGATGGTCCTCCAGCGACTACTTCTGGGATGAGTTAGGCAGTTGAGGATAAGCTGGCTTGATCATCCTGAACATGCTGACCTCACTAATGCTCTTGTTGCTGAATGCAATCAAAATCCTCACTCATGCTCCAAAATCTAGCCTTCCCTGGACAATTGAGACAATTACTCCAACAAAAGCAGGATAAAGTCTTTCTGTCTTCTGTAAGAAACAATAAATTAGCAGGTTTCCCAATACTTTTTTCCATATAATGTGTATATTTTTGATGAGTTGACCATTTACTTTAATAACATTTTTGTTGTAGACATGTATAAACTGTTCTTTAAATATAATTATTATACTCTTTTCCTTCCAGATTTTGCAGAACATTAAAACCAAAATGTTGGAAGTGGCAAATGCACTACAAAGCTACATTTACTGCAACATGTCGGTATGTATACAAAATAACAGTTGGTCTTAACATAGAGAATGTTTTGAGTTGATTCCCACCTCCACAGTGTCCAATTTTTTTATTTCTTTATTTTTTTACAATGCAAATGAAACAATGTGCTCAGGCAGGCTTATCGTAGCTGTATTGTGATCAACATAAAGAATGTATTGAATGAAATGCCATCTGTCACCTCTACATCATTGTTATCGTCCTCACACAAACCACAGCCTCCTTTGTAACCATTTAAGAGGGAGCTGTTATTAAAATCTCCTTTATTCTGGCACTAATGGTGGAGCACTGAGATCAAACATTACATTCAGACATTTGTTGACCTCCTGTTATGTATTATTGATTGATTGGATTTACAGTGTCAATGCTTTTAATTTATTTTGATCATTATGTGTCTGTGTATTCACTGTCAGACTAAAGTGCAACTTCTCTTGAACACATTTTCAAGTCAGCATTAATTAGTTGTGTAGTTTGTTGCCAGCACTAACACTAAGGCAGAATCTCTTCTCCCTGAACACAAAGCAGCATGTCAAATCCATTCAGACAACATGTATATATATATATATATATATATTTATTTATTTTTTTTATTTATTTATTTTTTTTATTTTAAGGACAGTCAAATTAAGCTAAACTTAATGAAATGCCAATAAGAGCCACAATGTTGGTGGTTGTTGATTTCATTTTGCACAATAATATTTGTTAGTAGCTTTTCAACAACCAGTGGTCCTGCAGGGTTTCCCATCACTGGGTTAGGACATTACGCAAAGATGCTATGAAACTAAGCTGAAATTGGGACATTAGCAAGTTAATGTATGGTGTTTGACACATTTTTTTAGCTGTATTAAAATGTATTAAATGTATCCTAAATATTGTATCAACTGGAATTCTAAATCTATATAGGATGATTTAATGGTTTATAATAGCTGATAATGCTGCCTACATACATGCTCATTGGATACTCTTGCACCTTTGCTGAGCTGTAATGATCTAGAGAAGAGTAAAAGGTGTTCAGAATTGATTGCTCTCAGGTTATCACCTTTTATGAGCCATGATGATAGTCTAAAAGTCAGTAACAAGTCGGAAACTCTGGTATCATGATTGGTCATTAAGGTAATTTAGGATATGTTGTTCGTTCACATGCCATCAGAATAATCACAAATAAGTGTAATGCTCTCTTTGATGCAGGAGAAGTCAGAGTGTCTGCAAAATGTGTCTGATGATGATGATGATGATGATGATGATACCTCTCTCTTGGAAACTGTAAGAAATACAGCAAACAAGCTTTTTCAGCTAAACCAGGCTCTCCAGCAGCTTCACTCCACCTTGTCTAGCACCCTCAGAGGTACATCCCTTCAACAATTAGCAGTTTTTGCCAAATCTTTGCATAGAATTATTTGGCATGTCTTGTTTTAATCTGTTTTTTATATCTGGGTGTTTCTTGCAGGCAGAGGGAGTGACGCTCACCTTAGTTCTGTCAAAGGAGCAATCCAGTCTTTGACCAAGACGATTGGTGATGTTGTGCATGGACTGCCACATCAGACCAATGTCAGCCCTTCTGACAGCCTTCAGCTACCATGCTTAAAGAGTGTTATGGTTGCACGTGATGATGTAAATTTGGCACTGTGCTCTCTTGCAGCGGTGTTTGATGGCAACCAGGAAGAAAATGTGTCTATGTCTACCAGCATTTTTGCAGAGAATCAAAAGTATGGTCGTAACACCAGAAACAAAACAGTCCCTAAAATAGTGTATTCACTGTCCTCTGGTGTCAGTTCTTGCTCTAGCGATGTTCGCTGGGTATGATCTAGACATTCTTAATCACTTGTAGGAGTAGCAAATCTTTTGAATGCACCAATTCTTTTTGCACTACCTTGAGCACGCTATTTTCAAACAGTTTGTCTTGTAGCAGATTGTTGTTGAATATGATACTCAAAGATTTAATGCAAACACATTGTACCATTGATGAGTGTAGATAATGATAATAAATATTGTCCTCACTCCTGTTTATACATGTATATGTCACATAACGTATAAACATGAGGGTATTTTAATTTGTGTATCGCAAGAATAGAGTAAAAGTAAAATGGTATTTTTGTTTTGGTATAATTTGGTAATTTTGTGTATCTGACTCTCAACTTTTGTAAACAATGTTTTGCAACTTTGCACAAAGCCTACACATCTTTTTACCTCCATACACTTCCAAAAAATATAAACTTTACAGACATTAATTTCATTGAAATCATGTAATTCAGTAAATAATATGTTCACAATAAAATGATGGCAGACAACACTGGTGTTTCTAGTACAGTAAGTGTTTTTGTGTGTTTTTTGACCCAATTACCCAACTCTGTCACAAGCTGAAACCACCGCCTATTTTCAGACTGCTGCCCATCTTTGCTGGGCAGCCAATGTGCTTGGAGGAAAGCGCTGGGTCCCCAGCTCTGATACAGTGGTTAACATGCATGTGCTGCCATCATGGCACTAGGTATGTGGGGAAAGAGTGCCATCTACGCACCCAGACAGCACATGGCCAGTTTTGCTCTGTCAGACTGCATGAACCAGGATTTGACCCTGCGATCCTCCAGTTATAGTGCAAGACCACTGAGCCAATCAGTTTTTTTTGTAACTCAAAGTTCTATGATGACTTGGATTTGAGAACTAAACACTAGTATTTTCTGTTATTGTTACTTTAGACCCTTCTGTTATTGTTAATTTAGACCCTTAGAAGGCTCCTGAATTATTGCTATAGTGAAGAACCATTTCTGATGTCTTAAATGGTGCTTAAGTGACTGGGAACTATTTGTCTTTATGTAGGTGACCAAGAATGGTTCTGTTCTTAAGAAAAGTTGCTATAAAATCTTCTGCATGTCTTTGTGAGAGAGGCTTTTTTTTTTTTAGTCATTTTTAGTCAGCCGGTTTCAGGGCCTGCTGCACTGATCTTTTCATGAAATGTGCTTGGCCAAATGAACAGGTTGGGAACTTAGTGATTGTAGTTTGTGGTTTAGAACATGTCAACTGAGTGATATAGGACGCCGTTTTTGAGCCACAGAAAGGGTGAAGAGCTGTCTGAAATACATAACAGATAATAAAAACATACTTTCTGGTAATTATAAGTTGGAAGAACGTTTTTATAATAAAAACGAGACACGCTGGTAATTGAGGTGTTTGTTTTTTATGACAAAACAAGATATTTAGTCGTAATTACGTGTTTTTACGACAATATTTCATAATAGCCAGACTTTCTCGTCAGTAAGAGATGTAATCACGACGGGTTTCGTTCTGAGGAGGAGTTTGTCTGGTGTTTTAATATCTGAAGGCGTGTATTGACGCGTTCACAGAACTCTGCTGTTTGTTTACAGTGTCGGTGACAGCTCTGGATTTACGGGCTTTATTGTGGAAGCGCTGAAAGCGGCCCATAAAGATAAAGCGCGCGCGCACGCGCAGAACCCTACTCTCCCATCCTCACGTGCAGCCCTGTGCTGAATTCCCCGCTTCTGATCTCATGCAGGAGTTGTCCTCAAAACCCAGCGGAGGAGGCGTTTCCCAAACCCCCGCTCCAGAGCTGTGTTTGAGAAAAGCACTTCATTCTTGTTGTGAAGTGCTGAGAGCAGAGCAGCTGTGAGAGCTGAGCTTTACTGCAGGTCCAGTCTGACCAGCACGCATCTCTGCTCCTCTGCGGTGCGAGACCAGTCTTTACTGCACCATTAGGTCATCCAGCACTGAGCTTGAACTGCCTCTGGAATTATCCGTTCAGCCCTGAAGTCTCCTTTCTCCTCCTGAAGTCTCCTTTCTCCTCCTGCTCCTCCTCCACAGCATGCAGCTGTTGGGAATTGTGTGTTTAAACGTCTTTGTAAGTACATCCAGATTTGCCTTCTAATGTGCCTCTGTTCACCTTCAGCCTAGTCTTCATCAAAGTACTGAACTTCTCTCTCCCACATGTTCCTTCAGCTGTGGACAGGAGCAGGTAAGCAACTTCTGTTCTTAACCTTTACAACTCTGCGCTGACTTGGTTTCCTGGTTTGACATCCTTTCATTTGTCAAAACTTTTTAAAAAGTATTTATAGGAGACCATCCCAAAGCAGATCCTAGACTATTCACATTTTTATTATTATAAGCACCAAATAACACTTTATATCTCAGAATTGCTTTTTTTAATTGCAATAATTATTTGTAATATTAGATTTACAAGCATATTTCTAATACGTTTTTCAAAATACTTGACAGCGCTCTAAATAAAGTAAAAACAACCAAAATGTCCTTTAGCATTTATGTCTGTAGCCGTATTATTCCGTCTCAGGACTTTTATTTTGAACTTTGAACACTGTGAGCAAATAAAGACAGTAAACAGCTGTCTGTGAACCCTTCCTTCTTTTACTCTGGAACTCAATATGAGTCAGTGATGTCATTAGACCCGCCCCCTCTCTCTGATCAGTCAGAGTCTGTATGCAGGTTGAGCGTGGACATGTGGACAGAGCAGTAAACATGCACTGGAAGCTTCTTTGGCATTTTAACTGGGATTAATTCAGTTGGAAATGAGGGAATTCTATCAGTTATTCAATCCAAGCTGGATCACTCACTGATAATGAATCACAAAATGAAGAACATGGTCGGTTAGTACAAATCTTCTAGTTTATGATGTGTGTATCATGTCTATAGGTCACTCTGACCCTGAGACATGAAGACTAGAGTTAAAGTTAAATCAAGTGACTTTTCATCCAAATTGGAGCAGTTAGCTCTGATTTTCAATAGACAGCTCAACTGTCTGTATGTATGACCATTTTAATTCTATTACAGTTCATTTTCATTAAATTTAATTCTTAATAATTCTTTAGTTTTGTTTAAATTTACTATCTTTACTAACATTAAAGACTCCGAAATAACAGCTTTTGTCTACATGAGTACTGTATGTCTTTTCTGTACATTTTCCACTAATCTTCTGCAGTGTTAGTAATGGAGCAGCTTGGAATAACGCTGAAGTTAACTGTTATTGTAACTGTAGCATGTCATCTCTCTTTACCACCTGACAGCTCCTTCCATCTCTCTGGAAAGCAGAAACCCTTCACCAAGTGAGGAATTGTATGTGGCAGACAGGCAACAGTGGAATGGGGACTGCAATCTGTGCATGCAATTTTTAAAAGAAATGGAAGAAGATCCCACTATTGGGGAAAACCCTAACCTGGCCTATATACAGTGCTTGAACATCTCTCAGCTTGAGTGGATTTCAGGGAGAGATACACCCGAAATAAGTGGTGAGCTCCTTAAGCTGTCTATCATTTTGCTTTGATGAACACATCAGTATGGCCATCACTTACCAAGTTAAAAAGTGTTCCCTAGAGAAGACTTCTCATATGGCATTTATTTGAGCTCTTATATCACATGGAATGATGGAACAAATGAGCATTGATTTCCATTAAATCACCATTACCTGAACAGACCATCAGTCATTAGTTTAGTCACTCAATCTGGTTAAAATTTTGACCTGGTCTTATATTTTTCAAAGTTCACAGAATAGGAAAAACTTATTTGGCATCAGTTTATGCTTTTTACATGGCACTGGATACGAGTGATGCAACCTGATCTTATATCAATGTACCTGTTCTGCAATGTTTGATAAATGTAGGCCACATTTGGGCCACAAAAAGATCCAGTCATCCAGAAATTATAGTCAAATTGACGGTTCTGGGAGTTCAGACACTTGAGATGTGGCTTGTGTGCCCAATCACTACTCAAAATGGTTCTGAAGGCAGTGCTGCCTCTGAGGCAGAACAAACACAATTGGTTCAGAGAATAACCAATTAAAATGACCACTAGGTGGTGCTTTAGAAATGTGTCTGTCCCTCAGAGCTTTATATATGGGTACATTGCATGAAATGTGTGCAATTCAGTTTGACATGATGTTGTCTTTGTTGTTTTTTAATATGTTTTTTTTAGAACATCCAGTTAGGTTCTAAGGCAATATTACAATACAGTACCTCAGAAGGGAGAATACCATGACATTTTCAAGTGACTATCTCATGCTTGCCACTGTACTCTTACTGCAGTGGCAATCATTAAAGAAAAGATTGGTCAGAAGCTAGCTAGCTAGTTTTCCAGGTCGATTTCTGCGAAATCAACACCATATAAAAATAATTTCCTAATAACAAACTAATCTTAAACTGCATTCCAAATCTTTCATCCACATATTAAGCTCAGAGGAGCAAATACATGTTTCTAAAGCTCTGTCTACTGGTTACTTGAATTGGTTATTCTCTGAATCAAATGGATTCACAGTGAGCTTTTTCTGCACCCTCATTCTGTGTGATACGATGGTGACTATATCTTATTATACAGTAGCCCCCTTGGATCAAAATGATCCAGTTTTGCATAAATAGCCTGTGAAGTATGTATATACCTGCTCCTAAAGTTAAAAGTTGTTTTTCATCCTTTGTCCAAGGTACCTCTGTAGTCCTGGAATTTCTAGGCCAAAATGAACATCAGTGTGCTTGTCTCTGCCACAGCTTCTCCAACATGGCTGCTATGAGTGTGTGCACTCAAATTCGATTTGATCCCACTTGTCTCGGAGAATTCATTGTGTTCTCTTATTCCATACGCTCATCCATGATTGAGTTCCAGCTCCGAGCTAGAGTTACATCAAAAGCACATATCCAACTTGCACTTCTCGTGCGTGGTGTGCTTGACAAATATAAGCCGGTCTTTCCTAATGATGCATCTTGGCATTCTTTGTGTGTGAGCTGGACAGCAAATGGTGGCGAGTGGGCTTTTTCAGTGAATGGTTCGGAAGTTTGGCGTGGGAGACAGCTGTCCCCAAATGTACACATCAAGGGTTATGGCCTTTTCACCATTGGCCAGGTACAAGAGCCCAACAAAAGTGAGGAGGCTTTCTCTGGAAGTATTACCCAGCTCTACATATGGGATCGGGCGTTGGAGGCCAGTGAAATCAAAACCATGGAAAAAGAGTGCAAACCCATTCGTACTGGCCTGATTTTCAAATGGAACATCTCTGCACTGGAAATGGATCCCTCAATACAGAAGCACCACGAATACTTCCCATGTCAAGGTAAAGTGTTGTTGGGATTAATATGTATGGCATTTGTGGTGTATTTGAATTAGATTCAATCCTTTCCTCCTTTCACAAATACATAATGTGTAATGATTTCCAATTCTCCCTGCCTGCTCCCAGTCGACATGGATGCAGGGACTGTTAGCCAAGTTGTAATTGACAAACTCAGCCTTAAACGGTTGTAAATATTTCATCTATGCTGTAATTCAGAAACCCACCCATCGAAACAAATGGTTCGGCACTGACATAGTCCTAGCTGCTAGGGAACAGACCCAAAGCTCTTATTGGTCATTTGAGCAGTGTACATATGGTTTGATGAGTCTTACATGCACTAGACTTGGAATAAAGGATTATACTGCTGTTGTGATTCATGGTGGCATGATTTCAAATTACACAGATCATTACACATTAACCAGAGAACACAGCAGAGTGTCTGATTTCAGGCAGTTTAATATACACAATTTTATTTTCATACTTCTGCATTAAATTTGTTTATACTTAATGTCTGGCTGTCCAATTGATAGTCACGAATTATAGTTGAATTTACAGTGTTAATGCTAATATTAGATTGGAAGGATATATTTGTTAGGGAAACTTTTGAAATGAACAATTGAAATGAAGCTCTAGTACCCTGTTAAGTTGCCTCTAGCCTGAATAAAAGATGAGATACAGTTGGGCATGGAAGCATATAGGTTCCATATGGACAGTCATAGGTTGCTGAAGCTATCATCCCAGCTGGTCCCATAAATGCTTGATTGGCGATGAATCTGACAACAGGGTAGGCCAAGGAAGGGTGGTAATTTGGCAGATACATTCCTGTGAAACCCTTGCTGTATGTGCCAACTGAAATCCCTGCCATTAGAGGCAACATGTGGCCATAGGATGTCCTGTGTATATCACTGGGCTGTTCTTGTTCCTCGTATTGCTACTAGGGGTGACTGACTATTGTATGCAATAGCTTCCAAGACCATTATATTAGAATTTGGGTCAGTGTGTCACTCCACAGCAAAGGCAGGATAGAAGTGCTCACTGTAAGAATCTATATTGAATGCTGAACCAAAGCAAACTGTGATACGTCAATAAAAACGTATCTAATTCCTGTCTGTAGCAATGCAGGTTTCTTGTTCACGGCACCACTGTAAACAAAGATAATGGTCAGAATGGACTAGATGACAGACACTTTATTTAAAAAACCACCCTGCTTCTCTCAGTCAAATGATTTGCCCCCTCTTAAAATATGTCAACTGGGCTAAAATATCTTTGACTATGTTGTAGAGGCTAATCTATCAGTTAACAATCTCTCACTGAGAGCTACACCGCCCAAAAGTAGCCCCTGAGAGTCTTTTTATGGGGGATTGGAACAAGCATTTTTACACCCTTTAGACTCTGTGTCTAATCAGAGCACATCTGTAAGCATTGACATATCTGCCTGAGACTAGGGTTGGGCGATATGGACAAAACGTCTTATCTCAGTACATTTTAGCTCAGTGGCGATAAACAATATATGATACGATATATGATGTGAAAAATACAATGTTAAAAATGATTCTTTATGTCTTTAACTATATTTAAAAGTGTGGAATAGCAAGGGAGCCCTAATTGAGACATTTGTTAGTTCATTTATTTTTTGTCCAACGTTTTTTGTGAGTGTACGTCTGATCATATCAGAAATGAATAAATTAAATAGAAGTAAACTACATTTAAAGTAAAGATCATATGCTTTGTTTTGATTCCAGAAACAATGGACAGTTTTCCCACAACGCCATTCTTTACACAAGTCATCAAGTATTTACAGGTCAACCCTGTGAGTAGTGAGTGCTTTCAGTATTGTTTTACATGGTAGCTCTAGCTGTGCAGGATTCTAAGACTGTGACTTACATCAGATGTTTTTTTTTTCTTGATAGGAGCTTAATTCAACTTCACCTGCAGATAGTGAGCTAATCTGGCTGAGCTTAATTGCTGAATCCATTGTGAAGGTTATTAAGACTAGTCCTGACATAATCACACCCTCTGATCTTCTGTACCTCACACGAACCATTGAGATGGCTGCAACTGCTCAAGCCAATAAAACATCTGTCTCTTCTGAAATCATCATGTCCATGGCTACCAACTACCTGAACCTAGCCAGTGGTATCATTGATCCCACAATGGCGAGGCCTTGGCTGGATTTGAAGGCATTAGGGGTACGTCATTTCAATATTTAACAGTCTTTTGGTAGAAATTACAGCAAAATACAGATGTGCTCCTTAACGCTTGTTTTTCTCATTCTCATGTCATATCTTCTACAGATTGAACTTAGACCATTATTGGTTGTAGAGAATATTGACAAATTACTTTGGGCAGTGGCAGATACAATCTATGACGAAAAGACAAACTTCAAAGTTTCATCAAAAAACATAGGTAAAGTTTTCTCAGTTGTGTAAAATGGGTTTTCATAGTCAACTGGGTTTTCACATGTGTGACTGGCTTGACATCTCACAAAAAAACACACACAATTTAGAATCTTTTTCCTCAAAAGCTTTTCCAGTATTTTTGCATCAATGCTTTCAGGCTTCACTGATTACTTTTTCTCCATCACTGGACTTTGGGGAGAAAGGGTCACCTCTGATGAAAGGTATTACATTACAAGCCCAACAAACCCAACAAACTGTTAAGCTAGGGAATGCCTTGTACCAAAGGCTTTTTCAGTTTCAGCGACCCTTCTGTTCCAGATAGCTGTTAGTCTTTTAGAAAGCTTTGAGAGCAGTTTTTGTTTCTGACCATCATTTTGGATGGGCGGACTCTCAATCTAAGACATTGCTGCTTGACAGCCTCAGAGGAAGTCTGAGACTCTCTTAGTTCAGTGCTGTTTTTGGTTACTGTCTGTGGCCATGAAGTGAATTTATCCCTGAAGACTTTAATGATCACTAAGGAGTTTCCATACCTTCCATCCAGGATGTTCCATGCTGAATGACAGGCTGCTTCTGTGCCAAACAGGAAATAAATTTTGATGGCTTTCTTTGCATATCCGCCAACATACTTATGGATATAGTAGACCTTCTCATTGACTGGAATGTAATTCCTGTCTATCATTGTTTGAAAATTCAATCTCTGTACCTTAATGGGTCTCCACTGAAAACAGAAGGTTCTTGTACTGGGAGATGGCTTGCACTGATGGATTTTGCTATTGCTTTGGCTAGTGCTATAGTGCTATATATAGGATATAGCCTCTTGATGAGCACCATAGATTGGTTTCTCCCTTTGGGTAGTTTGCTGCATCTTTACAGGTTTACATGTACAGCACATTGAGGTGGTTCCTCTTGATGCTCCGAAAGACTTCTTAGGTTAGTCCAGTTATTTTTCTGCCTAAGCTTAGACCCATCTGTTTAAGTGAAGTGAAGTTTATTGTCATTCAGACTATACAACAAGTTGTGTACAGCTAAACGAGATTGCATTTCTCCTAACTCCAGTGTGCAGGTAACATACAGCAATGCACATAAGAATACTAGATCATATAGACAAGACATAAATTGATACATACATATATAAACATACATAAGAACAACTGTCTGTAAGAGAAGTTCCAATTCTTTTGATTACATTTTAAAATTTTGCAGTGCTGGGCCCTGTCTGTTCTCAGTTTTAAGGTTATGAAGTTCTTGTTTCTGATGTTCTTGTTCTTGTGAGACTTGCATCCTTTGACTATGTTAAGACTGCAGACAAATCAGATTTGTCTGTATACTTTCAGCAAGTCATCAAATCAGATTTGCATGTCCGGGCAACACAAAGTGAGTAACTGCATAACCACACTGGTGCCACATTCTCCTTGGATCCCTACACTTTCATTACTCTGGATTTCATTTGGTTGTTGTTTCTCACATTACAAGTGACTCAAAAGACACTTTGAAATCCAATTTGAGAGGCCATATCAGGCCAAGACCAAGATGCATCTGTACAAATCAGATTTCAAACCACCTCTCAATTTGGCTTGCCAGTTCTCAAAAATCAGTTCATGTGGTTTTGTGTTGTCCAGACTACCAGAAAATCAATCTGGATACAGTCTGGATAGGTCAAAAATTGGATTTGGTCTGGCAGCCTGAATATAGCCCTCAAACATCATATACCACTAATGCACACTACTCATGTGCAAAACCCCTACTCAAAATGGTTCTGAGGCAGAACAAATACAACTGGCTCAGAGAATAATCAATTCATATAACCAGTAGACAGAGCTTTAGAAACATGTATATGCTCTTCAGAGCTTTATATGTCGATGAAAGGTGTTATTCAGTTTGAGATTTTGTTGTTTTTAAGAACTAGCTAGCTGGAAAATTGGCTATGGCAACATTTCACAGTGTGCTAACACATAGAGTGCGCTGACGTTTGTATATGACAGTGTCATGTGCACCCACTGTGTACACACTGGGTTGAAAAGCTTTGAGTATACATTTTTTGTTACAATCGAGAGAAGAGCTTCAGGAGGCTTCATACTGCAATCACACATACAAACTCCACCTCTCTCATCATATAGTTACAATTTCCATTGGAGAACTACTGAGCAGCAGATCTACATCAGCATCACATGTATTAGGAACTGTCATATAAAGTAAAAAGTGAGAGAAAGAAGGGAAAGAACAACTAAAACAAAAAATAATGTGCCTCTTTTGTGCATCTCCGGCACAAAACAAGCAATGTGAACATTTGCATGAGAGTTTATTTTCAACATCTTAATCAGTGCATGTTACATTTTGGGTGAAATGGGTGTGGCTGTTTTGTAGATGTGTATATGGAGCCAAAAAGGTTATCTCAGATGAGCTGCAGCTGTGTGTATAAACCTTCAGCTCAAGCTGTTCAGTCCAGCAGCCAAGATGAAATTCTAATTCCAGACGCAGAGGTCCAAAGAGTCTACTCCCTTGGTAAGAAGTTGTGTAAAATTTCGGCTGTTGGTTACTAATATATTTTCCTGTTGTCTTTCTTCAGAAATAAGTGTTTCTCATTCCTGGTCTGTCTTGCACATTATAATTTCTTCACCACTCTAACACATCTGCTTCAAATCTACAATGACGTATTAATTTACTGTTTAGTTGGATGAGGTGTGTTAGATGTTCAAAAGTCCCAAAATATAAGTACAAATCAAGTCACAAGTCTTTTGGGTTAGAGACATAGTCAAGTCTCAAGTCAATATCTACAAAGCTTTCTATTTTGGAGCATTGTGAATATAACTTGAACACTGCCATTAGGCATGGTGCCAGTATGTTCCTGCTTATCTGCTCCAGAGAGACTTATTGTATTGGCAGTACTTCTCTACAGGGACTAGACAAACCGTTTCAGTAATTTGAACTCTACGGTGCTTTATGTACATTTGATTTCACACTTGTGCATGCTGGATGTTGTGATGCGTTGCAAGAACATGGGCTATATCCCAAATCAATAATATGTAATGACTCTTATTGTTCACTAGTTATTATTCATGCATCTGAGTCAAGTAACAAGTCATTAGGGTTGAGTTGCAAGTCAAGTCTTAAGGAGGACAGGAACAAAAAGGCATATGTAGGGCTCAGCTGCTCCAGGACTAGGCTTTGGAACCACTAGAATTGAAAGTAGCAAGTGATAACACTAGTGAAGTAATCAAAAATGGAATCATTTCCGTGGTAATGATCTGATTTGTAGGTACTCCTGCTCTGAAGTGAATCAGAAACACATGCAATAAACACATTTATAATAATATAAATTCAAACTCCACAAAATAGCCATGTTCGTTTTGGTTTGTTTACATTAACAATATATTTTAACCTATTTTAATTTTATTACAAAGAAATATTTTGCAATTGTTCTGTATGAAATATTTCTTAACTTTTTAAGTTTAAAAAAGTTCACCAGCAAATATAGCTGATAGTTTTGTTGCTATTAATTGACTCTTGATTTTTATTTGGCAGGGCACAAGGATGTGATGCTTATCCATGCCTATTACAGCAGTCTATCAGATATGCTTTCCAGAACTGAGAACAAAGCCCCGGTGTTCCAACAGGCAGACAATGCACGGTATGAGCTTTATTTGACTGTGATAAGAACATTACAAAATAATTATGAATCACTGAGCATTTTGTATTGGATATTAATACACTGTGAATTTCTACTACAGAACACTGTTTTATGAGTGCTTGTTTGCCACTACATAAAGCTGTTTCCATCTGTTTCCAGGTCACCTTTTCATCGTCTTGCTACAGCAATGATATCGGCTACAGTACGAGATGTATCCAGAGCAGAGAATGTTCCAGTATCTGTTCAGTATACTCTATCCACTGTAAAAGCAGTAAGAATTACAGCCTTCTTGGGATGTTTCTGAAGTTTTTTTTCTCTATACAATGCCATGCAAAAGTTTAGGCACCCCAAGTCAAAATGTGTCTTAGTATTATAAGCTGAGAAAAATATGACCTGATATCCAAAAGTCATGAAGTTAATGATGATATATTTCTTTGACATTTTAAGCAATATTACTTTTTTTAGATGGGGTGACATGGTGGTGCTGCAGGTAGAGTGTGTGTGTGTATGTGTGTGTGTGTGTGTGTGTGTGTGTGTGTGTGTGTGTGTGTGTGTGTGTGTGTGTGTGTGTGTGTCTCACACAGCCCCAGGGTTGTGGGTTTGATACCCACTTGGGTCACTGTGAGGAGTTTTCAGTGTATTATCCCTGTGTCCATGCAGATTGCCTCCTGTATCTCAAAAATGCACATGGTAGGTCAATTGGCCACGCTAAATTACCCCTAGGTTTGGGTGTGTGTGGTACCTAGCGATGGACTGGCACTCTGTCAAGGGGGCAATTCTGCTTGCTTTTAACTCCTTTTTGGCTTTGTGGCCTTGAAGTTTAGTACATTTTTAGTAAAAGTTTTCTAATGTGTGATAGATTTGTCTAGACATTCCTTTTAAAACATCTGATGCTGGATTTTGTGGTTAGGATGGAGGAAAGGTTTTCTTCTGATCACCGTTCCATGAAAGCCTGTACAGGTGTCACTGCACAATATAACAATTCAGCAGAAAGTTCCAGACCAAATCTTGACTTCTATAGTTTCTGGCATTTCTTAATTATATTATGAATTACAGAAATGGCTACCTGAAAATGCTTTGCTGTCATTTAACAGCCTTGGTCTGTTTGGAGGCATCAGTTGTTCACGTTGTGTTTGATTTCTATTAATGTGAATGTGAACATGAAAAATTGGGAATTCTGTAAGGAATGCATAAGGAGCTATGGCATTTTTATTTTGTTCTGTTGAAGTTGCAATATTCAGTATAGCAGATATGTCAATATATGAAGACTTTCACACTGTATATTTAGAAGCCTGTGAACTTTGCATTTAAATTAATTTAATACTTGCACACAATTACTGAATGACATTTTTCCAAATTTTTAATGATCCCACTAAGGGTGTATTTGTTTGTTTTGTATTTTACCCAAGCCTTTATTTAGTGGTGGAACAGCATAATAAACAAATGCATCAGTCCTAAAATAATGAACAATTCTGGAATGGAATAACTGTGCCAACGTCAAGTGTGTTATTGGCATCTTAAAGCCAAAAAACTTTCAGCAACTTTAATGACCCAAAAAAGGGGAAATTGCCAGGGAGATTACAGTCTGAGCTTTCCACAACTTCTTTTACAGCATTTAACGAAGGGGGTGGTCAGACATCCTCCTCTTAAGATTATTTATCCCCTATGAATTTAAGGCTCTAGATGTTCAGTGTTGAGAAATGTAGCCAGAAATCTCCTCATATATATATATATATATATATATATATATATATATATATATATATATATATATATATGTGTGTGTGTGTGTGTGTGTGTGTGTGTGTGTGTGTTCTAATAGCTGTATCTAGAAAATGCATATACATCCTGTAGTCATTAAAGTGTGCTGTGACATTGGAAAGCACTGAAATGAAATAGGTCAAATGGTGAATGCTAAATGTTAAATGCCAAATGTTACACAAAGTTGGCTCTAGTTCACACTAAAGAGGAGCTGTATGAGAGCAAACATTTGTTCTCATTATAGGTGGAGTATTCCAGGCCTGTTGCGCCTGTCTGTGTGTTCTGGAATGTCAGTATGTCGTAAGTAAATCACATCAAAACAGTTTTCTAAGAACAGTGACAGAATGACAGAGTTCACAAATATATATTTTCTGTTCTATTTTTATTTATTTATTTTGTTTGTTTGTTTGTTTTATAAATTGTCTTAAAATCTGCTCACACCAGTGACTGGTCAGATAAAGGCTGTGGAGTGTTGCACTCTGGACCTGACATCACTTCTTGCTTCTGCAACCACACCACCAACTTTGCTATCCTCATGAATTACATGGAGAATAGGGTATGTACTGAAAATATATGGAGTGTTTTGGTGTTTGTTGAAGAAAAGCTTATTTTGTAAAGATGTGGATGTTTAAGCTACAGTTGCTGCTTTTATCCTGTTTGCAAACCCATGCTCTATATGCCATGTCAACAACTGCCATTTTCTTCTGGCCAGTTAAAGGTAAATATATTTGTTTAGCCTAATTTCACAACCTTCTCAGACATATAGATTTCATTTGTAATGATTTTCATCCAAAAAATGTATTAGCAGAAATCATACCCCTGACTATGTATGTCATACCTCTAACTGCATACCCCTAACTGCCCAGCAGAGGTCTCTGTTAGATTGCGGAACAAAACACGCTGACTGGTTTGATGCTGGTTGAACACCAGTTCCTTTGCTAATATTATATGCCAGATATTAGGGAAGTTTGATCGGTGTAAAATAGAAATACATTGTCATTGTCACACAAAATTCAGGCTTTACAGTAGTAGGGAAAAAGGTCAGATCTGTCAATGAAAATCAACGCAATAAGGTTTTATCCCAAGCAATTCTGGCGCATGTCTATTGTCCAATTTATCACAAGTTTGGATACAGTGGAACAACTGCTAGATTAAAATGTTGTCAATAAAGGCTAAATTGCACAATGGAGAAGGTTTTTGCCTTACTTTGGTGACATATAACTATCGAATGCAGACCTTTAATCACAGCCTTTATTACTTTATCACAGACCTAAATTACATTCAGGACATACAGCCAGATATAATATTTAGTTTGTAGTTCATAACACTTGATCTAGATGCACTTAATGAAGTGAAGGAGTCGGTAAGGATTGGTGTGTGTGTGTGTGTGTGTGTGTGAGAGAGAGAGAGGACAAGAAAGAAAGAGAGAGAGAATCTAGGGGCTGTTTGTTTTGACGGGCCTTTACCCTCTATCTCTGCAGTGGAGTCCGGAGGAGGAGAGCATTTTGACCAAGCTGACGTTTATTGGGTCGGGAGCCTCGCTCTGTGCACTGGTGGTAACCTTGATGCTGTTTACCGTGCTGGAGTAAGTGGTTTCCAGGGATACACTGCCACAGCAACAGCACCCCTGTGAATCTGTGTTAGTGTGTGTCTGTCTGGGTTTGCGAGGCCACACAATTCAGCAGCTTCTGAATTTAATGTAATGGAAATATAGATGCAAAGATTTGCTTTAAGTTCAGCTGGGCCATTAGCCTCAGTTACTACCATTCTAATCCTCATAATGTCAGTGCATTACTATTTTAAGAAGAAGCAGTGCTATAACACCATTATCTGCTGATGCCGTGCGTCATGCATTTGTGACCAAAAGCTATCAGACCCTCATCCAGTGGTCAATAGTATGTTTTTTGAGGCAGGAGAAGTATTGAACATTGCTAATCTGGTAATTAGTGCTCTGAGCCTAAACAGACTCGCGGTGCTCAGACTTGAGCTTTTATGGTAACATTACAGTGGAGTTAATTAAGCACAAAGATCACTTTGGGACACACTAATCAGTATTTGACTAGCTGATTTCATTAAGAGATTTATGGTCAGTTTGAACCTAATCAGCGCATATAGCCTTAAATTTGTATATGACACAGACAACTAGGACAATATTCAAGTAATAGTAAAGACCCCACTTTGAAATGGAAGTCCTTTGGTAAGACTTGTTCTATATTTTTCTATATAGCAGTTACATTGTTATAAATATATAATTCATAGTGATAATATACTATACTATATGAAAATACTATAATACTATAATATATTATGATTCTAATAATTCTAATATTCCTAGAAAATATTCCAAAATCTGTCCACATCAGTTTATTGGATATTAAATATAAAACAAAAATAAAAAAAATATTTTAATTATTTCTCTATTAACAGCAAACTGAGACTTCATATATATCACTAAAATATGTTGTGTGTGAAGAAGCACGTCAATACACTGAAAGCATGTTATTTGTGCTACTTTTTTAAATATGTCATCACTATCACACAAAGACTTTGTAGCTTCAAAATTGCAATTTTACAGTAGAAGGAAAAACGTCTTAACTTTCAGATGAATGTATTTTTTTGCTGGAGCATTTCTGTTGCTCAGTTCATCACGAAATCTTGACACAATGTGAAGAACAACTGCCAGACTTAAATTCTTAAACAAATGAGATACAAAGTTGACAGTGGTAATATGTATTATTTTGTTTGTATGGGAATATTCAAAGCATGGTTTTGACATTATTTCCTGTGTACAGTATTCCGAAATCAGACCGGACATGCATCCACAAGAATCTTTTCATTTCTCTGACATTGGCCCAAGTGGTCCTTCTGTGCAGTGGCTCTGCTATTCATAATAAGGTACGTTGGAACAACTGTGACAAATGCAGTGATGTGGAATTCAGAAATAGCTCCTTTAATATGAAAGGTCATATTTAAATTGCACAAGGAATTTACTTTAATTTTCTAAGCTAGAAAATCAATCAATTAAGCATAAACAAATTAAAAGTGAAATACACATGCTCAGATGAAAACATTAATATTTTACAGATTTTATTTGATCTCTATTAAAGCTTCACTATTCAGTGTATATTATACAATTATTTGACATTTGTTTTATGGACAAAGCATCTGATTAAATAACAATGGTCTCTGCTGCCGTATTTAGTGTGATGGATAAGTTGGCATGTGACTGTGTTGTGTGGTTGTTGGACCTTTGACCTCAAAGTGTTTATCCTTTGACCTGTACCCTTAGGTGGCCTGCACCATGGTGGCAGCTCTGCTCCATCTGTTCTTCATGGCAGCCTTTAGCTGGATGCTGGTGGAGGGACTCCTGCTGTGGAGCAAAGTGGTTACTGTTAACTTGAGCGAAGATCGCCACATGAAATACTACTACTTGATTGGCTGGGGTAATTAGACATGAGGTGTTTTTTATATCCTGTTTAATGTTTTAAATGTTCTAAACTCAGATGTTGTGGTCATTTTGTGGACAGATATGTACTCACAGACTGTTAAACTACCATAAAATTGATCTTTTTCGTTGTCAATCTTTTTGACTACTGGGTTGAGTGCAATGTTCGCACACATGCTTTACTTTCATGCATAACTTTCTTTATTCTAAAAATACAGTGTTACATGAGCCTCGCGCTCCCCTACAGTGTACAGTAAATGTGTCCCTACGCAGATTTGCTTGTGCTTATCTAACTGCAGTGGCATTGTTCCACTAGGTCTGCCTGTTCTGATAGTTACCATTACTTTGGCCTCGGCTTCAGGGAAATACTCAGCAGACAGCCACTGCTGGCTCAGTGTACAGAATGGAGTCATATGGGGCTTTGCTGGCCCAGTCATTTTCATCATTATGGTAGGATGAAGCCTCTTTTTCATATGTACACAGTTTCTCTCTCGTTCCTTTCTACACTGGTCCGACTCAAATTGACAAAAAGTGACTTTTTATCTCTCTCTGAATTTGAAATTATTAATTAAAAAGTATTTTAGTAGTATTTTCATTGTAGATATGATGGCATTAATCTTGTCTGAATCTTTAGAATCTTTAGCTCAAGAAATACGTTGGTTGGGTTATGATGCTTTTTAATTTATTACAGTGATGTTACATAGGTAAAAATGAACTATTACATATTACTTCTTTTATCTTTCATAAATATGTTTTAAAACAATACTAAAAGCTTTCCTGTTTCCTAAAGTTGTCCTAAATGTCCTGTTTTTTGCCTATTAAAAATATTTTCTGGTATGCTGCAGGTAAACATCATGGTACTAACCCGTGTGGTGGTCATTACCATCTCCACAACCAAGAGAAGGTCTCTGATGTTGGCAGCTAACACTAGTCCAGTGGAGCAGGTGTCTGAACAGATAAGGTGAAGTTTCTTCTTCTTTTTCTAGCCCTCTGATGCCTTGCCTTTCACTAAAGCTGAAGGTAAATTTATGCTAAATGGGATTAAAGATGTCTCTCTCATCCCTTGTTTAAATGGCTTTAACAACATTCACTTTATCTGTTCTTGTCATTCACCACATGGAGGCGCCATTTCACAGCTGTGTGGTTATGGTAAATCAGCATGCGAATATCATACATTTGATCTGATCTGAAAGCTGTTGAATTTCTCTTGAAATTATCCTCACATTATTGAGCTCAGTTTTGACAGCAGAGTAAACTATGTGAATGCCACCTTTTGCTTTTTTTGTGGCCTGATAATTGAGCATTTGACTGCATATTTGGGAGGTCTGGCAAACATGTAAACTCCTCTACCATTACTGAGTTAAAATTAGATTTTACTAACAGACCCATATACTGTCACTCTCATTGCCTTGTAAATATTCTCATTTGCTTTTGATATTATAAACAAACATAATACTAATTAAGCTGCCATGGTCAACAAGAATTTTTTTTGAAGTGAAAGTGAATTTGTTTTAGAATTTGAAGTGCGGTTGGCACAATTAGACCTCCTCTGTGCAGGATCCTTTAGTGCAGATCTCAATAAGTCTGTGTGAGTGAGTATCAATGCAAGCGTTGAAAGTTGGTGGCCAAACGGCGTCGGCAAAGGAAAATCAAACACACATTTAGCCCGTCTGGCTAGGCTGACTTTTTTCACAGCTGGTTCACTTTAGTGGTCACCTGAACTGGAAGGTAATTTTATACTAAACAGAATTAAAAGCGATTTAGCATGGAAATTGTCACAACGTGAGACTAAGCAGTAGTGCTTGTTGTGCTTGGAAAGACCCCCAGAGTTGCCAGGCTACCTGATAAGGCAAGAGATTGGCAGGAATTACTGGGAGACTTTAAAAAAGCATTATAAATTCATCCATGTATGTATGTGTGTGAGAAATGTATCCTGCAAGTATTGATGCTAAGAGATGTGCTGTGTTTCACATTTTACAGGGCAGCAGTAAAAGCAGTGCTGGTTTTGCTGCCAATTCTAGGTCTGACCTGGCTATGTGGAGTTTTGGTGCCTTTCTCCATCATCATGGCCTACACCTTTATTCTTCTCAACTCACTCCAGGTATGCTGTATCTCTCTCTCTCTGTCTCTCTTTCTGTCTCTCTCTCTCTTTCTCTTTCTCTCTCTCTCTCTCTCTCTCTCTCTCTCTCTCTCTCTCTCTCTGTCTATAGTCACTCTTGTTCAGATGTGATTTAACTTGTTCCTCATATAAATAAGACTGGAAACCATTATACTGTGGGTTAGTAAGTGCTTTAACTGAATAAAGATCATTTGCAGTAGAGATACTAATTTATTAGGTAATGTTAGTGTCTGCTTCATGAAAAAGAAATTAAATAAAATTTAATTTGTATGTGTTACAGGATTAACAATGGTATTTGTATTTGTTGGCAGTTATGGAACCATTTTTAAATTGTATTATATGTAAATGTATATTAGATGACAATCACAAAACACATTAACACTTTGCGAGCTATTTATTCATATGGGCTATATTATGTTTTATTAATGTATCAAATCATTTTGAATTAGTGTTTTTATTTTATTAGAAGGATATATTTCAATATTCCTAATTATCTGCAAAATGCTGAGAGGTTTATTGTCTCTTACTACTGATTTTCAGTAATTTCTCCTGCAAATCTGTTTAATTGTGCTTGCAAAAATATTTTTTAATTAATTGACTTATTTATCATTTGATTTGGAGCTAATTAGATTTATTACTGAAACTGAACATATCTAAATCTTGCATAAAGTATTTATTAGCAAATGAATAACTAAATCCTGAATAGCAAGCTGTATGTATTTTTAAAACATACCCATTTCTTTGTAACAGAATTTATTATTACATGTGTGTGTAACTGGATTTAGGATTATACATCAGAATTCTACTTTGCTTTAATAATTATGTACACACCAATGCAGTATATTTTCAGTAGTGTTGCATAAATGACTATAGATACATTTTAAATACATATTTCATTCTGATTTGTAAATGAAGTTTGCTGTAAAAGGATATACATTAAAGAATTATCTTTTTCCACTTAATAATTTCTAAACAGAATAATGTTTAAGTCTGTGCTTCATTTTATTTTTTAATTGGACTGTATATAATGTATAAATGCATTTATACAGTATAAACTGTATAAAATGTTCACTTTAACAATAAAAACAAAAGTAGGCTATGGCTTTCCTTATGCATGCTGCTTAAATACTGTGTTGGCAATTTGTGTTGCTTAACTGCTGCTCACAGAGCTGTATATTTAACAGGAAAATCAATAGAGATTTAGCCCGAGTCAGATCATTAAACATCACACTATAAATAGTTCACTTTCACTCACATCTAATTAAAAAATATTTCACCAACAGTGGTAATTAATGTAGATAGTAGTTAAAGTCATAGTTCTGCTGGATCGCTTTCTTCTAAACCTATGTGTGCAAGAAGACAAGAGCAAGTTTGTGTTTGCTTGATACTTTAGGTCACAGTGCAGTTATCAGAGAAATTATGTGTCTGTCAATGCTCATATATATATATATATATATATATATATATATATATATATAATTCTTTTATCTTTTGGGCTGTGTTAAAGCATAAGTACATTATAATTTTATCACATGGACTTAACTTCGTTTTATGGATATTCAGTAATAAAGGTCAGTGATGTGAATTGGTGAGGTCTGTTACAGGAGGCTGTGTTAATTATTAGCTTAGGGCATTACACCGTAATCAAAAAGAAAGCCATGATTACTGGCATTACAACTGTTGTATATTTATGTACTATTTATTTTTTTACCAATGCTTTCTCAGAAGAGCCTTGAATTTTGCAGTGAAAATACCCAAGAAGATAAAAGCTGGTTGTCACTTGGCACCAGAATGCAAATGACATATTTCTGAAAGACTAAACGGCCCTCCAGTACTCATTTTGCCATAATGTAGCCACCATGAGTCAAATATTTTGGCTCAACTTAGGCCAATACAGAGGGGTGGTACTAAGTAGGATGAAATTTACTGTGATGTCCAAATACAGCTCTGACCCAGCTCTGTGGAACCAATGAGATTTCTTCTCTGGAAGCTCAGGAACTGAAATTATGACGGTGCACATGTTTTTGAAACTAACAAGCACTGTTGGAGAAGCTATATGCATTAAATAGTGTGGATACTCATTTCCAGTGTGTTTTTTACAGTGTACCATGGGAAGGGAAAAAATAACAGTTCCCGAATGACACGTGTTTTCCAGAGAATTCCCAAGCTCTTGTTTTTTTTCTGACAGTCATTCAGGCTGCATATTCTATATGTTTTAAAAGACAGTTTATATAAATATAGTCTCCCTGAAATTAAAAAATATTCTAAAAGGTCACAATTGCAGTCTTTTAAAAACTGATAGTTTGGTTCTATTTAACTACAGTCTCACGATATTGATGCATAACTTAATAATACAATCACATCTTCAGAATCACATGTATGTAGTTATTGGGAACTGTATGTGTTTTTCAGCAAGGATACATGCATTTGCACTTATATGTGCATTGTACATTCCTAATTGTGTAGTTTAGTTGCTTTCTAAGGATTGCCCTTGAAAAAGATGAAGGCACAGCACAATAGCCACCCTTAATGTAGGGCATGTGCAAGAACTTGGTGGCCATTGATGAAATTCCTGTTATGATCCTCCACTGCCTCCATGTTTCATTGTATTTTCAATAGGCAGCAAAAACAACATAAAACTTAAGCTAGAGGGCTTTATTGTTAAATCAATAAAACAGATAATGTTGACAAGCCCTTTTTCATTGCTCACACTTTTTCAGTTGCTTGATTCTTTTCTATACAATGGCATTCAAAAGTTTGGGCACCCCTGGTCAAAATGTCTGACTAGTAAAAGAAGACTTGATTTTTAAAAGGCATAAACTTAAAGATGAAACCTTTCTTTACATTTTAAGCAAGATTTCTTCTTGGGAAATAACCCGAAGAAAAGGTTAGGCACTTTGCATGGCCAGTACTTACACGCTCTTTCACAGCGTGTATGTTTTTGTATCAGTTTTGATTGATGGTTCAGTTCTTGTTTGGGGGATTTTCACCAATTCTTCCTTGTGTAAGGCTTTTAGTTCTGTAAGATTCTTGGGCTGTTTGCTGCACTGCTCTTTTGAGGCCTTTCCACAAAACTTTAAAGACGTTTAGGTTGGGGGACTGAGGCTCATCAAACCTTCAGCTTGCACCCTCCTGAGATGTCAGAAACCTCTGTTGTAAATTTTGAGGTGTGTTAAGATCACATGCTGTAGATGGATCCTCTTCGTGACATTTTGCTGATGTTCGATGTTTGCTTCATGAATGTGCTGGTAATTAATTGAATCCATTCTTCCCTCTACCAGTAAAATGTTCCTTGTGCCCCTGGTTGCACCACAAGCCCAAATCATGATCAGTCCCTTGCTCGACTGTTCCGTACATGAAGTTCTACACCCTTTTAACTTCATGAGTGCAAAGCTCTTTGCAAAATGCACCAGGCTTGTTTTGATGTTCCTTTGAATAATTCTGATGCTATGTTTTGTGGTGAGGGTGCAGAAAATATTTTTCTTTCAGTGGTTTCTATTAAGGTCATATTTGTAAGTTGCGTCACAGTAGTAGAACAGTGCAGCACCATTCCACATTCTGCTTAATCTTCCGGAAGGTCTTATGTAGTTAAAAACAGATTTGATTGATTTCTAGCAATCCTTTGAGCAATTCTCTTGGTCTTTGTCTTCCAGACACATTCCTAACCTCCCCACTGGGTGCTCATGTTCCTACTTGTATTCATGTATGTGACTACGGCAGTGCAGTCTCATAGCATTATTTCAGGGCTATCGATACTTTCAAATTGCCCACTCCCCAATGTCTGAATCACTTAAATAATGCTAATACACCTCCTGCAGTTACCCACCAATCACAAATGAAATACACCTTTCCCCATTTAGGAAGATGCTTGAAACAACAGGCCAATTAAATGATTTCGGTTCTATTTATGAACCTAAGGAACTCTGGAATAGCCGCGCATTTCAAAGCCCCTTTTATCAAGCTGGAAGTGGAAGGTTGAGGGAGAAGGAAGGACTTGATTTGACCATAAATCGCTCGACCCTCTGTCATCCAATCTCAGTGCAATGTCATTCAAAAGCTCGCCACTATCTATTACCTGCATATAATAGGCCCTCACCATGCATTGTCCGTCACATTATTAGCCCATAACTCCACCCTATCAATAACTTTGAGGGTAAAGCGAGCAGAGAGAGAGGGTTGGGGTCACAAACTCAAGCCGCTTAGGGACTGAGCCGAGCACAGACTGGTTTGTTGTTGATTTATTAAAGTTTCCTAATACGTAATTGTGATTTCTGTCTCAGTGTGGCTGCTGGAATTTAGTCAGTCTGTTGTAGATCTTTGTGCACTAAATCCACTAGAGAACATGTCTATTTAGTGTTTTTGTTCTACTAAAAATACAGAAGTGTGTTGCTGTTCTCAAATCAGTATTGTAAAAATATCTGGCTTTAAGAGGAATAGATTGTTTTTTTGGGTTATTCAAGCAGATTTTGATGAATAATGGTACAACAAATCATGTTGTGTTTAAAGAAATAAAAAAATGTATGTGTGGGTGCATATGTGTAGATTTGTTATCATTGCCAGATCTATTACCCCATGGATTATTATACTGTGTGCATTAATGATTGAAACACTGACAAAATGTCGATATGTGTCAGGAAAAAAAAAAAATGAGAAAGAAAGTGCCAAGTCCATAGTGGAATGTAACAAAGGATAATCATTGTGAATAGCATACTTCCTGTCAGGAGTAAAGGAATTTCCAATGTGATCATATGGCACTAAAAGAGCTTGTCGTTGTTGGCACCCACCCGCATTTATTTGCTTTAGAATTACCTGCCAGATCCATTTAGTAATAGTTTGTGTCATATGAAAGCAAACCATGCTGTTTCCTGGGCAGGAGACTAGGGATCACATGACCCACTGGGCCTGACCTTACGACCTCTCTAAGAGCACCCCCACCTCACTACTCACATACACCCTGACACACACACACACACACACACACACACACACACACACACACACACACACACACTCAGTTCCCCTCCCTTCAGTGCTTCAGACACTTTTGATACTCCTAAAATCACTGTGGCACAAACAACAACTGGAACATATATGTGTTTACTTCATTTTGCCATTGCAAACTGCTTCATGGGATCGTGGAGGCCGAGATGGGGGTTATCTGCAGGTGGGGGCGGGGGGGTCATAAACACACAGATCTTTTAAACTACTTAATCTAACTGCTGTGGACTGGTTGGCTTTGAGGTATACTTTCTGGAGATACCAACAAGAACCGGGTCAGTGTAGGGCATGAAAGCTCTCTCTCTCTCTCTCTCTCTCTCTCTCTCTCAGCTTCTCTCTCTCACTTGCCATAAAGGCTGTCAAACGCTGATGCCAATTTGCAAGTGAGCACTTCGTTTGCTGCATGGAAATGAAATCCAAAATAAACACATGCCGTATGTATTCATGCCTCTACTCTTTGCAAGTCGTTATTTCTTTTGAACAAAACCTTAATTGTGGAGCGTTGTTGTTTCTGACTGAACAGAACAAATTCAACAAATGTGCCACAGATCTGCTCCACTGTGAATTATTGCTAAACAGCAAATCAATCTGATGTCTGGCAGATTAGCACTAGGGAATCCTGTGCATATTTCATCTGCAGGAGAAGGTATAAAAGAGAGGCATGAGGGGGAAAGAAAGGTGAGTGAGTTTCACAGATTGGCGTTAGTTTCCTGGCCCGCTGGACCTTCCTGCACAACGAGGTCGGGCCACGGTCTGCCGATCGCGATGGACCACCCAGGTGTCATTTCCCCTTGGGCCTGCTGTGCTGCCTTGTCCTCAACGAGTGTTTACTGAGACACGCTGATTCTTATTGGTCTACTGTCGGCTCCTTGGTGTTGGGATGGTTTGTGTTAAGAGTTCGCACCCTAGGTGGGAAAACACAGAAAGCCCTGACAGATCCATTGGCTACTCAAGCTCTGGTTTTTACACTGCAGATGTGGCCTCCACTTTGTTATTCTTAGTAATTATCCTCATTAAGTGAAAGCATGTGCCAATCACAGGCCTTTGAATCGGACCCGGTTTGGGTCTAAAATCAGCCCCCCCTCCCTGGACGACGTCTCGGAGCATGTCAAAACCTGTTCAAACTGGAGCTCACAGCAGACATGAGCCAACGTGGAGAGGTGTGAGATGGTGCAATGAGTGGTGGTGGCTTACATTAACTGAGGCTCATTTGGTTCTTTGAGTGGGTACAAATTTGATGATTATGAAATTTAAGACTCTCCACCAACCCAGCCCAACCCCTCCCCCTGTGTTTAACCATATGAAAGTATGTATGGCCCATTTGAGTCAATACAGATCTTATGCAATATTTTCTTGACTAAATGAGCCTAGTATGGCAGGAATGACAGCAAAGAAAAACAAAGTGAAAGCGTTCCCAAAAGCAAAAGCATGATAAGTGTCTCCAGCTGAAATGATTCCAAGAGTGAAGAGACTATTTTACTGCGCTGAAGAGACTGGGAAAGAGGACAGTACAGAGAGGGAGAAACAAAGAGACTGGAAAACTAAGATGTATGAAGTCTTCATGTCAATGAGCTACCATTCGTTTTCACTTTGAACTCCTGTGATCCGTAGTCAGCTGTGATTGCATGTGACGCTCGCACAGAGCAACGCCTGATAAGGATTGATGCTCTTGGTGAGAAGTGCCTTAACCGCATGTGGCACTCCTTGGGCACATGCCATTAACCCCCCAGCTTACTCAGCTCTGGAGAGAAATGTGAGGAAAACAAATGACCCCCATGTGTGTTGGACATTTAGGATTTTAACATATATATATATATATATATATATATATATATATATATATATATATATATATATATGCAGCTTTTCAGTTATTATACTATAGAAGTTTTGCTATGTTTGACCAATTATTTTTGCTGTCTGCTTTTAAGTTTGGTCTCAAGAGGAACAAGCATAGCATTAAACCCATTTATACATCGTGGTAATAAATATAGTATGTCTCTTGTGTCCATGCATGTGTTAGAATGAATGCAGAAATCAAATAGTCTGACCAGAGAATGTTACAAAAGCAACCTAAATGTAACCAGAATGTTAACGGTAACCCAAAACTCTAAACTTAACTCTAACCCTAACTATAATCATAATAGAATTAAATTAGAAATACATAGACTAAGATTCTTACCTTTTCTGCTCGATGTCTTATCAACAACTGCCCATTAAATTCCTTTTATAGCTCCATTACTAAGGAGAGAAGCAGTCATGGCACCAGCATTCCTCAATTCTTGTGCACATGGTTTAGGTGAGCCATAAAAACAGCTCCACCCAGGAGTGGAGCTTTTGTGAATCAATATATATGAGAGAATATGTGTATTATTTTTGCAAATGTTATGATTTTCATTTTCAGTCATATGTGTACATTTATGAGATCTTTCCTCCACACTTGAGGCCTTTACTCAAAATGTGTTAACTGTAGGAGAATGAAGGAAGTGCTTGATTTTTTAATAGATTGTAGACCATTTCTGTCTAAAATGAGAACATTTATTGGTCTGTAATGAGCTGATAGAATACAAAGGCATATTTTCCACATGTGTAGAAATGGAAGAACAGGAGCTGTGAGTTGTGTGACAAAATATAATATGTCAGAGATTAGTGTTTTCAAGCAAACAGTTTTATCACCTTTGATAAATATACCACGGCTGTTTATTATGGTTGACTACTTTTATTTTACCATATTCAATCCAATTCTATTCTCATTTCTTATAAGTTTCTGTATTAAATTAGTCCAGCACATTCGTTGTTTTTTGTTTTTTAAACCATCAGATGGTTTGTATGGTTTTAAACATCAGTATGTCTGCACTTTGTCTGATGAAGCTGACATGCTAACTGAGAACAAATCTGAGTTTCGTGAGAGCTCGAGGCCCAGCTGTGCCGTCTTAACTGGCTACGGCTTCATCTTTCCCGCCGTCATGGGAAACCATGTAATTAGAATATGCCTGACACTGGCGGTATGGTCTCATGCGTTTTGACAAGGGGGCACTCAGAAATGTCTGCTGGATACCTAAGTATTTTTAATAAGCAGCTGGCACACAGACGTCTCTTTCCTCTGCAAGTTCAAAGAGTGTGGTTTGACCCATGTGCTAAAAGTTTGTATCAATTTTCTGCAGGGATGTTTGACTTGGCCCTCCGTGTATGCAATGTGAACACCTGTTTGTGCTGGTTTGTTTACAATTCATTCTCTCTCTCTCTCTCTCTTGCCTCTCGCCTCTCTCTCTCTCTCTTTCTCTCTCTCTCTCTCTCTCTCTCTCTCTCACACTCACTCAACCCTGTCTCCCCCACATATGTGCACCATGAGTTTTTGGGATACAATTTCCCTGTGGATCCACTCTATCCTGGCTTTTATGAGGTTTATATTGCTATCAGAGTCGACATTCAAAACAATAGCTTACATCTAAAGTTCACATATCTTCATTTCATTCCTAAGACTTTGTGTCAGTCTGACATCTGTCAGTTTATTAAACCTCATTTTTAGGCATGTAATGACAAACATATTTAAACTTTTTTTCATATGCCGTGGCATCAAGTACTACAAATGTACTATGTGGCTTTACCATTATTGTTTTCCCTCCATACAGCGTACAAAGTAACTCACATAACGTTCTTGATTGATCTGACCACAAATCACAATTTTAGGGCACCTTGATTTCTTATTAAGTCAACGCCTGCAACATGCAAATGTTTGGGTCCTGCTTGGCAAATTACATGTTCTGTTGACATCTTCTACAGAGAAAACTCAAATGTACAACTACAGCAAAATACGTTATTGGTTTGTTTATTACATTAAATTAAACAGATGTTCCTCCAGAATGTCCTGTCTTCTGTTTGGATTTTGCGGCATCTGAATGGTTGGTTCATTATTTCTTGAATTGTATCCATCCATCTTGTAGCTGGTTGTTCTCTTCTTCTTTTACCTTCAGCTCTTCCAAGCATGATGATCTTATGATGATCTTTTCGAGTGAAACGGTTCTTCTGATAATGTGTCCAAAGTAAAAGAGATTCAGGTTGACCATCTGGGCTTGTGAGAGGTTAGGCTTGATTTGGTCCAGGATCCATTTGTTTGTTCTATATTTCTCCTGTTTTGCTTCTTTATTGTCCAGCTTTCGCAACCATACAGAACAACAGAGAAAACCATTGTCTGGATAATTATGATCTTTGTTTGTAAAGACAGATCTACACATTTGAAGATCTTTTCAAGCTCCTTCATTCTTGTCCTGCTGAGTGACAGTCTGTGCCGAATTTCTTTAGTGCTGGATCCTTTGTTGTTAATAACTGAACCAAGTAGGCAAAAGCTTTCCACCATTACCACATTTTCTAGATCAATGATGAATATATATATATATATATATATATATATATATATATACCTGAATAAGCTCATCTGTTGACCGTATTTAAAAACAGTGGGTATATTTAATTTATCTTTATTTGTTTTTAATATAAAACAATATTATATATCCATTCCAATGGAATTGGAATAATTTTAATGATCATGTTCATTGCTCTTTAAAAGGTTGTAATTGAATTATGCTTTTATAGTATCGTTGTATCAGTCATATAATAAAATATGCATAAATAATATTATTAGACTATGGCAATAACATTTATTTCAGCTATTTATGGAACAATATATC
The DNA here is from genome assembly GCA_034509495.1 of Acestrorhynchus altus. Lineage (NCBI taxonomy): Eukaryota > Metazoa > Chordata > Actinopteri > Characiformes > Acestrorhynchidae > Acestrorhynchus > Acestrorhynchus altus. The sequence goes on along the minus strand of CM067514.1, from coordinate 17,042,418 downwards.
ATCCACAAAATTACAGGCCTAATCAGATTGTCATTTAATCAAATGTTTCAAAGGTTTTCATATTTTTTTCTGTAATACAAAAAAGTCTTCTTTATACAGACTTTATACAAGACTCCTAAAATCTTCATTTTTTAAGTGGATGTCAGTTTAAAAAGATTTCTGTTGGTCCATTTTTATCATTAAATTTGAACACAATGTGAACACGAGTCAAATGTGAAATGGAGATTAGTAAAAAAAAACATTTAGCTAGATAGCAATAATATATTTTTATATCTTTAATGTAGGCATCACCCAGGCAGGCAGTTCAAGTGTATTGATATTGACCAATAATTTTTAATAGGCAAGCACAGTGATACTTAAATTGTGTCAGTATTGGCAGGTAATCTATACATGATTGTGCACAGGCTGTAGTGGAATGCAGTGTTTATGAATTATTGTGCCTAAAGGATTATTGTGGACATTGTATCAGTCTTTTCATGAATTTTATCTGTGAGAGCTTAACTGGATTTCAATAACCTTACACCAATAAACACAAACCATACAAGCCAATGGGGTTGTAACATGCTATTCTAATTAAGGCTGTTTTTCCCAGCCATCTGGAACTCTCTAAACAATCAGTAAACTCTGCTTTCTGTATATCATATATGATGTAAATACATTTGACGGTGAGAAAAATGTGTAGTATTCTGCTGTTAATATTATTATTAGCTGTAAATGACATTAAATCAATGTAAAACTCCATAATCTCTTGAATGCTGCCTCTTCTTTGGTATGCTTTATTGAGAATGTGCTGCTGAGTGAAAGCTTGACAAATTTTTCTCATTCCAGGTGCAAAATCCCCTGCAATTTACAGTTATTTAACTGTAGGTATTACCTCCCACATTTGTCTGGATAGATGACTTTCACAGCATACAGAGCAAATTGCTTCATGATATCCTTTTCCCATCTCTGTATTGTTGATGGCACTTAAAGTTGGATTTGGCCTTAGAGCTAAGCTAGTTATTAAATGTGCACTGAAGCTGTATTGTACTCTATTGTGCTGTTGTGTAGAAGTCTGTATGTGAACATAGGTGCTATCCATGTTCCAGCTTACAAAAAGGACTCTTAGTAGCCTTTCCTGCTAAAAGGCATATGAATGTGGATATTATTACGGCCATGATTGTTGTTTTTGTCAGCGAGTGTCAGATTTGAAAGGAGGGCGAGGTATTTCTGTTGTATACACGGTTGCACCCAGTGGTGGAGGGAACATCTGTTTTGCGCTTGTTGTTCCTCTTGGCTGCTTTTCAATTGGATTTCCTCAAGCAGGTCCAAGAGCTGTCACCTCTGCCAGGCTCTGTTAGCTATCACTGCTGGCCCCTATATTAAGTAGGTGTTTCAGGGCTAAGTTAATAACTCTCCCCTCCTCCCCTGGCTGCCTCTCTGGTGGTACTCCTTAGCTCTCTGTACCCTCCTCTTCTCCTGTCCTCAGGACTGGGTGGCCCATGGATATCCCTCTATCCTTCTCACTTCTCACACTGGTATTTTTTTCCACCTCACTGCCACAGGCTTGCCGTGGTGTAGGGCGGATCTTGTGAACACTGACCACACTCTGCTTTCTGTTTTGCCTGCCCCTTCCTCTGTCTTTCTCTTTCTGCCTCCTTCCATCTCCCTCTTCTCATGCTTCTTCTTCTTCCTCTTCTTCTTCATTGTGTCATTCTGGCTGACACTTGTTCCTTTTTTGTTTTGCTAAACTAGTCAAATGTCATTACACATTTAAGCACTAAATATGAGGAATTACTTGTACATTCAATTTTCTGTCTATATTAAATATACTTAACAGTTTTGAGTATGAATGTTCTATGTTTTCTGCTTGGTTTAGATCAGGATTTATTCTAGTCATAGTGTTATAATTTGTCTAGGCTTTGTAATGACTCTGGAATGTTTGTGGCGATATATTGATCCTCACTTGAATTGTGAATACATGTACAAGGCAAGGCACAGCACGTTTATTTGTAAAATACATTTCATACAGTTTAGTGTGTGTGTGTGTGTGTGTGTGTGTTTAACCCCCTGATGACATTATAATTTCTAAGGAAGCTACACATTAAAGCTGTGTCTTGTTTCAAAACTCTGGCAGAGGAATCTATCATTTTTGCCTGGGCGAGTATTTGAATTGATTGTAGTTTACACAAGTTCAATAAACTGATTTAGTGTCAAAGGTGTCAGAAACATTAGCAGGTATTTTCCAAAGTATGAATTCTCTTTTCTTTGTCCTTTTTTCCCTTCTTTTTTTGTGGAGACCATTTTGTATCTTATTTCTGTAATTACAGCCACATGTACAAGGGTTTCTTACTCACAGATGGAAAATTTTCAGTCCTCTTGACCTTGTAGTGATTGATATATCAAACTTCAGTTTTATAGAAAGAGACATTTCTCCATGTTTTGTGTGCATAATCTCACAAAGATTTAAATGTGAATGAAGGCCCAAAACATCTGATATTCCATTAGCTGCAGTCTAGCAGTGGTACATTAGTCATGCGTGTTTGTCGACCTTGGAAATAAATTTGTGGGTTTTTTTTTTTCTTCAGCAACAATGAGGGTACTGAATTAGCTATGCCATTAGCATTTTATTTATTTACACTGTGCAATTATTTATCTGTTCAACAACAAAGAGTCACATTTGGCAGAAGTCAAGTCTAGTTCAGTTATGAAGGGTCTTGTGAAGACTATGAAGAATTCTCTCTCTCTCTCTCTCTCTCATACACACACACACACACACACACACACACACACACACACACACACACACACACACACACACACACACACACCTCATATGATGAGCACAACCACTCGTAGATGAAGTGAATAATGGAATAATGTTGTTGGGATATATGTGCTAGACAGTAAGTCAGATGCTTATTGTGGAGTAATGGTTAGCCATGAAGATGTGACAAATTTTCACTAGGGCCAAATTGTGATATTCAAATGAGTGAGTCAGAACATCTCCAGAACAGCAAGGTCTGTGGGGCATTCATGATCAGTTTTTATTAATTTAATCTTTAATATAAAAAGGCAGGCCATTAAGAACAGATTCTTATTTACAGTGGTGACCTGAACAATGGTCTTTTCAATGGTTAACCACCAGCTGTGATGAGGAGGTGTTGTGTGCACAAGGTATCATAGATGTGTAAGGGCAATGAAGGCTATTTCATCTGGGTTGACAGAAGAGAATTTTTCTGCTGGTTACAGTAGGAATACCTCATAACATAATGTAGTGCCCCCTGCTGCATGAATGTGTTCTTAGCATTTCAATAAAAGTAACTCATAACTAATTGTTAATCTGAGCGTGGATCGCAATTCTGTAGGAACTTCATTTCTTTTTAAGTAGACATAAATTATACTTATAAGCAAATGAGGTTATGTTGATTTTTATGCTGCTTTCTTTACAGAGAATAGGCTTCTGCACTTTTGATGCACAATTACTGTTTATTTAATTTAACAATTATTGCACATTTTATACATTTTTCAAAGTAAAAATTTAATTATTTTTTCCTTTATAGCAAAACTTAAATATGGTGTATTTGTCCTCAAAATTGACTTATGAAATACTTATTAAATACAATTTACAGAAGAGTGAAATAAAATTTCTCTTGTGTTTTTTTTATGTGTTCATCATGAAATCTTTACATAATTGGTAATTGGAGTTACCATGTCCTCATCTTAGCTTAAGGAAATATTTTTCCGTTTCCGTTGCCTTTTATACAAAATCCAGACTAATTGGTTTTGTATAAAGTTCAAAAGCATATTGTAGGTTACTTATTTTAGTGTTTTGTCTAAAATGTACACATGCACACACAACTACTACAGCATGTTCCAGCTGTTACCATGAGACGGTAGGACCACTGAGTTGCACTGGGTGTTATTTGGAGTCCCATGTTTAAATTTGCCCTGAGTGTAACCCCCGCCTAGCCTTCAACTCCTGAGTGAAGTCACTAGCAAACTACACACACCTGATACTTCTTGTGTCATCATCAAAGCTCAGTGGCGCTATTTGCAAAATTGAAAAATTGGTTCCAAACTTAAAAAACAGAAGGGTGCCCCCAGCTTGAGTGGTCCTCATTTTGTATGAAGGTGTTATAGATGAGAGCTACAGTGGATACTGTTTCCTTTGGTTGCATGTTAACAATTTATCAATGCAAGTATAATAAATCAACCAGCCTTTTAATTTACTCGACAAAAAAGAAAATACATGTTATCATTTGCCATGGATTTTTTAAAAATAAGAAATATTAGAGCATTCAAATCTTCAGTGCTTTTTATAAGCCCTTGCCATTCCTCCATCTGGTCAGCTCCATTTGCTCCTGAAGTGATGCCACAAGGTATCATATCCACTCAAGAGACAGAAAGCTGCCCCGCTCTCTCCACCAGCCCCCCTCTGCCAAGACGCTGTGTCTCTTTAATCATAGTTTTCATTTCAGTACATTGAAATTTCTGTTACCAAGGACAACGTCATAAATAAAAAAGGGTTTGTGGGGATTTTTACCTGCTTGCTCTATAACTTTTTGTGCATTAGAGGAGAGTACAAAAGGGAAAAAAAATGAGATGGTCATCTGTGAAAATTTATTATCATTTATTACATTGGAGCAGGAAAGGGGAAGTAAGTAAAAGCTTGAGGGCACACATCCATAAAGAGGGACGAGAGACCCTTAAATGAAAAGGAAAGTGAATTTCTGTATCTTGTCTTGCCGTAATGAGGAGCAAGCGCCTTTATTCATCCTAGTGTATGGTGCCTTCACTCTCTGTTCAGCTGAACAGCACATGCTTGCTCCTAAAATATGGGCAAAATCTGAAAAGAATTTGTCTTGACCCGTGTATAGGCTGGATATAATATTTTAAACTGGATGATTAAATGGTACAAAATTTTGTTTAAAATGTATTTATTGTTAATTTTTGTGTTTTTTGGTTTTTCGTATAAAAGTGATTTTATACCTCATTTTATATAATAACTTTTTAGTATATCACCTGTCAGACTTCTATCATCACATACACCCTTTAAGAGACTGTGAGAAAGCAGGCATCTTTTGATTTTTAGGAATATTTTTTATGAGGTTCTCCTTTCCCTCGGTCATATGTGGGCCCCTGATTATCTAAATGAACTGAAGTTCCTGCCTTCGTTTGCACTACATTGTGGTCTCAAGGGTGCTCGTTTCCAGAGCACAATGTTTACTGAAATTGACTTCTTTTTTTTTTTTTTTTTTACCATACAATTGTTTGCTAATTAATTTTGCCCATAATTAATTTATGCGTTTTGTTTGATGTATAGCAATACTTTGAAAGCAGCAGTGCCTGTCTATTGCATATTTTTCTACCATTTCACTGACTGCAGTAAGTTCAAAAGAAACAATGTGTTTAGACGAAAAAAGTGCAATGCATTTAAATGTGCTCCATTTTTATGTGTTTGTTTTTAACTGAACATTAATGAATTAACATTTTTAAACAATCCATCATCATTGTTTTGATGCCACTTATTTTTAACTCAATTATATTCTAATTGCTCATTTTTTGTAATATGCAAGGGATGCTTTCCCCACTTTGTTCAACACACAACAAAAGATTAATCACAAATAAGAGCCATGATCAAAAACATGGTAATTAATTTGCAGCACTAAATAGGAAATTGTAATCCTAATAAAAAAAAACAATAGGTTATGCATTGTAAATTAAAACACTGGGTATTCATTGTCTCTGGGTATTCATTCAGTTTGTGGTTTTAAGTATAAGTAGCAAAGCAGCAGGCAATGTATGCTCAGACGTGGCAGAAAGTTGAAGTTATTGGACCTATCAGTGTTACTGTGTTATTTGTGAAATTAAAAAGTTTTGTTACGTGAACAAATGTATACAAATTAGCTTAAAAGCATCCCATGTTCTGTACAAGGAAGTTCAGATGGAAGTGAGTCCATTTTCTTTTTTTGATGGACTGATTAAATGCTCGGTTGAATGTGTACATAGTACTGTAGTATGTCAGGTGGTTAGTTCAGTATGGTAAATGTGTTGAAACACAACTGTAATGTGTAGCTAATGATTATAACAGACAGAATCATTCACAGTTATTCAGGCTGACAATTCATGACACATAACAGTTCAACTTTCAGTTTTAATTCAACTTTCAGATAAAGAATTTGATTAATTCCAGGACCTCTGTAAGCCACAGGTTTATGGTCATACAACAGGAGTGAGTTCTTTCCTACTGCAGTGCCAATTGGTTCTTCAGGCTTTGCCATGCTGTTTTGTGCCAGTGTGAGACATGAGACCTGGTAATGGTTTGATTTTGTGGACGTGGAAGTGTTTGGCATCAAATAAATAATTTCTGTTATTGATTTCTGTTATTAATCTAGTGTGTTTGGTGTAGTGAGGATTCTGCTTGGTTGATTTTGCTTGAAACAAACATTCTTTACTTTTTGTTTTTTACTCTCACTACACACTCTCTCCCTACACACTTGTCTAAAACCACAACAAAGAGACATTTTATTAGATGTACTATACTAAGTTAATTTAACTAAATTAGGTTTGATGCGAGTTGAGTGCCTTCGACATGCAGTTAGCACTACTCTAACAATAGCCATGCTAACTACTTTAGCCTCATAGTCCTCTGATATTTGAAATTTAAAGACCCCGGATCTTGCAACATGAAGGCACACAAATGTGGAGCCAATCAGTGGAGAAGTGTGTCTTTAAGTCCTCCCACCAAATGGTTCTGTGGCCCCACACATAGTTAGCCAATTGTGCTAAGACAACCGGGCTGAACCGTGTCCATGTGTAAAAGCCACTGGAATGGTTACCATCCTTGCTCGGCATTGTTTGGTCCTGCGTTGGAAAAGAGGCCTAGGATTCTCAGCTAACATTTGGAATAGGCCACCAACAAATTATGCTGTGTGATGCATCGAAATCTAGCTGTATGAAATTGGTTATTCCAAACTCCTGGTTGATTTATGGCTGGGTGCTGCCATTCTGTCAGAGGTGTCAAAAGTATGTGTTAATAGTATTCTTTGAATTATGTATATAAGAGTAACGTTTAATTGTAGGATTGAACAAGACTGTTGATCTTTTGTCATCTTATGAAGAATGAAGTCTTGTTATATTGGTTGAACATGTCTCCTGCCTGCCCCAAAGTGTTCTTTGTCGGTCTGTCCTTTGTCCAGCTCTCTCCACCTCAGTATTGTATTGAGCTGGAAGGTGAATGTGTTTCTTGAACATTCAATAAACACAGTGCTAGAGATAATGAAAAACTGCCCGTTTTTTGCCACCATATGTGCCCTCATTGTATAACCAAGGGCAGCTCATTCATGCTGCTCTCAGCGGTGGCCACAATGGTTTTATGGGTTTATAGTTCTGCTCTTCTTATGTCCATTATTTTATCTTTACCTCTTCTGTGGATTGTTCTTGATTAGCTACTCTGTAACTGGCACTTTGTTCTGACATATTTTTGCTTCTTGCTTTTCTCTGGGTGAGTGGGTATTCTGCAGATATTGCGGCATTGAAGGTGGGCACTTAAAGCAGAAATATGTGAGCGCTGCAAACCTAGAGAAAACCTTGGGTTGAGCTTCTCAATTGGCTAGCGTATGAGCAACACAGGCTCCTAGATGCTTTTCCAGTTTTGAGAGCTCACATAATTCCAAGCATCTATAGGAATTATATACATTTTGATTATGCTCGGATGTACTTGCACTGGATTTTCAAAACATGGCCCTTTTTTTGTCATCTCCATCCTATTGCGTCCTCAATGAAATGAAGAGGGAAAAAGAAAATAGCCCTAACAACTTCTTTTTCTTTTTTTCTTTTCATTTTCTCCTTTTGCAGGGTCTCTTCATCTTCCTGATATATGGCGTGTACAACACGGAGGTAAGTCTGCAGTGTGTCTCAAGGCTGACTGAGTGAGTGAGAGAAATGACAAGTTTCTGATGGCTCCCCACCAATGGGATGTGGGGTGAGTGGTGGGGGGGAGGATCGAAGTCAACGTTGTGTCGACCCCCCTCCCCCCCCCTCTTTTTTTTTTTCTTTCACATGAGCGTCCCACTGCCCTTCATGCTTGGGCTAACTTATATGCATCCAGGCCCGCCATTAACCACTGACACGCAGAGTAAAGAGCTAGTCATTCCTCACCCACATTGGCTAATATTTCACTGCCTCTTTAAGTTTTTAAACTCATGGTCCTCCATTTAACATTCTGACATTAGGGCCCTGCCAGCTTTGGGTGTCTTTGCTGGAAGTCCGGGGTGAAAACAGAATATATGCAGGACAGCAGGCACATAGTTTGGGGCATGTCTCAGAAAACAGTTATTAACATTTAGATGCTCCTTTAGAAGGGAAAACTAATGGTACAGGGTAAAATATCTGTTTAATGGATGAGGGCTATTTTGAATAAACACTTCTTGCTAAATTGTCCTCTTTAAATTCTAATGCAAAACATGAATAAACTAAATATGGATAAGCATAGTACATGCACACAATTGGTTATAGATCATCTTTGATACATGTGTTTGTATGTATGTTTGCTATATGTAACACATATCTGGCCTGTGGGGAGGGGGTGTAGAGAGAGGATCAAACACCTGCATCTTTACCCATTGGTTTTTATTGTCATTTTTGAATATTTCAAAATGATCACAAGACAGCACTATACTAAAATGACACCCATATAGGTAATGGAATTTATCATGAATTATGTCTATGCGTTTAATCATCATTTCTTTGCTACATTTCATTCACTACCTTTCTTTCTTGATTTCTAAAGATACACAGACATCATAATCAACATTATGATTGATTCACCTTTTTTGCAGCCCCCCACTGGACATTCTGCTTGCAAAATGAAATTTATATAATTTATTTTCTGGTTTGAGTCTGATACCAGAAAGGTTATGGTGTGTGCTTTTTAATACTGCACATAATAAAAGTGATCAGCATGTAGAATCAGTAATTCTACAACAAATCATTTCTGTTTGTTGTTGCTCTAGATACAAGGCTTTCTTTATTGTTGGATGCACTGTGTTTTTCTCCGGTTCATGCCACCTCATTCAGAGCACACTTGTATTGGTGGATATCCATGATTATTAGAGTAAAATAAAACAAAGTGATAGTCAGTGGCACTAAAAAAGAATGTTCCATTGTGCTAAATTACATTCATTGAATCAAACAAATGCAACATTGCATTATTACAAGACAAAAAATTACATTAATCAGTGACAATGAGGTCCACTCATGAGATACAGGTTGAAAGTGAGCCATTTCTCTTTCTGTTTAGTTGGTAATATGAGTTTACTTGACAGAATAATATGAATAATAATATGCATGAAAATACCAATGTAAAGTGTCTTGTAAAAATGTCTTTTTATTCATCTTGTTCTCTGAAAGCAGATGTATTTGGTAGGAATTTTATTCTCAACTATTTGTTCAATAATTTAGCATCATTTATGTGGCCTTCTAATGCATACTGAAGGCTTTAGTGTCAGTTTCTTTTAGAAACCTGTCATGGTCTACAAAATAGGTCTGTATCAAGTTTAATTCACTTAAACCATGTGCTCATGGGGTTAATTAACTTTTAATCATGTTTTATTTGCTACCATCTGAAATGGTGAAATGAAGATGAAACAATTAAGAACTGCACCCTGTTACAGTTTAAGTAGATCAGTATTCAAGGCTTCAGTCATATTCAGTTAACTGTGAACATATATTGCTATTTTTGTTTGTAACATTACTGATAAAGAAATGGTTATATGTGATTTGTTGTAGGATCTCTCTTTATGCATTGCGTGAATATTGCTTGTTGCTGTAGTTAAACAGGCAATGCTGCAGTTGGTGTTTTGTCTTGAACCACATGCCCCTTTCACTATGAGTAGCTGCCCTTCCAAGGTTCTTGGCCCTGCTGTGGTGTGTAGCAGTGAATGAAGAGCATTTTCAAATTTTACATTTATTATATATTATATATTTTTTTAAACTTTGCATTCAGGGTCACTTTTACAGTTTATAGTTTTTTCCCACCCACTAAAGATACATAAACGCTCATTTCCATAGATAGTCGAGCACTCTGAGGAACTGAAAAAAATTCTTATTCTGATGTGCTCTCATGTAAAAAATGTTTATATAGCTTGGAGTGTGTGGGCAAGGTCAGAGCCACCTAGGTACAGACCTCCACCCATCAGCACCCTCAGCCTGGCACAGTCTGAGTGCCTCCGCCTTTTGTCTTCCTTCAGTCGTACCTTTTCACCCACCATAAAAGAGGTGTGAGGAGGTGGCCCTGAGTCAGAGCCCTGCATTGACATCGCACAGTCTCGCCGTTGACCCTCTCCGCATTGTAAAATAAATCATCGCTGCATTCTTGCTTAAGTGGCTTTTTTAGTGCTTGGGAATCTATTTTCCAACTCCCAGCTCTCCTTGACCCTGGGGTCTTCACAATTTGTGAGCAACCCATGTTTTCTTTATGCGTTTTTCAAAGGGGGTTTTGTAAATATAAAATGTAATAATCTTTCCGTTTTTCTCTCCTCCTGCTCGCTCTTTTTTCACTATCCCCCCCCCCACCCCCTACCCCCCTACCAAAGGTGTGACAAGAAACACAGGCAGATTAAGTTTCACCCCTCCCAAACACAGCAAAGGAAATTCTCCTTTAATAGAAAAATTACACAAAGCTGAGGAAAATGGTCAAAGTTTTAGTATATGAAAAAATACAAGTAATTAGAGAGCGGAAGAAAGAGGCCAAAGGGAAAAGTTCTGTTCTGTCCGTTCTCATTCATGAAAATCTTCAAGAACCATGAAATCTGTTTCAGACATCTGTACACTTGATTTTCCTCCAAACGAGGGGAAAAAAAACAGGCTAAGATGCTCTAGAAGATTCTTGCTGAATAGAAAAAGCAAGTGAGCTCATCTTATTCATAATTGACCAGAACAAGTTCAAGTTGACTGACTTCATCATACATTACTCATTTACTTAGATCTACATCTTATTTAATTTAAGTTCCTATTCACTGCCCACAGCATGTGGACTACTTTCATTCCCACATATATGTGCTACATGATCTCGATTCACTCTGTAACAATTAGACAGAATGATTGGATTTGAATATTCTGTGGGTGAGTGTACCTTTATTTCATATGCTATACAGCTTTATATCTGATGAGTGTCTTCTTATTAACAATGGGGGAGGTTGTGAAGTTCATTTATTCATCAAAAGCATTTATTCTAAATGATTAGTTTCCTTGTGCCAGCACGTTAATGCTGGATAAAGTGTTTACTACAATCATACGACTAAAGAGCTCATTATTGAATAAATTGAGATTTTCCTCAATGGTCACCTTATTTCCCTCTTTGGTAACCTTGCTTTCTTTTGTCCTCATTCCAGATGTCAGCAGGTGTTATCATTTGCATCACTTTCATATGGAAATCATATCTAATATTTTTTTTTTACATAGAAAGCCGAATTGCATCACTGTAAAAACAAGAAAAAAAACCTTGAGAACAAGGCAGGCAAACAGCTCCTAACTATAGAAAGTTGAAGCTGCGTCCTCTGCGGCCCAATTGCTGCAAATATGCTTTTTCTACATTGCTTCCTGTGATTTTCCTGTGAAATAAATTGATTTGATTTCCCAGTTCCATTCATTAGGGCTACAGTGCACTTTGGGCATTTCAAATCATGACTCACTAGAGAAAGAGAGAGAGAGAGAGAGAGAGAGAGAGAGAGAGGGAGGGAGGAAAAGAAAGAGAGATAGAGAGAGATAAAGAGAATCCAAATCTGACATATTACTGTTGACTGGGGGTTGTCAAAGGTGCTTTGTTCTCTTCATTAGCCCTGTCGACACAGGCAATGGTGTCTATGCAAAACATGCCCCTGTGTGTATGTCTGTGTGGCAGCATAATTTATGACGATGCCAGGATCTAATGAAGTCATAAGACATAATGCATATTCACCAGTGTGAGGGGCTGGGCCTTGGCTTGTAGCAGGCAGCGGGCTGACACTGGAAAAATGCTGTGTATTTGTTTTGGATGGTGACAGCATTGTTGAGACAAAATCCTGCAGCTGGAAAAATTGTCTTTAGTTAGGAGATGCATGAATTTTTGAACAACGGGCTTCTGGGGGGTAAAGGATATGGTTTCATATTTGTATACATGTGAGTACAAGGTAATGAAATAAATAGAGGAAGAAAGAATTTATAGTTTCAGTAAAATATCACAGCATTTCAGCTCAGATTCCCTTTCAGTGAGTGAAAGTTAAATGACAGATAGACCAATAGAAATGTTTATTCTCCTCATTCCCATCTCATTACATTAACATATTAAGACTGCTTTTGGGAACATTCTCATTTTGTTTACTTTTAATTTCAAACACATTTTACTAATCATATTTTCCTTATTATGACTTTACAAATGTTTAATCTTTATTGAAATTAATCATTTTTAAATACAGTGTTTATAAAGCAGGTGATACAATTTCAACAAATTTTACAAATACCTACCATCCAACTGGAGGGAATGAGTGCACCCATCCATTTCTAAAGAAGGCATCTGAGATAATTGGGCTGATAATTGTGTTCATCACACTCACAGCAGGGATTCAGAACAGTTCCAATAATCCAATAATACTGATGGAAAATCAAGATTGTAAAGCATCTTAAGCTGATTGACGGATGTGACCGATGCAGAAAGTCATTTAAATATTTTTGGTCATTCTTAACTGATTTTTGTGTTTGTTATGATCAGCTGACTGATATATGGGTTGATCTCAAGTGCCTTTGCATGTGCACTTCCATACATTCTCCCTCTTTCTCACACTGTACAAATGCAATCTGTTCTGCAAGGATGATCCTTTCCTCCAGCACTTCATTTCTGCAGCCCCTTGGAGTCATGTGACAGATGATGGGTTAAAGTGCTCTCCTTACTTTAGCAGCTCTGCGTGTCACTTTCAGGACCCATTACCTGTGACAAACTGGAATGTTTCAGTCCACTCTCATTCTCTACTGAATGACGAGAACACAGTACCTGCTGTGTTCTTTGCCAAGATGCAGTACAGATACAGTGGGCAGATGTCTTTACAGTGGACACTGGTGTTGAGCTCATGGCCTTGTTTTTCCTCTTACAGATACGCAACACAGTCAAAAGGATCAAAGAACGGAGGAAAGCTCAGAATTTCTCTGTATGTATCCACACATAAACAGTGACATGCTTTACAAAAGAAACATGCTAGATAAAGCAATATTTTCCCAGAGTTAAAGATGAACTCCACAGATTTTTAATAATTACATCTTTAAGCTGTCATTGAAGAGCACTGTATAGACTATTTACTGTAACGATGAGAATTATGGGGCACGATATCTGTTACTCAATAGAGAGTTGGTTAGAAAATGACCGAAGTTATATGTAATGTTTTAACAAAATAGTGGTAAGTTTGACCATGCATATGTCTTGATCCATGAATAGACTTAAAAGTGTTTTAAGCTAAAGGCTTCAAAAAAGCTCTAATCACAGTGAATTTTTTTCAAATTTTAAAAATAAAAGTCAACCTAACCTAAAAAAATATTTTCTACCAGTCCAATCCCTCATTTTCTTGTGACAAAGATTACTGTCTTCCACCACCACCAGCATACCGGGATTCAAGTACCATTAACTGAAGCCACCCAGGACATATGCTCAGTTTTCCAGAGTTTCCCTACTTTGCCTCATGCATTATGAGCATGGTCAGCACTCTGCAAACTGCTCATTGTCTGTTTTTGACATCACAAAAACAGTGAATTGAAAACTGTCTCCCAAAAAAATTTGAATGTTTCTGCATTTTATAAGACACAGTAAAGGGCAGTAAATCAGTACTGAGGCCATTTACATACACGTGGTCAGCAGTCTTAAAGGACAGTTGGACAGTCTTAAAATGGGTTGTTTCATTCTTGGAAATGCTGAGAAATAGTTAAAATGAATGATTACAGATGTTGGAAAGTCAGGGAATACAACAGTTATATGTGAAGCTTAAAGATACATAAAAAAACATGTTTGTTATTTAATTGGGCTTCAAGTGGCTCCATGTTCTAGTACACTAGACCTATGATCCAAGGTTTGCAGATTCTATTCCTGGGTCATGCTGTTTGCCATCGGCAGCATTAGTCTGAGAGAGCAAAATTGGCCATGTTCTCGCTGGGTGTAGGGTCACACGGGCATCTGTTAAACATTGTATCAGAGGTAGGGACCCAGTGCTTTCCTCCGGGCATGTTGATGCCCAGCAATGATGCCATGGCGGCAGTTTGAAGGGAGGCACTATCTGGCGTCACATGTATAATAGGAAGCATGTGCTTGTCTTCACCCTCCTAGTGTCAGGAGCATCATATGTGATAAGGGGAGTGTCCTAATGGGGATGGTTAAGTGACACTTCTAAATTGGGGGGACAATTGCTATAAAATAAATAATAAATAATTGAATGGTGTTAATGGTGGTAAATATTTTAAGGCACAATGTTCCTGAGAGGACAACATGACTTACTAACCAGATTTTACACCAAGCAGTGAAGGGAACTGTTGACTGTTGCCTTATTATATAAAACAACAAAATACATTTTTGGCACATTGATACAATGATGCACATTGAAAATTTGATTAAGGTTTGCAATCGTGTTTATATGTCAAGAGGAAATTATATTTTAGACTTAAAGTGATCTTTTATACTAGTGATAATTAAACTCATATTTTATATTCATTACATTTGTGATGTACGACTGATATATTTCTAGCGTTTTGTTTTAAAGTTGATACTGTGGTTAGTAATCTATTCAAATTTAAGTTAATGTCCTAATGTTTTGAGTTTTCATGAGCTGATCAACAGTAAAACACAAAAAGGCTTTAAATGTAACTTTACCTATACATCTGATGTATATAAAATGACATTTTTTAATAAAATGAGCTATTCTAATTTTTTGAGATGCAGGCTTTAAAATTAACTGCTCCTGATTTCGGACAGCAGTTCATATTTGAACAAACTGAAAGCCTTATATTTATTTAGAAAGAATGAATGTAAAAAAGAATGCAAAGAAATATTTATTTACTTATTTATGAAAGATAGTTCACCTTTCCACTCTGGCCACCTCAATCCTAGGAATGTCAGGCAGCAGCCCAGGGTTACAAGTTTCTAATCCTGCACAAGCTTGTCCCTTGACATTAAACTGTCAACTGAGTATTTATACATAGGGCCGCTGTTCGTGGAGATCACTTAGCTTCTGCAAAGCGGTTTAAAAGTAGTTAATAGCCCCTGCCCCCCTCACCCCTCTATGCTTCTCTCTCTCTCTCTCTCTCTCTCTCTCTCTCTCTCTCTCTCTCTCTCTCTCTCTCTCTCCTTCAGCTCCACTCCGCCAGTGCAACTTGTCCCCTTATGAATGATCATATTAACTCCTCCAGGCTTGTCATATTTATAGCCTGCAGTGTGTAGTATGTCCCTCTCAACCCTGCTGTGCCACCTGGTCATTGAGAGCCGAATGAGACAATTTCTAAAGGTAGATTGATTTTAGACTATGCCCCCCCTTCCTTTGACCCCCTGACAGGCCCGACACCGTTAAGTCTGCGACTAGTAAAAAACGACTGCAGCCCCAAACGCAAGCGGCAGGTAGTGGCTGATATATATCGTCACGGGACCGTATTAGCAGTGAGACCCTTTTTATGCCTTTTCAGGCAGTTTTTCCAATTCTTTAAGTCCACACGACAGGAGTCGACATTGTATGCGGTAGATGCTTTGGGCCATCGCTGTTTTGTTTACAAATCTGGGGGAGATATACTGTATCTACCTGAGTGGTTTGGTGCTCTGACATGCTGGAGAGTAGATGAAAACACATATACTGTTCTTTTTATTGGACTGGAGAGAGGGACAGAGTACCCAGTGCAGCTGGCTTAGCTTAGTAGATGAAAAGTCACATCACCTGTCCAATAAAAGTTCTATTCTGGAAGTTCTGGAGTGTCGTGTTTGATGAATGTTATACTTCATTAATTAAAAAATGAAGGCCAGTCAAAACACCCAGTCATCTAGTAGAAGCATTAGTGTTTTTTAGGGTTTAGATCACACTACACTACTGTGTAGACACGTGAAAAAAACATGTTCACCTTTCTTGAAAATAGACATGCCCTCCTAAATCTGTTAATAGACGCCTACAGATAATTAGCACATTTAGGCTAAAGTATAAAGTGGAACAGTGGATGAGTAACTGATAAATGAGACTTTCACAAGATAAAACACAACTACACTTAGTGCAGATTCAAACAGTGCTCTAACAATGCTAGCAGAAATGTATCTGGTTCTATCTTTGTGAGGCAGCAGTAAAATGTTTTGTGACTGACATTTAATAAATTCTGCACAGTGTGGAGCACAAAGTATAAACAAGCGTACAAATTGTTGCTGTTGTGCAACGAATTTCCCTTTTCCTTTAGGATTGCAAGGGATCAATAAAGTATGTATGTATGTATGTATGTATGTATGTATCCATTCATCTATCTATCTATCTATCTATCTATCTATCTATCTATCTATCTATCTATCTATCTATCTATCTATCTATCTATCTATCTATCAAAGACCTTGTATCTCTTAACATGGCAAATTTATAGATAATCAAAAAGGTTTAATCCTCACTTAAAAGTCAGTAAAAAGATTATATTCAAAGTCTAATTGGAGTGTTTCTATCTGTCCATTCAACATGATATTTTTGGCACAATGTAAAGAAATTTCCAGATCTACATTATGCCACAGATGGCATACGTGAGGGTCCCAGTATTGATTTAGCTTTTAGGACAATAAAATTCACATCAGCTCATCCATAAGATATTAATTTGATCTCCTTCACTAAACATTGATCTCTGTAGCCCACACATTTGACTTTTTCAAACTGTGTGAATTAGACATGCAATTATACTGTCTAAAAATATGCATATTACCTAATCCATTAACATTTTACACTCAGAGTCATTTGAGTGTTTTTGGAAAAGCTTAGTTGTAGAAATCAAGTGTTCACAGTGGCAGTGACGAGAATCAGACTTGAATACCCTTAAAATCTCCCTCAAAGAAAGATGTTGGCTAATAAAGCGGTTACACCGCCTGAGACATTGATTTAGCCAAAATGGATTAATACACATATTCATGTCAGAAACATTAATGCAAGGCATTATAAAGCTAACATCAGATCTTCCAATTATTCAACTTAATCCTAAATGTAGGTTCGTTGTTTGTCGAATCGTAAATAAATGGTCTAGATACACGCTTAGAATTATAGGTTTTTAGGTGACAGCGATGATATATTGTTCATCAATGTAAAGATTTACTGATTTATTGCTGAAACAGAACTTGACCCTAGACATATAGACTTTTCCGAAGTCAGTGTCTTGCTGGAATAATTGCCATCTCTTATTTAATCTTCTAAGTACACATTTATATATATATATATATATATATATATATATATATATATATATATATATATATATATATATATATATATAAATAATGTGTGTTTGGGATTCAGTACATATATTTGAACTAATCCTGTTTCAGTTTAAAGGCTACAGAACATTTGACCTCCTGGATAAGTGTGATTTTCCTCATGCCTAATATCATTTTTATGTTGGCCTGACCACTGTCACTAGAGTGTCTGCTGTCTGCTGACCTGAATGACCTCACACTTGTACACACTGTGGCAGATTGCTTAGAGGAATAAAGCTGTCAGTTGTACTGGCCAAATAAAAAACGACCCCCCCCCCCCTTTCAATACTTGCTGGGTCTGGGTCCATGACAGCCTAGAAATATAGATATAAATTGGAAGCAGATTAGTTTTTTGATCCTAATTCAAGTTTTGACAAGATATAAGATGGAAAAGAGCTAGGCTGCATGCTGCATATGTGTGCATTTACAACAGTGTGAAAAAGAGTAAACGTCCATGAGTTCTGAAGTCTGGGCCAAACATTCATGATGTCACATGTTTCTTGATGTGTTATGATAAAAGAGATAATAAATTACATATAACCAATACCACTTTGGCCAAAGCATGTAAGATGTATTTGGTAAAATTAAGTCAAGCGATGTCTCAGATTTGATGAATGTTTGATAATGTATTATTAATTTACTGGTACTTAAAGGAGCAGTTGACTAGCCGATGCTAATGATGAATGACAGCTAGTGGACATGAATCACACTAAGTCTCATACTTAAGTAAATGTAAAAATAATCCATGAAGAAAATACTTAAGTAAAAGCTGAAATATATGCTTTTCATTTTTACTCAATAAAAATATAAAAGTATATGCTCCACAATGTGGTTAAAGTAACAACAACAAAAGAATTTCTTCAAAGGAGCTTCTAATTTTTTGGATTTCTCAAAATTAATGAACTGACACTGAATGTAAATAAAGGTTCATTCTAGATCTGTAGCATAATCTGCAAATTCATACACAGACATGTAGCACCAAATCTTCTGCCCCCCTATCCAAAAATTCAGTTTGTTTTTCACCATTGATCATAGGGCTCCCCTCTTTTCCTTACAGGGCCTCAAACCACCCAGGGCCCCATGTACCCAGACCACCTTTCCACCCTCTGATGCACCTGGATACACACGTTTTAATCTCTGCCTTTTTTAACATTCTTAAGATATTGAGTTGAGTTTCAATATTTGATATTGGGTTCACAGGTGATATCTGTGGAAATAAATGGTTGTCAGCTCTGATGCCCTGAACACGCCGTTAATGCTAATAACCTGTTTAACAACACATTTGAACAAATTTACTTACATACTGTTTAAGTGCTTATTTTGTATTATAAATATATCAAACCAAAGCCTTTTCAGTGTGATTCAGATTTGGAAACCCATTTTTCACACGACTGAAAAACCTCAGCATCTCCATTTCACAGGAGTAATTGATTTAACTAGTTTCTACTGATGAAACCGATTGACAGTATTAATCAATAAATCAATATTAAACACTGTTAGCTAGCTATTTATAGATTCCTTACTATAGTGCATTGCTAAAACTGTGGGAAAACAGTGGATTAAATCCTATAGTTATCAAACTTATTTACATGGAACAGAACTGCTGTATGAACCTGTATGGATTCAGTTCTTCAGTGTATCTGACAGAGCAGCTTCTGATACACCTCTGCTGCACACCCCTTACACATTTACCTGCTGTATTTTGACAACAGTCTGTGCTACATGAAAGTAGAGGCTGAATAACACATTTAGCTGGTTTGTTAAGCATTTTGATGCTGCTGAATGGGTTTCGGTACAGACTCACAGAGCTCATTCAAACACGGGGTGCCAAAAGACAAATGAACATAAGGCTTTGTGTGCCAGTTAGAGGTTATCTGTCACACAGTTTAATAGTGATAATAATTTTACTAAATATTTAAATCAGATTACAGAACAAAATGAAGTTGATTCTCCAACAACCTGGTTCAGACGCCTGGTTTAAAATGATGCCATCTTTTACATTTGAAATAACTTTTGAAAATGCAGTGAATAAAAAGTTTAGATTTTTCTTGTGAAATGTAAGGGATATAAGTAAAAAGTATTAAGCCACAGAAATGCACTAATAATATGTTATCACTTCTGAGTAATGCTGCAAAGGGTCCATGGTGTTTCATGGCGTTTCATGGCGTTGTCTAGAGCAGGGTTATGTCAGATAGGATGACTCTAGCAGTGTAGAAATGCATTGATACTCAGTGATGCATCAGTCTAAAGATAACAAGCCATCTGTAGCAATGTGGAAAGAGACTCTAGTGTATGTGCTTTCTCAGCTAAATGTTTCTGCACATTCCCAATTTGGAGTAGAAAGTCTGTGTTTGACACAATTCTGATGCACTGTCCCTCTGCTATTTCCTCCAGAACTGTGGTAGCTCCAGACCATCCAGCTCTGTCCACAGCTCTCGGCCAGGCAGCTCCCCTGTGCCCAGCTCTCTGGGTGGGCTTGGGGTCGATGCCAATCATCCTGGAAACCTCTCTACAGCCAGCGACAGCACCAGCTTGAGCTACAGCCACGAGAGTAAGTGCCTGGATCTTACTTTTGCTTTTTGTGCTGCCAGAGTTTGGAATGCTTTCTTAGTAACTATGCAGTTAGAAACCTCTGTGTAGCATTTGCACACATTTGAATGTATATGTGTGTCTGTGTGTGTGGTTGGGAATGTGTGTATATAAAGCAGAGATTCTGTAGAAATCTGTCCTGCATTATGAGCCAAGGGAAGCCTAGCGACTGGTGGAGGGGTGGTGAACTTCAGAATGACAGCTATGTTTTGGACTGTAACATTCTCCAGACGCAGCAGACTGCAGGGCTCCACTCGCCTTTTCTGACCTCAACATTATTGGGTTGCATCACAGTAATTGGCAAGGGGCTACATGCCAGTTAGGTTCTTTTCTGAAAGAACAGAATGACAGAGCTTTTGACAGCAAGGGCATTGACTAAGAATAACATCATTCAATTTTATTAAACGTGTTATGTTCAGTAGCTTATGAATATCACATTTATAACCTTTTTCATGAAGTGTGGATTAATTCCGTGCTAATAATGGAGATTGTGACCACTAAAATGTTGCAAACTGATTAAGGTTAATCTCCCTTACAGGGCTTGAGGCATGTTATTGGAAAAACCCAGCACGTTTATAAAACAGTTTTTTCCATCTTTGAGTCTGGTCTGAAAGTATGATTTCATGTGAAATCTGTAACTTACAATTTACACCAGTTGGAAGACTTTAATTAGAGATTATTTTCACCCCAGGTCAGATTCTAGGTAGATTCTATGTCATGTGCCATAGAAAATAAAGAGTGGGCAAAGATTTGTTTCATCAAAGATATTTATATAGAACAGAAATTGTTAATATATGGAAAATGTTAAAGTATAGCTTACTTCATACTTCATTCATTTGTGACAGGCATCCATGCAAAGTACTGTACTGATTTCCATGCAACCACTGAACTTAAAAACATTAATAACTCACTAGTGTGCAAAATATTTAAAATTGTAGAGCAATCTGAATATTAATTCTTATATTCATTTCACTAAATGCTGGTCAAAATAACTGAACCAGTTAAATTAAACCCACTCATTAGTGTATTTGTTATTGTGGTGAAAAGGTCACATGACTTCTGTAAATATTTTAATTTAATTTAATTGTATTAGAATTATATTATTATTATTATTATTATTATTTTTAGTAGTAGTAGTAGTAGTAGTAGCAGCAGTAGTAGTAGTTGTTGTACACCTATGTGATGTGACAATAAAAGTTGACTGGTAGTCTGTACAAAGGCACTACAGGGTGAGTCACTGGATACCCTTTTATTCTGAAACCAAAGCTAAAATGACATCTGAATTACGCCTCACCTTTTAAAGAATCCTTAGGACATCTTTTACTACATATATATTGCCTGCCCTTTAACTATTACTACTTACTACTACTACTACTACTACTACTACTACTAGTGTGTGTATATATATATATATATATATATATATATATATATATATATATATATATATATATATATACAGTATATATGTGTGTGTGTGTGTGTGTGTAGTTATTGTGAGGATTCTTTAAAAGGTGAGGCATTATTCTATTACTAGTGGTAGCAGTAGTAGTGGTGGTATAAGTGTTATTAAATCTCAATCTCATAAACTCACATAAATCATTTTATTTATCCATTATTACTGTGTTACTTTCCTAATAGCTAATAATGGTTGGCATAGCAAATCTCAGATGAGCAGAACAAGTACATAAGCCCACTACATATTGATTGGCCACTTAATATTACCTACCCCATTACCTTAGGTGTGTTTCTTTAGTGCTACACTAATCGGAATGCAAATGGATTTTTTTATTTTATGCAGACAGGATGCATATACAGCAGGGACTGGCCTGCACACTGTTGCATGGTGGTGCAACTAATCATGCTGACACAGCACCCTCGCCAGGGCAATAATCCCATGCAACACAGGCCATGATTGAATATTTGTTTTTAAAGCTGAGCAGATTTTGAGGGCAGTCTGCCAGCAGTGGAGCTAGTGTATTGAATGAGGAGCTGAGCATCTGAAAATCTATTGAAAAGCCTGTGAAGGACATGAGGACTGCATGTGGCAGACAGCATTGAAAAGTGCAAATGGTCCTCCAATATGTATCGTATGTACATATTGTATCTCGTAAGAGTAAGGTCAAGTCATTTATTGTGCAAACATAAGCAAGAAATATAAACCATTTGAGAGTGATTTTGATCACTTTATGCGTTTTAATTCCTCCAAGACTGTGCTTTGTATTGGGGATATACATGAGATATGGGATGTTGTATTGAGTACAAAGAAAGATGGTAAGGACAAGTGTCCTTTGAGTTGTTAAAAGGTCTAGGTACAACACTGAAGGAATGAAAAGGGACTTTTTTTGTGCTAATATTGGTTGTACTTAAATGAACTTTGAGGACTGAAGGTTTAAGGTGATCATGAAGCAGGTCTATACACAAGCACACTATCAGCACTTTATCTTTCTCCACTTTTTTATTCTTAGTCTTTTGTCCTTTTTAACAGACATCTAAGTGAGGTCACCTCTTAATACCCAGGACATCTTTAACAAACTACATATATTTTACCTGTCCTTTAACTTTAACTTAAGACAGGTTGCAATGGATTGGAATGGGTTTCTTATTATGGAGCCTTTGATGGAAACTTTATATTGTTTTTTTGTGTTTATTTTTTTTTTTTGATATTTTCAGAATTATTTATTGAAGCTGTATTTACCAGCAAGTGTGTCACCTGGCCTGAGCTTCCAGGATTATATCAGAATAATGTTTTATCGAGCCCTGAATTTTCCAACATTAATGGTCATATATATATGAGTTAAGCTTCAAAAGCTTCTTGAATTAGATCACAAACAGTCTCTGAAACATAAAAATCACTGAACAAATGTGTGATGAATCAGGCTGTGTCATCTGCCAGTCTGATAGACAAATCAGAAGGCTACCAGATGCATCAATGCAACAGTCTGGGACTCCTGTTCATGCTATAACAAACATCAGGATTATCAATTCTGGTCCAGTTTGGCACAGGTTGGTGATCCAACATACTTGATTCCAATAAAAAGATTTAGCACCTGACACTTAACACCAAACTACAAGTTAGACTTGTTTTTTAATGGTTTTCCAATTTGGTCGGAAGGAACTTGGCAAGACCTTCTTTGTTGAACTAGAATGGTGCACCCAGGCCTTATCATCCAACATCAGTGCCTCAGCCTGACAAATGCTTTTGTGGCTGAATGGAAGCAAATCTCCATAGTAAAGTATGTCTAGCTTTACTAGAAGTGTTAAATCAAAACAGCATCAATTTCATAATAATGCACATACAAATATATGTTCAACAAGCTCACATGGATGTGATGTTTGGTTGCAAAAATAATTTTTATGTATGCGAGAACACAAATACAATGGATTGTTTGGTACAAATGGTCTGTCAGAGTACTCTTAAAAATGCACTGTGTTCAGATACATATTTCTGTATTTTGCTAATGTTCATAAAACAACAACTTTAGCTTGTCCAAAGAGCCTGCAATATGATTCTTTTGAACTGAGCAAAATATATCTTTTGAACAATTTACCTTTATCTTTATTTTTATCCTCTGTAAGTATAGCCAGATAGGACCTGGCCTTGGCAGTTTTATATAAGGAGGCTTTATGGCAGCTTTCTGGCATTTGGTAAAAGTGTGGTCCCAAATCAGGTTGTGCTGTTGGAATTGCTAGAGCTGAGCACTTGATTGGAGCTTATTCTTGTAAATACTCAAATAAACAGCAAGCACAGAGTGTTGTCACTTTACCAGCTGTTTACATTCCTCGTCCACTTTCTACAGTCTAATACTAGCCATGTTCATTCTGTCGTCCTCAAATTCTTGGAGAGAAAATGTGCCAGTATTATAAAAACATGCTACAAAACAGTAGGTAGAGAGAAAATACTTGAGTTTAAGAACGAAGTTAAGATAGTTGGGATTGGCTGATCATTTATTGTGTCCACTTTGTCTGCTTTAGATCTGATATCCATGTACACAAAATAAATTAAAATAAAGTATACTAATAAAGAGCAGGACTCAATAAAAAAGGTTTGTGTTGTGAATAGACATTCTAAATTTAGCAGGCCAGATCAGATTAGAGCTGGTTATAGTCTGTGGGCAGTGTGTCACTCCAGTTTTAATGCATACAAACAAATTCTAAGGCTGTGACCAAAATGGATCCCTGTTTATGCTTTAGGACACTAATGAGCATGTTGGCCATCTGAGTGCCTGAACCGTAAAGTGGAATTTGAATGTGATTTTGAGGTCACTATAATCTCCCACAATTCACTGGTAATTTATAGTAAACATCGTAACTGACTAAATGAGCTGAATATGGACCAGATTGCAAGTGTGAGTCTCGCTACTAAGCAAAACAATAGAACAAATGGAGCTCATATAGCGTCTAAGCCAGTGATAGTTACAGTACAAGCCACTGGACGTTGTGAAGTTTTCTGTGTAATGTTCATTAATGGGAGGCTTATATTTGTAAACAACATAATCAAGGATCATTCCATGAACAGCACAGAGCTTTCAGTCTGTGTGTGTACAGAGCTGAGGCTGCTCAGATACTCATAAACAGATACCTGTTTATGTGACTGGCGCTGACTCCCTATGCTGATGAGGAAGGGTCTGAATTAATCCATGTTTCTATCACTACTTAATAAACAAAATAGTCTATCCCTGTAGAGCACAATACTAATGAGGGAATAGGGATCAATTTTAGTCACAGCCTACATCTAAATCCACTTTCTATACCTGCTAGCTTGATCCTGCCAGCACCCACTTCTGATGAAACCTTTCCTAACTCTTTCTGTTCCTGTTGGTCAGTTCAGGATCTGTGCCCACAGCCCTCAATAAAGATGCAGCTATACTTGAAAACCTGAAAACCTATCTCTAATCTCCCCTTTCAAGACAAGATGTTTGAAAGGGTTCTAGCCTTACAGCTGCATTTTTCTGAACTACTCACAACCTTCAGTCTGGCTTTCACAGCATGCACAGCACTGAAGAATCTCTATCATTTAGGAATAAAATCTCCTCTTTGTTTATTATTCTGGTGCCTTTAGCATCTTACTCCTTCTAGATTTAGGTGCTGCATTTGACACACTTATTACCCATCTCTGAGTGATCAGAATCACCAGAATTTAATTTCCTATATTTCTCATAGATTTTACTTTGTTTCCCTTGGTAAATATAAATCTGCCAAAGATACTGTTAATCAGGGAGTCCCCCAAGGGTCAGTCCTTGGCCCTCTCCTTTTTATCATCTGCGTGTTACCCCTCAATCAGATCATTAGCTATCATGATTTTCATTTTCAATGTTTATTAAACACACACACACACACACACACACACACACATATATATATATATATATATATATTCAAACCTTAAATAGTGGATGAGTATAAATGTCTTCAAATTAAATCCTAATTAAAGGTAAATCTTACTAGCCTTTGTATGTATTTTGATTCTTCAGTTGTTTTTTTTTGCAGCCTTTTCTCAAGAGTAGTTTGTACATATGTGACTAAAAGGCCATTTCAGAAACTGTACCATGTGTTTACGCATAAATTACTGACACAACCCAAACACGCAGAAATGAAATGACTTAAACAAAGAATATTACAAAGCAAACACTGTAGCCTAAACCTAAGCTAGTCTAACCATAAGCTTAACAATAAAAGCTAAATCTAAGCCTTTTGTAAGCCTGACCTTAACCATAACTGAACATAATGTGAAGCTGATGTTAAGTTAATCAAAAGTTAGCCATTATGTTATCATAATGTAAACTGAAGCTTAAGTCAACTTACCCTAACCCTAAACCTACACCTAAACATAAGTGTGTGTAGAGTGTGAAATTCATAATGTTTTTGCAGGAGATTCATCCCATCTAGATTATTTCAACTCCTTGTCTTAGATTGGATCAGTTTTGGACAATACTCAACACTGAATTTTCAGATATGATTGGAAGCCAAGAATATCCATGTGCTTTCATGGGAAAATACACAAAGTACACAATTTACTTATACACTTCCTCTGTTACAGAAACCATGTACTCAAACGGGACCCTTATGCCCCCACAGCTTGGTATTTTCTCTGTGCTAACACACCTGATTCAACCAGTCAGCTAATTTCCAGGCCCTTCATGACAAGCCTTTTAAAAACACAAAGCTCTGTAGCATTCCTGAACTTGGATTGGTAACCACCACTAAACATACAAAATTGAGTAGACTTTTAGAACAAATCTGTCATAACTCACAACATAGCATGTATGTGCGGCAGGGGCAATGTCAGTGATAACAGATTGGAAGGAAAGTTGAATTTGTTTCCGCTTAGGACGCTGGCTGGTTTATACATATGACTCCAGCTTTTGTGGTAATGGGATCTATGATTGATGGCAGCCTCCGTTCTTTAGAGATATTTATTTATTTATTTATAAGTCTGTCTGTTTATTCAGTCAGATTGCCCACAGCAGGTTCGCCACTACTGAAGGGTGGGCCACTGCCACCTGCGATGTCCACCATCAAAGTTGTTATATGTCCCCACCACCCCCACCTCTCAGCAGCCAATGCTACTGTTCAACATCAGAGTGGGCTGGTATTTTCTCTACCAGCCTTAGGTTAACAGAAAGGATGGGTGGCAGATTCATGATATGCCCACTCTCTCTTCTCATTTGTGGGCTTTGGCCTGCCTCTCTCTCAACTCCCTTCTGTTGATAGATGTCAGCTGAAAAGGCCAGTACTGTATGACCTTCACATGTAGTCATGTATATGTATATTTAAGATGAAATTGCCCTCACAATTCTGCCTTACAAGTAGAATACAGGTTCGTGTGTGCTCTTAATTTCATTCAAAATGTTCAATTGTATAATTATTGTTACACATAAAATTAATGGTTTTAAACCGGTTTCCCCCACAGTCCAAAGACAAGCATGGTAGGTGAATTGGTGACTCTAAAGTGGCCCTTAGTAATAAGTGGTTGGATGGATGGATGGATATTATGGGTGGGTACAAAGTCCTGCTGGGAGAGAAAATAGGCATCTAAAGCTTGTCAGATGGTAGATGCATAAAGTGCTTTAAAATCTCTTGGTAGATGCTGCATTGACTCTGGACTTGATTAAACACAGTGGGCCAACACCAGCAGATGACATGCCACTGGACTTCAGGCACCTTCAGACCCCTTGAATTCTATACCTCTTCACTCTTCCTCTCAACTCTAGTTGAGAGTGAATTGATGAATAAAATTTACTTTCATCTGAAAAGAGGACTTTGGACTACTGAGCAGTAGTCCAGTTGTTTTTCTCTTTAGCCCAGGTAAACCACTTTTCACGACTGTGCTACAGGAGTGGCTTGATATCAGGAATGCTGCAGCTTCATTTCTTGACCATCCTCTCAAGGTTGTGGTCATCACTGTTGCTTGGGCACCTTTTCCCACCACATTTTCCCCTTCCAGACAACTTTACATTAATATGCTTTAATAGAGAAAAACCAACAATGACCTTCTGTGGCTTGCCCTGTTTGGGGGTTGATGATTGTCTTCTGGACAACTGTAAGGTCAGCAGTCTTACCCATGATTTACAGTTGAGTGTGCTGAATAAGACACTGTATTTATACTGTTTGAATAGTACTTTACTCAACCTCGAAAATGAAATGTTTTAATAATATTCTAATCGTTTGAAGGACTGTATTTCTGGATTTCATTGGCTGATCAAATGTAAAACAAAAAGGGCTTGAAATATTTCACTTTACATGAATATGACGTTTTCCTTTGTGAATCATTTAAAATAATGCATTTTCTATGATATTCTAATATCCTGAGATGCACTGGTATAAATCATATAATAACATTTATACCTCATTTTAAAAAATATTGTCTTCAGTGACATTGCTCCAAAGTTGCACCCTTTGATTCTTATTGTATAAGTGTATATTCTTAATATAGAAATTCACATACTATTCTACTAGGTTCTCTCTGTTGTCTTTCTTGGTGAATCAGCTGAGTCATTGATCATTATCTCCATTAAGTGTGGTGCTAGAGCAGCTGCCAGCTGTGCACATTTTCCTTTAGGAGCCCACCTCATGTAAACGCCTGCCGGTCATCGTTTAATCCCAGTCCTGAAGCCATATCAAGGTCTTTCAATCACTGGGCTGTGTCCCTTTAGGGGTGACCTCCTCTAACTCACCGTGTCACACCCCTGAACCCGGGAGGACTCCACAGCCCTTGATGGGGGGCTCTTGAAGGGTTGGCGAGGGGGTAAGGAAAAGGGGTTAAGCAGGTACCATTGGAGGCAGGGTGTCCAGGGGTTGGGGGCGGTTGACAGCACTGGAAACCAATGGTGCATCAAGACACTTCTCCCCCAGCGTGGCGGCCATAGATCAGAGCAGGGCTGCCGGAGGAGCGGCTGAGGGTGACAGGGGAATAACATCCCTTTCTCTTCAATCGACAGGGCCCATAACTCCTGCATCCCCAGGGACAGATTGAGAAAGGCAATAGCCAGGGGCTGTGAAGCAGGGATGCTTAGGAGAATTGAAAGTTAAAGAAGCAGAGGTGGAATATGTTTTTTTCTTCGTCTCCTTTATCCTTTCACTGTCTCTTTTTCTCCTCTTTGAGACTTTACAAAACACTAACCTGAAACCTTGCAAATCATCCACGCTTATCCCTACAATTCAAAAGATTTTATCTTGACCCTGCAAAGACCAGAATACTCTTTATATAACTAGATTGAAACTGTACTGAACACAGTGCATGTGTCTGATTCCACTGTAGAATGTTCTTGTGCTTAACTGAGTTTGATGGCAGTTCAAAGGAGACCCTAAAGCCTGCAGGCGTAGTGCTGTGTCAGAATCAGGGCGCTGTCTCCACCTCCATCTCCATACAAGCCTCCCCATCCCTGAGAGGACAGCTTTTATAGCCTGATCAATTTCCCACTGGCTTATTGAATGTCTTTTAAATGGCTTTTTTATTTTCAATTATAACCCACTGTGTCTCAGCTGCCGCAATGGGCCAACATTTACACTGTGGGATAATTTAAAAGCCTATTTTACAAAATTATGCTTTTTTTTTATTTTTTTCCCAGTCGCTGTTCTGCTATTGTAACAACAATAAAATCACATAGATTTCTGCATTATGGAAGTAGTAGTAAATCAATTAAAAGGAAAAAGAAGCAGTAAGTACACATTTGCTGTAGTGTGACACAGCCTTTTTATCAGCACTCTCAAGCGCACAGATTTTGAGGTTGGCAGCCACTGTCGGCAGAGTGCTAAAATTTCAGCACTCATGGAGATTTATTGGTTATTAAATTTAACTGGCTTTTAGGTATTACCTGGTTGATGAAGGCAAACACAGATAGGACTTCCAAAGACATGAGAGAGGAGAAAGTGCCTGTGGTGATAAGCTTTGGGAAATTGATTCCTGTAGAAAGTTTGTTTGATCCATATAGGGCACTACCTCGTGTCCCTACTGACCCAACCCCTCCCATTACATTCGTTTGTCTGTCCATCTCTCTCTCTCTCTCTCTCTCTCTCTTTCTCTCTCTCTCTCTCTCTCTCTCTCTCTCTCTTTCTCTCTCTTTATCTCTCTCTCACCCTGGTCTCACAAAGCAACCTGAAGGTGAAAGAAGTGCTCACCAGAGCTCATTGGAAAGTAGATGTGACAGTAAATTTTTCAGCCTCTCTCTCTCCTTCTCTCTCTCTCTCTTTCTCTTTCCTTCTCTCTCTCTCTCTCTCTTTCTCTCTCACCCTCTTCCTCTCTCGTCTGAGATGGGAGATCTTGTTATAGCAGTCAGGATGAGAGGGGGTCAGGGCAGCGAGCCGCCGTGCCTGTTGATGATTGAGGAAAAGAGAAGTAAATTCATTCTGCTCGCGGCACTTTGTCAAGTGCCAGTAGCTTACCGTTGAGAGCCAGTCACCCATCACCGTGTTACGGCCTCAGAGGTCAGCCGTCGCCCATAAATCAGGGAGGGCGTTGCAGCAGACCCGGGCAGAACCGCTGGAGCTATTGCCTGCACCCCCTCCACCCCCAAACACCCCACCCCCTGTTCCTGCCACATATGAAAAAGAAGCACAGTGAAGTACAGGCCAGAATGGAAATGGCACTCAGCTCCTCACAACATGTTGCAGCCCCATAAAAACACCTCACAGTATCTCTAAAAAGAGATGCTGTAAAAGCAATGGATTTTGTGTTTCTGGGCTTGATAACCATAACCAAAAATTTGTGCTGTCAGTTGTTGCAGTTATTGCTATTCATTTTTTGAAATTTTTTTTTTCTAGAACCATAGAACCCCCTAGAAGCTGACCACAACTGTGACAATTTTGTAAGATCCACTCCTCACTGTCCCCTCTTCTGCTTGTGTCATGACTGATCACTGGCAAAGTTGTGACAATTAGAGACTCAAAGTTCATGAGAGTATGTTACACAGTTGAAACACGACACATGAAAAGATAACCCTGTAATTCAAACAATTCAAATGAATTCCACCTAGGCTGTAAATATATTTATGAGCCTGACATAATTTACACTTTAAAAAAACTGCTGATGAGAGCTGTTCAGAGTTTTAAAAACCAAAGAATCTTTAGATAAATATTGAAAACTATAACCAGATTCATCCATAATGAGAATAAGCTTTAACTAGATACAAAATACAAAGTTGATATTTGTTTGATATTTTCATCATACTGTGAAAATCTCACACTGTTTCATTCTTGCTTAGCACTGGAAGGCATTTGTGGCAGACTAAGTGGTGAGTGAACATGGGATAACCCTGGATGAATCAGTTTGGTTGCAAACAAAAGCAAAAGCAAATACGGAGTGCTGCCTTCACAGTACCAAGTATTCAGGAGTTGAATTAGAGCATGAGGTATTTATAATAATGGTGAAGCCTGATCCAATGACCGTCTATACAGAACAATATCTGAGTGGATTATATACCCTGCATTTATATGACAAAAATACTATAATATCAAATGCCTGTGAATATAAATTCCTGATGAAGCTACAACATAACAAAATACATCATCTTTTAAGCAGATCTTTTTTTGGGCAATTAATGCAATTAATTGTGATTAAGCACACAGCGTAATGTTAGCAGTAGTATCTTACTGGGCTTAGTGTCATTTCTTCCAGAAGGAAAATGAATTCCATGAAGTGCTCTTCCACGTATTGTTATTCACTGTGCTATCCAGTGCAATAGAATTGCGCTAATGAGAGTGTATATAAGATAAAAAGAGACAGTTGAACTGTAATGACTGTGTAAATTATAATAATAATACATTTATTTTCTAATTTATCAAGTTTAGTAAATTATATATCAGCTGCTGATATATTGGGCACTCTTAGTCAAATATGTCATCTCCTTTCAGCCCCTTTTCCCTTGATTGTTTCCCTTGTTTATATGAATGAGGGGCAATTAAGTAGCATCTTTGTAGCAAGCTACCTCATTCCAGCCATAAAAAGTGCCCAGCTCTGTTTTAACAAAGCCCCAGCCTCATAAGTGACAATGGTTTTGATTAGTCCTGATGAACCTCCTTAGAGTATTAATTAAAACAGCAGCAGATGTGCAGGTAGGGAAAAATCATTAGAAAGAGGCCCAGTATGCGGACACGTCTTTCTCTCCCAGCATGCAACATCCATGCATGGCAAATATGACACCTGAGAGAGAACAACCTTACAATTTCACCCTTTCAGAGAAGAAGGGGGGGAAACCTGCAACAATACATGCAAGCAGAACAAGAGCCAGCATGTGTCTCCATGTGTTCTACCGGCACTGTTTTTGTCTGCTTGTAAAAAGATAATTTTTTTTCTTTTGTCCAAGGTTTCATCTCTTGGTCTTCATTTTTTCCCCTTCCTGCCAGTGGATGTGAGCAATGTGAAGTATATGAGAAGTTGTTTCTTTGTGTTAGTTTTTCTTTCTGCTAAAGCCCTCTGGATCCTCTTGCTTTTGGGACTGTTTCAGAGCTGCCATCACATTTTTTGAAAATTTTCAAAAGAGGCAGTTTTCCCGCCGCCACTGGCAGAGAAGCCTCCAAAGCAAACAACGAACAAACGTCAGCTGAAAGGTCTCTTGTTTTTGTAACGGTTGATTGCTATGTTATAAAATGATCAATATCTCGTGCGGCCATGTGCTAACATTTTGCTAGGAAAGGAGGAGAGAGGGGTAAGAAAGAGGATCTGGTGCATGAGCTGCTGCTTTCAATATTCTCTCCTATTAGACTGTGATTATCCTGCAGGGCCTGGCTTGTCTCAGTGTGGGAATGAGAGCAGGCAGGCCAAGACAACATGGCTGATATTTTCCAAAAAGTAAAAACTTCCTGACCTGCGTTTCTGCCAGTTTTTTTTCTATTACATGTCTTATGTTAATTCAGTTCTATTCAGTATAGTTCAGTTCATTTAGATCATCATATTAATGATTTTGTACTGCTCTTAATGGGGATGCATGTGTAGTAGTCTTTACTCTGACAACATGCACCTACAGTTTTTATATCTGATTTTGTTAAAGACGGCAATTAAAAAACCCTCAAAAGACAATATAAAAATGACCAAGATTTTACGCATGTTTCATCAATGCATTGTGACACATCGATCTGAAGGTTGTGATTCCACTGCATAGATCTGATCATTAAAATCAATTAAAACTAATTACAACAATTTCCAGTAATATTCAAAGTCAGCTGTGCATTTTGGTACAGAATGGAGTTAGTATGTTTAGTTTTAAACAGGTACAAAGTAGAAAAGGTGGGTGGAATTATGCTGAAACGTTATGTATCAGGGGCTGTCATTAGACCAACCTGCCCCACTACATTGCTGTGTGCAGTAGTTGATTTTATCCTGAAGTGCTGAGCGGAACTATAGGACATTGCTCACACATTGACTGCAGGAACTATTCTCCCATAATGGCCCGGTGTCTTTCCAAAAGCTAGAGCAACAAAAGCTTTCACAGTTTATTTCAGGACTAATGGATAGAACTAATGGATATTTGTAACTATTTTAAAGAAAGTCAGCAATGCAACAGACAAGTTAATGATAGTTCAGAGCTATGTATTTTGATTATGGCCACGTATATCCATATAACCTATCAAAATACATATTAGGCCACTAAGGCAAAGGTATCAACTTAGCCATCTGTTAGATCAAGTAAGCTTCTTTAGGGTTGGTTTTATTTAAACTATCAAGTAAGATTAAGGCATTAATAAAACAAACTTTCAGAAAGAGCATTATAATATGGCCAGTATAGCAATAAACTGACATTTGTAATACAAAGGCAAAATCACACTTTCACAAGTAGCTTTTATTCCACTAAGGAAATATGTCAGGCTAAGAATGTAGATGCAGTTTTGGCAAATTATGATGTAAAAACTGAGGAGTTTCAATTAATGCAATTATTATTATTATTATTATTTATTTATTTTTTTATTTTTTATTTTTTTCTCATTTATGCCAGAGTTACGCCCACTTTAGTGGTGAATCACTTCAACTAAATTGAAAGCCTTTTATTTTGCTCATGCAACTGTTTAAAGCAAGTTTTCTAGAAATGCCCCTGTAATGTAGGGTGATTTATGACTGTCTTGCAGAAATCTTTTTCACTTTTCCAGCTTCTTGATACTAATAATTTTGAAAACTGTTAAAGTGCACAGGCAAACATTATTACAATACAAACAGTATTACAATAATGTTCCTGAAAACATAAGGTCCAAAATGTAGAATAAGCCAAACTTTTGAGTGGTTGTGTATACGGACACTTCACTATGATTTGCTATTACATTTACTGAACATGGCTTAGATCCTGCTTAGTTGTCACCTTTGCAAGAGATGTTTTGCTGCCTTGCCAAGTTCTTGGCTGTCTGACATGTTCCCTAAACCCTTTGTTCCAATAACAAACCAATAAAGTACAAAGTTGTTCTTTGATTACTGCACACACTCTTGGTCTACAGCTGATATATTATTGTAATTAGCCACTTTGCAGCAGTTTGAGGATTGCTTTAATAGAAGTCTGCTACCTAGTATTTTCCCAGTTGTTCAGAAGGTTTGGATACCCACACAACAGTTTCAGTAAAAAGAACAGAATACTTTATGCCTTTGAGTGAAGAGATTTGTGGGTGATTCAATGTATTGAACAAGGAACTTCACTGGTGAGCATTTTTTTTTGTCCCAAGTCTTCAGCTCTTCTCTGTTTTGAATGGACAGAGACACAAAGTTGAGTGAGGCCTGCCACTTCAGAGTGATGGACTCCTTGAATTCACTGACCTTTTCACTCTGGACATCTCCTCCCCCCTCCATCTCATCCCTGCTTCTCTCCTCATGTAGATGAGACAGAGAAGGATGAAGATATTTCTGATGGGGAGCTATTTCATGGCGACACACTAAATGGGTTCTGGCTGTTCCAGCCCACCCTGCTCTGGAGAAGATTAATCCTGACATGGGGCATTTTCAAACCATGATGACAGGGCCAGTATACTTGTGTGTGACAGATAGAGACAGAAAGAGTGAGAACTCCTACAATATTAGGCAATTACAGATGGTTTCTCCAAATGTCTTTGAAAATAAATGGTACCCATGCTTTCTCAAAATCAGCTATATAGAAATCAAAGGGTACAGCATGGTCAAGAAATAAAAAAATCAATATATGCTTATGCACAGCGTTGGGAAGTCTATGTTAGTCATCTGAACTGCTGTGCTGTTTGTCCTGATGCTCAACTTGATTTGGTTAACCAGCTAGAGTGTGGATCCATGCATCAAGAATGCACCTGAATGACCTTAGGTATTTAAAACTTAGGACTTAAGACTTGTTACGGGGACAGTGACTTTTGGCTTCATCCACATGGTGTATTTTGCATGATGGTGTGGTTTATGGATTGTCAATGGCACATGGAAATGGGGGGAAATGGTGGAAGTGCCACATTTCACACAAGTGGTAAAACAAGCCAATAATCCTCATAAATGAATGACATGGCACCGCAATGTTATTTCCGTTTTGTGTCACGCTAAATGTGGCTGTTCATTTTCCAAAACTGGCCCACTATGGCTTGCAAAACTGGTTAGCGCTAGGCAGATGCGGTGCTGTGCTTTTATCCTCTTCTGCATTCAAAGCAGTTCCATGTTTGTGTGTGTTTGTATAGCAGTGTGTGAACAGAGAAGTAGACCACAAACATATTTTCCCACTGATGGACATAGAGAGATTTATTTTGTATGGCGTAGGTCCTGGAACTTGGCAGAAGAATGAGCAATAATTTACCCAGCACTTCATTTTTACAAATCTTTCAGCTTTTGTAATTTCAAAAATCATATTTGACATGTAGCAACATTATGAATTGATGATGGTCTTTATTTTGAAAGAACGTGGACACACACATGGTGGTATAGTTTCCAATCATAAAGTCCAGCTCACGATTTCATATGGTTTTAGTAAATTGTACGTCGTGAAGCACAGGTCTAAGGTTAACTGGCAGTTTACAGATTTCTAATTAAACCTCATCTTGTACTACATTGTTAAAAATGTCAAGTTATTAAAACTGGTCCCAAAACACCAACATATTTTAAGAATTTATGGAATTTGCCCTTTATTTTGATTGCTGAACACCTCTCATCCAAGCACTGTGATAACTTAAAGAATGCTGAAGATAAAAGATGACGTCTGACTGCCACATTCATGCTTTATTTTTTAATCAGAGGCTACTTCCTACCAGGTTGTGATGGGGAAGCGGAACCAAACATTGTGACAGTGTATTTAGTGTGCATCCACTCCAGTACACAAAATAATCTAAATCCACTTTTACCAACCAAAGTATCCAGATGTTTTAGCACTGTGAAGTATAAGCATACATAAGTATAATAAATGAAATTCCATGTTATTGCTACATATTACAATTACATTTGTAATGTGGCCTACATTTGTACCTACATTGGAGCATCTCTTTAGCCGTGGATTTTTACCTGTTTGATTGGTTTAAATCACATTTAGTCCAGACGTTACATTTGGATCATATTCTGCTTTTTGTTAGTTTAGTTAGACCTGCAAAGAAATATGTCATATTTCATTATACAACAGTTAGTTCCAACCACAAAGTCAATGTAATGTAAAATGTAAAAGCCCTGAGCAAAAGAGGAATGGATTAAGACAATGTGGCAGACCACAGGTGGAGCTGCTAGTTTCTTGCTGGCCCACCCTGATTGTTGGCCAGCTGCAGCTGTTTACGAGGACTCTCCCATTAAATTAAAAACACTCAATGACAGAGACAGAGACTTGATTACACTGGGGAAACGGTTGATTTGGACAGGGCATGTTGTAGATCAGGGAACTGTTCCCATTGTTTTTATGGTTTGGGGATTATTGGGAATTATGTTATTGGCTGGAGAATTGGTGAGCGAGTTCATTACTGTGACATAGCTTCTAATTAAGGTACTATAAATCAGTAGACGACAATGCTAATGTTAAAACATATTAGTTGATTAATGTCCTACTTTATTTTCTGAACTGAATAAAAGCCTTGAAACACCTGCGGTTGAGAGTTATAAATAACACCTTTGGCTTGTATCTGCTTCATCAAAGCCATTGTTTTATTTTAGGATAACGCCTCTTCTTGTGTTCTGTTGCTTTATTATTTTATTATTAATGTTAACTGATTAAATAATAATGAATTATTCAGTTATCACTTTGGTATTTGAAAATAAAAAACATGAAATAAAAAAAAATAACGTACAGAAATAAAAGAATAATCATCCAGTTTATTTGTAGTTTTATTGCAGCACTAAAAGTTTGAGGAAAGCATGTTGGTACTGTTGAAGGTAAGGTCTGTCCGTGCTCTTTAGCCTTCAAACTGTTTTCCTGACTCATGAGACCTTGTGATATTCCACAGGACATCATTCCCTTCCTTGTGTCCATGGCAACCTGGAAGAAGATCCCAACTGTCCTCCTGTTGGCATCTTCATGACTGGAGAGGTAAGTCATCACCATGGCTGGTTAAAAACCTGGTCTAAAAAATTCATGTAGTTGCATTCATTCATTCATACACATTTTAAATGACAATGCAAGCAGGTGAAATTAAAAAAAAAAAAAGTTAGTCAATATTTTGGCCAGGTGTTCTCTTAATGTCACAGTTCCATGTTTAAATGTGAAAGTAAAGTGGATATCAAAAGAAGTGGCCCTCTGGTGGCCATCAGCATATAGGAACTGAGGTGCTCCCTCAGTGTGTTTTCATTTACACAGCCAGTTCAACTCAACAGCCTCTCTTTAAAATGAGTACACTGATTTAATTATACCAGACACAGCCCTTCACAACCTGTTTTGTTCTTTTTTTCTCTGGCTGATCCCCATCTATGGAGTTTGGGGCATTGCTTTTCTTTCTGGTCGGGCTGGTGGAGATGGAAATATAATACCGAAGTATATACAATTTAGTCCAGTGGAAGTTTTTTTACATGGAAATTGCCAGATTCCCAGAGGTGTGAATCAATGAGGTATACACAGTGCGGGAGGTTTCTCACACTGGCCAAGGTCACAGGATTGGGAGCAGGCAGTGTTGGAGGCGGGACTTAGAGTTGAATGGCACTCATTGGAGCATGCTCTGGTGATCTATGTGAATCATGTGTTATGTCACAAAGCAGCAGATCCCTACAGAACTGCTGATCATTCTCAGCTGCGCTGCTCTCCTGCAAAACACCAGGCAGGCCCTGCAGTGTTTGGTGTTTTCATCTGTTTAAATTGGTCCAGTACTGAAATCCCCACATATTGATCCCATTTGACACTGTGATCCTCATACACACATACACATCTAATTTGGGCCGTGTGTGTCCTTCAGGTTTTCTTTCTTCGTATGCAGTAATTATGAAAAAGCCACATTCACAATCACAGTCATTTTATCTGGAATGCTGGATTATAGCATGTTCTTTGTGGTTGTTAGGATTTTAGATTTCTATTGATAATGCTTCTACAATAAATGGAATACACTGATTACACTGACTAGAAACATTCTGCCAAAAAGTAAGATTTTTCCACAGAAAATTTGATATAAAACTATATATAATTTGATATAATCTTAAGCCAGCTTTAATGCAGTGCTATTTTTCAGGATTTCTAATATAGTATTGAAAATTAATTCTGGAAGCCTGTACTCAAGGTCCAAATGTTACACTCAAATTAGCTTGACAACAAAGCAGATTGAGAGCTGCACAGATAATGCATGTCTTACAGAGCTCCAGGGGCGAGGGGTTGTGGGATCAATCCCCTGCTTGGGTCATTGTCTGTGAGGAGTTTTATGTGCTCTCCCCTTATCCAGTGGGGTTGCTCTGAGTGCTCTGATTTTCCCCCACCTCCCAAACACACATGCACATGGTAGGTGAATTGGCCATGCAAAATTGCCCCTAGGTGTGTGTGTGTGTGTGTGTGTGTGTGAGTGTGAGTGTGAGTGTGAGTGTGTGTGTGTGTGTGTGTGTGTGTGTGTGTGTGTGTGTGTGTGTGTGTGTGTTTGGGCGTGTGTGGGCATGTGTGTGACTGAATGACTGAAAAAGCAGATTTTATTTTATTTTTGTTGAATTGTGTTTTTTTGTTTGTTTCTTTATTATGATGTCTGGATGGTTTTCTACTTCTGTATTATTATATGGTCTCATTATATGGTCTCTCACAGACTTGCATGCAAACAGTCAAGGTTTAAAGAATAGATTGAAGCAAAACAATTGAATTGAACCATAAGGCTCCTTATGGAAAATCAGCCAAGAATTGATTACCTGCTAGGGATCAATTGATATATTAGACATGATCCTGCAAATAAGCCACACAAAACGTAAACACGTAATTTTGAATACAAAACATGAGTAAACTGGACTCAGCCTGCCCTTAAGATATTGTTAACCAAACCCTAAAATGATGGATTAAAAATAAAGGAAAAGGAAAGTCTTATCTTATCTTATCTTATCTGTAGAAATGACAAATTTATTTTTGACCCTGTAACATTATATCCAACGATATGTTATTAGCCATTCTAGCACCTTAAAATCAGTAATTCTCAGAAATGATTAATAGCAGTTGAGCTCTGTTAACTTCTAATTCCCCTTCTCTGAATTAAAAAGAAGGACAGGCTACTGTGCTGTCATACGCAGTGAGCAATCACCCTCCCCACACCAGGTGACCCCACAATCACACCCTAACATGGTCTTTGAGCCCGCAGGGTTCTCTGTGGACGTCCACCAGTGAGCCAGTGTGTCAGTCACTGAGGGAGTTGCAGGGCTTCCTGTTTTGGCAGTGTGCGGTTACACATCCTGGCAAGGGA
This sequence comes from Acestrorhynchus altus, assembly GCA_034509495.1. Classification (NCBI taxonomy): domain Eukaryota; kingdom Metazoa; phylum Chordata; class Actinopteri; order Characiformes; family Acestrorhynchidae; genus Acestrorhynchus; species Acestrorhynchus altus. The sequence goes on along the minus strand of CM067514.1, from coordinate 17,003,114 downwards.
CCTGCTGTCAGCCACAGGACCTCTGGCTGGCTGTCTGTCTCACACACACACATACATACACATGCATACGCACAGTCTCCCTCTCCCCCACGGGGATCTCCTGACTTGCAGGCTTGTTACTCACCAGCGGAGGTGCTGTACTAATTCCTGTTCTATTTCATACCTGCACTGTGCTGTCAGACCTGGCCACCCAGCCACATGAGAGATTGACCATGACATTTAAACGAGGAGAGAAAAGAGAGATACCAAAATTTATCTTGACATGGGGAAAATCGGCATTGTTGGGAAGGAAAGTAGACAATTTGTGGTAATTTATTATAGTACCTGTAGTCTTCTGGAAGTGCTTCTTCAAAATCACCATAAATTAGCCTGCTGTGTTTCTCCAACATTGCAAGGCTTGGCTAATATTTAACCCTAATTAGCTGTGTATTTGACCCATTCATTTTAATTAGACACATTCAAAATCTAGGCAGATATTTTGGCCCATATTTTCTCCATCCAGTATTTAGCCATTTTCACATGTCCAGTGTCAAAGCCAATATTTTGAATCATTTGTCCATTTATTTTGGCCTGATATGTAACTAGTCTATTTCAAAGTTCAATACTTAGCCCATTAAATGCGTCAGTAATAAGCCAATGCATTTGTAAGGGTGATTATGTACTCTATTCACATCCTGTGAGGAAGTGGCACACAATCTGCTGAAAATAACCTTTCATAAATATCACAGATTCATAAGGACACTGTATGCTGCAAAACCCAAGTGCAACTACATTCTTTTCTCACCCTCTTTGAAGTGCTGCCTGTGTTTTGCTATTGTCCCATAGAAAACAATTCTCATTGAATCTTAGCCATGTTGTCTTTTGTTCTGGAGATGAGGCTGCCTGTCTGAGGCCCAATCATTAATGTGCCATCACTGCAGCTCACATCCTTGTTAGACATGGCTGCTGATGTTATTTCCTGCGGCTGGGGGGCACTGCCGGCAGGACACTTGCTCCTACTAATCTTTCAGCAAGGAGAGGAAAAGAGCGGTGCTGCGGTGCGCTTATGTCACGCTGCAACGCCACCTGAGTCCCTGTGACTAAGACCACAGCAGGAAGACAGGCGGACCACCAGCGCTGGCTGCTTTACACATGCAGAACTGTTTAGGAAGAATACCAGGCAGATGTTCTGAGGGCTTTGGGAATCTGTTCCAGGGGCATTTTAACTTAATAATTCTAGGCATAGATTGAAGCACAGCCTTTAATTCTTCACTCTTGTAATTACTAATTGAATAATTTACAGATAGACATAGTAGTTTCTGAATAATATATGATAGTTACTATATATAAACCAAGCATTAAACCTGGGAACCTTCTTGTGATGCTGTAAGGTCCAGTTCCAAGGCATGGGTGTACATTGTAGGCACTTGGAATGCCAAACAGCGGTAGCATTAGTTCTGCATCGGTCAGCCAAGGACAGAAAGCTAAGGCTGCAGTGGGCTCACCAAAACTGGACATTTGAACACTGGAAAAACACTGAATGGTCTGCTGATGCACATAGATGGTAGGGTCAGACAGAAAATTATGTTGATCCATGGAGCCATTCTGTCTTGTGTCAACAGTCCAGGTTGCTGGAGTTACAGAGGTGCTGGAGGAGCGAGCACTAATTCTTGTAATTCTTCTAATGGCTACTTCTACTCATGTACAATATCAAACATCTTGTAGAAAAACATGCCTCTAAGAATTGAAGCTGTTTGGAGACAAGCCTATTGAAGTGTGAAGTAAGTGTATATACCCACAAGAGTGAAGAGTGGGCTTATATACTGGTGTAATGAATGTTTTCTCTGCTATAAGCAGCATATGTTTTGAGATCACTATCGTGAGAGGTCCTGAAGGTACTTTTTTACAGTGGCATTCTTTTTCTCTTGCCTTAACAGAAAGCAGAACTCTTGTAAACACACATCAGGTCAGTGTGCCCTCGGTGCTAGTGTGTTTTTGTGAATGGGTGTGAAATACGTGGGAGATGAAAAACCAAAGCAGGAGACACTCATCCTGGTGTCACCAGAGTGGAGACAAAATGTTAATTAATCACCAGAGCGGAATCCCACACAGAGACGCTCATCTCCCCAGGTCCCGCCTCCTCACCCCTGCACCACTGGAATGGTGGTGTATGTGTGTGATGGACATTTCCGCTTGTGGCGTGGGTGGATTGGAGAGTGACACCCACTTCCACTCCCACTAGAGAGGAAGTCCCTATCAGAACACAACAGGAAAGGAAAAAGGAAAACAAGCTGACATCTTTTCGCTCATGAAATCACTTCCTACAGGCCCTTTGTTGAACCCAAACTTTGGGTTTTAAACCAGGTGACCTGTTGTATGGGTAGTGAGGATCAGTGGATTTAAACTTCTTATAAAAATATATTAATATATTATAAAAATCCGGCAGACTTTTCAAGACTGTTGTCGTACGGGGTCTGTGTACCTTTAGTGATTTGATTTTCATTGTAAATCCCAGTAGATTGGGAACATCAGACAATTCCTGTTTTTGTTTCTGTTGATTCTCTAATGAATTAGATATGGATTGTTTTGAATGTTTCACCTGCGTATCATACAATTCCACTTTTTCTGTCATTTCTAATGCCCAGTTTAGAACCGTATTTTCCGAACTATAAGCCGCACCAGAATATATACCGAACCCGCAAAAAACCTGGAAAATAACATATATAAGCAGAAAAAGCTGCACCTCATTATAGTCCAGATAATACGGTAATTAATTTTGACACGATTTTATCAGAGCTAACAAGCCTCCAGAATCTGCCCAAATATGAGTGACATGAACGGTCAACGGGTGGGGTATTGTGACATAATCTAAGAACAGCGATTTAATGTGTTATCACACAACATACCAACGAAAGATCTAATGTTAGAATTTGACATGTCCTATAACACATTCCTAAATGTTGACCAATTGAAAGACAGAGTGCTCTCTGGCACACAAGTGTAACCCATGAAGAAAAAGATGGTGTTATGTTGGTCAACAAATGCAAATGCTTCCTGTTCTTATGACATAATGTGTCACAATACAAGATACTTAAAATGCAGACAGGCTAATGCCCATGCACCATCTACATTAGATTCCTGGTAATAAATAATAAACATTAGGACAAAGGAAAAACTCAGTTAGAAGCATCCAAAAATAACACTCACCCTACATGACTCTCACTCTGTACCATTTAAAAATAATTCTTTATTGTTTGTCTGTCTGATTTTTTAGGCCGTCATCTAAGCTTTTTTTTTGTGTAACTTTTGTAAAAGTCATTACTGTACTATACATTCCCCAACAGAGAGGCCAATCCCATTTTGTTTTGCTGAACAAACAAAAGATCATCCTTTATTTCCAGGTATTTTCATCTGGATCTGATACATAGTTCAGAACATAGCACATTTTTATCTGATCCCATCCATTTTTATTGTGACCAAAATATTGGAACCTGAGACTGACAGGTGTGTTTTGTTGCCCAGGTGTGTCCTGTTAAATTGATTATTCAAACAATAAATTGAGCTTAATGTCTACGCTCGGTTTGAGATTTGAGTTTTGCCTGTGCAGACCAGGAGCAACCAACATGAAAACCACAGAACAGAAACTAATTGGGAGATCCTTCATCATGTAGCTAGATAATGACCCAAAACACACACCACCTGAAAGAGGCAGCAGTGAAAGCCTAAAAAATCATCCCATAAGAAGTATGGTGATGTCAGTGAAACACAGGCTTGATGCAACTAAATACTAAGTCTTATTCACTTAAATCTATTTTAAATGTGTGTTTTCCGTTACATTTGGCCACAAGAAAAATCTGACCCAGATGTAAATACCTGGAAATAAAAGCTGAAATGTTGTTCTTTTGCCCCCTCATCCATCTATTAATATGAAACCCAAATATCTTCAGTCTACAGTAAAAATACAGAAATTGGCCTCACTGTTTAGTTTATTTCAAATTGCATTATAGTGCTATAAAAGGACTAGGCTTCCCTACAGCTTCAGTATCTTCTCATTACTGTTGAATGGAGCCAGAAAGAAAAAGCAGAGACTTTCAGCAGCTAAAGCTAGTGAAAGGAACATTGCAGTTAGTCATTAATCTTCATAAAAATATTTGACATTAGTCAGTGAGCAGTGTCCATTTGAGGAATTGGTCTGTGTCAGCCATATGCAGCAGTCCACAAAACATTGGGCAAAAAATAAACAAATAAAGGCCACTTCCTTCCATCCTGTAAGCATTTTCCTGTTTACCTTGTGTTGCAGGTCAGGAGCTTCAGATAAATCCATTAGAGGTGCTGTGCACCAACCTGAACATGACTTCTTGTTCATAATGTTGCCATTGGTCTGCATGGAAATAAAAAAAGAGTTCAAAAGAGATAACAAAAAATTATCAAATCCGCAAAAGATGTAAAATAATGCATGGTGGGTCAGGTTTGAGTAGCTAACTTAATATCAGGCTCCACGTTGAATCAAAGGCATTAAATGAATCTTTGATTTTAAACCTGTGAAGCTGTTGGAAAGAGTATGGAGAAGCTAGCAGGGTTAGTGGTGGTCTCCTGGTGGAGTCATTAAAGAACCTCACCAGATCCATGAAGAGATGGTAGCACTGCTTTCTCTCTCTCTCTCTCTCTCTCTCTCTCTCTCTCTCTCTCTCTCTCTCTCTCTCTCTCAGCTCATTGAAGATGCTCCCCTGCTACATGTGTGTTCATTATTCATAAATGCCAAATTTCAGCCTGACATGTATATCAGAGGAGACTTGAGCTTTCTGATCTTCCCATGTGTGTCAGGTGTGGAGAGAAAAAGGCCCTGAAATCCAAACATGAGAGGCTTTCATTTGTTCACATTTCATCTACTTTGCTCATTGGTTTATTGTTTGTATAAAAATGAGTTTTTGGGTACATCATGGGTATACACTAGAACCACTATATTGCTACTGTAGAACTACAGAAGTACTGTATCATAACAGCTTGTAAACAGCAAAAATCAGCATTTACTTCTAAGTGTCTGTGTTGTCAAAAGATTACAAGTTCGATCCCCAGTGATGCTACAGAATCCACCTGTAGCCTCGCTCTCTCCGGTTTGGATGGATGGTCCTGCTGTTAGGAGCAGTTCAAAAGATGTGGTGGAAGTGTCTCAGGGGAAGCACATAGCCTTCGGCCTTCACCATCCCAGCTTGGTGGCATCATGTGTGATTGGGAGTCCTTGACACAACTGAACCTCAAGTAAATGAAATATTGTTTCATGTACTGTTGCTTTCAAATATCCCAACATCCCCCATTTTCCTCAGTGAATTACCAATTACCTCAACTCTACTTCAGATGTTTTAGTACATGTTGAATGTGTGAATATTGACCCTTAAATATTTGACCCCTAAATACTTTCAACATCTGCTCAGATTTAGAAAAGTTTGCTCAGATTTGGATTTTTTTGTCTCTTTGTGAGTGAGTGTGTTTGCACATGTGCATGTATGTGTGTGTTTGGTCTAAAAGTGATGATTGCTTCTTCCCATCACTATCTTGGACTCTCCATGTCGGCAGCGGCTGGTTTGAAGCCTTCACACTGGGGAACTCTGCAGCTTGTGTTTGGAAGAGTATTGATCTGATTTAGCTGCTTCAGGTACACCTCTGCCCTGTTTCTTCCAGATCAGAATCCTCTGTCTGAACCAAAGACTGTTGCATGAGAAGTCAAAGTGCAAAACTGGCCTCAGATCAGCAGTGGTTTCTGTCCATCTTCGGTGATCCACCTACTGGACTTCATTCTCTTTGAAGATTTAACACCAGTGCCTCTTGGACATGTTGTAGTTTTGGAGTAATGGACCATTCATGTGTTACTATGGCAGGTCTGTTGAGATCGTTCTGTTGCATTTTAAATTTTAGTTTAATGGGGGAGATTTTTTAACTTCATCTCCACACATTTTTGGATATATTAGCTGATATTTTAAAAAGTAAAACAAAAACTGCTTTTTGAAAAAACATTTTAAAAGCTATATTAGCCTTGTAAGTGTTTGGTTAGAGTTGTCACATTTCCAGAGTTTTGATTTTTAAATCAACCATTGATCGTCCCAAGACAAAATAGTGAACACATTGTTCATCCAATTGCTATATAAGTAACAATACGGTAATAAAGCCCCAATAATTACAGTCTTAACTGTAACTTAACTGATTATTGGATTGAACATAATAATAATAATAATAATAATAATAATAATAATAATAATAATAATAAAATTACAGGTTATTTAATATGATAAATGGCTTTTGAAGTTCATGGTCAGTGACTATATTGTATAGTTGCAAGACAAACCTTCTGTATTAGTGATTATCAGTCCTGCTCTTGGTGTACTGCTACCCTGCATGCTCTAAAAAACTGTTAGTCCTGTAGGAGGGGCTTGTTAATTAGGACAATTTGGAATATGCAGGGCAGTTGAACTTATTCATAAAAAAATCATTTTTCAAAAATTCTTCAGCAAAATTAGTTCCCTCTGAAGAACCTTTGGAAGAAAGGTTATTTAAATAAACTGCTTATTTGTATAAAATTATACTTTTTACATTAACAACATTAACATCATTCTGTGAACACTTTTGTATTGAAAAAAAAAATTACATTTTCAGTTACATTTCTAGTCCAGTTGACATACTATTGCATTAAGATGTGTACTTTCACATATAACACTTGCTAAGAACCCAAAAATGAAGACCTCCTATGATCCTTCAGAATTTTTGGAGCATATATGACATATCCAGTGGCAGTGGCAGTGGGGTGGAGGATGGAGTGGATAGGCCTGTCATAGGTCAATGACAGCTTGACAGGCTTGGCCTGTTCTCTCTGCAGGTGACGAGTTCCAGCCTGGTTCTCCTCTGCAGGCTGGAACAGATGCAGGTCTTGAGCTCCTTCCACATTTTCTTTGATGGTCCGGGGCTCCAGCCTGTGTGATGTGGCTCTTTTTTCTTTGAGCGTGTCATGTTCGTTTGGCATGCACAGGCCTCTCTGATATCAAGTGGCTTCTGTCGGGAAGCCACCACTGTGGTGGAACCGCAGGGTCTCAGAGGAACTGCTGGCAGACTAAATAACTGCTTATTTGCAATTTCCTATCTGCTGTTTATGAACAGCTGTTTATCAAAGAGAGAAGAGAAAGAGAGAGAGAGAGAGAGAGAGAGAGAGAGAGAGAGAGAGAGAGAGAGAGAGAGAGAGAGAGAGAGAACGTGAGGAAAGGAAAGAGTAAAAGAAAAAAGTGAAAGACTTGGTCCTTCTCATCTTCTGGCTATTATACTTCTAGCTTTTAAGCTTGGCTGCTCTCCCTTGAGGCATGCTGAAATGTCTTTTTTTCTGTCTTTTCTGCTGGTTACATGTGGAATTTTTGTTTTAGGAGGTTGAGGTGTATTTCAGGTTTTGAAAAGACTAAAGACATTTTATAGAGATTTGCTGTAACAGAAACCCAACCTAAATTAGCTTTCCTCACTAACCCTGATGAAGAGAATTTGTGCATACTGCGAATGAAGAGTTCAGACCTAGAAATGAGATATTTAGTTTCCAGCATTCCATTTACCCCTCCGTAAATGCAGTGACATTTTATAATTCACTATATGGGCAAAAATATTGGGACACATGCACATTACATCTAGACACGCTTTTATGACAGCATTCTCATTCCACAGGCATTCCCTCTTTACAGCTCTGACAGTTTGAAATCTTCAGCAAAGGCATTCTACAAGATTTTGGTGTCTATAGGAAGTTTTGCCAATTCATACAGGAGAGCATTTGTGAGGTCAGTGTTGGATGAAAGGACCTAGGTCATTCAAGTTATTTGATAGACTTAAGGTCAAGTTCTTCCACACCAAACCCACCCAACTATGCCTTTATGAACCTTGAGTATGAAGTATCTTCCAACCTGTTGGAAGTGCACAGTCCGAAGGAAGTCCGACATGTTTTAATATGCAGGGCCATTTAGATTTTGCATCACTGGAACTAAGGAACCTAAAATATTATCCCTCCTCCACGAAACGTACTGGAGGAATACAGTTCACACAATGCAGCCAGGCAGGTTTTCTCCTGGCATTCACCAAACCCAGACTCATCCATGACTGCCAGATTGAGAAGCGCGATTTCGTCACACAAGAGTTCATTGATGGTATGCTTTACACCACTGTGTCCAACGCTTAGCATTGTGCTTGGTGATGTAAGGCTTGCATGCAGCTGCTCAGCCATGGAAACTCATGCCATGAAGCTCCTGGCACAGTTTTTGTGCTTATGTTAATGCCAAGGGATGTTTGGAACTCTGCAGTTGTTCAGTTAGCAAAGCGTGGGCGATTTTTATGCATTAAGCTCCTCAGCACTCAGCGACCCCTCTCCGTAACTTTATGTGATCTGCTATTTTGTGACTGAGTTGCTGTGGTTCCTAAACACTTTTAATAAGACAACTCAGCTGTTTGTGGAATATCTAAGAAACTGATTTGTTGCAACAGTGGCGTCCCATTACTGTACCACAGTTTAGAACAACTCATTCTTTCTCAAATCTTTATAAAGACAGACTGCATGGCTATGGGCTTTATTTTATACACCTGTGACAATGGACTTCATAAAAGACCTGAATTCAATGATTAGATAGATGAGCACCACAGAACTGGTATGTGAGTGCTGGGTCATTCTCAGTGCTGTAGTGACACTGACATGGTGATGTTGCACTGGATAGAGTGGATCAGACACAGCCGTTGGAGTGTTTAAACTCCTCAGTGTCACTGCTGGACAGAGAACAGTAGCCAACAAAATCCAGCCAACAGTGTCCTGTAGGCAGCACCATTAGTGTGAGCACTAATGAAGGACTAGAGGAAGATTTTATAATTTCGAATCTAGCTACCTACCTACCTACCTACCTACCTACCTACCTACCTACCCACTTACCTACCTACCTACCTACCTACCTACCTACCCACCCACATACCTACCTACCTACCTACCTACCCACCCACATACCTACCTACCTACCTACCCACCCACATACCTACCTACCTACCTACACACCTACATACCTACCTACCTACCCACCTAGCAACCCACCCACATACATACCTACCTACCTACCCACCAAAATACCTACCCACCTACCTACCTACCCACCTAGTAACCCACCCACCAACCTACCTACCTACCCACCTACCTACCTACCTACCCACCTACCTACCTACCCACCCAGCAACCGACCCACCCACCTACAGATCCTTAACATTAACACACATAAGCCAAGAACCATTATCATGAATGTTCCACAGGAAACCGATGTTCCTCTGTGTTCAAACACTTATACATTTAACAGCAATAATACAAAAGTACAGTGTGTGAGTGGGGGGTGTTTATTGTTTCCTTATTCATAATAGTCACAGCAGGATGGCACATATGGAGTTCTGTAGTGATAGCTGTTTAACTCTAATAATCTTACTGGCCTGGTTCACCTCCTGGGACAGGAGCTGTACTTCACTAAGAGGTTCCTGTACCAAAACACAATGTTAAAACTCTCAGTAAGTGACATGTAAACCAATGTCAAGCTGTGACATCACTCTCAATTTGATCAATCACACAAATCTCATTTTTACACCTTAATTTTGAAGAGTATATATACATATATATACACTCTAAACATAAACAACCCCCCACTCACACACATTACTTGTGTATTGTTGCTGTGTATTGTTTTATATATATTATATATATAATGTGTGTGTGTGTGTGTGTGTGTGTGTGTGTGTGTGTGTGTGTGTGTGTGTGTGTGTGTGTACACAGACATGTGACTGTGTACTGTATATGGCTGTGTATTTTCTGTTTGCGCGTGTCAGGACTTGGACTGTATATAGCATTGTGCAGATCCACACTAAGCTCTCAAGGACCCCGAGGTGACCTTGAGTGACATTTTGAAGCCAATTTGTCAAATGCCGTGTCTGAAGACCTCAGTCCTATTGTCAGCCAACAAAGAAACACCTAACCATTGAATCTGTTTGGAATCAGTTGGCTGAAACACAATGAAGTCACAACTTTGGACATACCATCCTTGGTTTAAGGAGGTAAATTTATCTAGGAACACTTTTGTTTAATCTAAGAATAATTGCACATTGTGATGTCACTGGTTGTCTGATTGGTCATGGCAAAGCCATCCTTACAGCCCAGGTATTTGGTCATCATGGTTTGCAGCTCCAGGGGTTGATTTAAAGCATTGTTCTATAGTCAGATAACTCCATTTGCACTGTAGTGTCCAGAAAACTTTAAAAGCTTTATTTGTGAGCTTTGCAGCAGGGCCATGTCCCATCACGTCCTCATCAGGCCATTACAGAACACCCCAGCAGAACCACATTTATGACAACAAAAGATAGTTTTTCTGTATCTAACTGGCTGTTGGAACTGAGCATCTGGTCTTGCGTAATTATGTCTTTGCTGCAGAATGTGGGAGTTTAATCACTTTTACAAAGAGGCCAGGTAAACATGAGTGGGAAAATAGAGAGTTTTTGAAGACTGAGCACAACCATTTTAACAGAACGACATGTTTGAATTAGATGCTCCAGTGCTGGCTCTAAATGGATTTCTGAAGTGGTTGTTTGTAGGGGTTTTCAATCGGACGTAACCTTGAGTCCTTTCTCTCTCTCTCTCTCTCTCTTTCTCTCTCTCTCTTTTTTTTGTATGGAGCGTCTGTAGTATTTAAGTGCTAGTATAGCATGAAGAAGCTGAATACACACACTTTGTTGTCTCTTTCTCTGTCTCCCTGTCTTTTTGTTCTGTTTATAAAATTGAAAATTCTGCCTCTAAAGTTGTGCTATTGTCCAGGTAATTAATGGAATGCTGAGAGCGAGGTCCAGGTGCTTAAAATTTCCCCCTTCTTTTCTAACAACTAATAAGAACAGAAAATAGAGATTAGTGCTTTTGGGGTCCCTCTTTTTAATATAAACTTATGCATAATACATGCATTTAAATGAAAGGACTGTGACCTTCACTGTGGTTCATTTCAAACTCCCTGCATTTGTTTTGCATGTTGAGGTTAGGTTTAGCATAACAATCAAAGTGATTCAATTTAATATGCACCTATTCATTTTTACAGTTCAGTTGGTGCAAAGTTTGGTATGGCTTGGGAGAAATGCTGTTTGAAGAACTTCAGAAGTTGTATATTTAATGGATAAATGTGGCGGTCGTTAGTGTGGTTGTGTGGTTGTATATTGTTGCTGTCGTTCATGTATGCGTATCTGCTAAATGGCACAGTTTTTATAGGAGAAGAAAGTATGAAAGAAAAATGACTCCGAGTCATTTGGAATTTTGGAGCATTTTTATGTGTCCGGTCAATGTGATCACTGATCACTCCCAGATTTACATTCTGTCAATAATCATGGCGATGTTTTGTGACAGCAAGAATATTCATTTTGATAATGCTTTGCCATAGCAGATGTTCAGTCTTGTACCTTGCTGAGATCAATGATACCATTATTTCACAAATACAATTAGCAGTAAATACGGCAATAAACACAGCACGGTCTACGTCTGTTTCCCCTGCCCCTTCTGTCTGATAGAATCAGGGACCACTACATCTGTATCATCGCCCCACAGCCTTCACTCACTCTCCAACTTTCGTCAGGGTGACTCTCAAAATGGAGGGCTTGAGTAAATCTTGCGGCTGTGTCAGTCCCAGGCTTCGGCTCGATAAAGCCGAAACAGATGTGTATGTGCCCGCTCTGCTGCTATTTTTTGATTGACCGCCTCTGAATGGCATCTTCTTTGACTCTTGGCTGAAGGCCACCCAATCCAGTCCTCTGGGCTTCTGTTTCTGAACAACTCAAGCAGCCAAGAATAAACAATCAGAGCAATGTAATCGCTGCCCGTGCGAACAACTTACGCCTCATGGCACAGTCTTGATTGAACTCCTACTACTTGGTTTGGCTTTCACTCCAGACATGTTTTGCATACCTACTGTTCTCACAGTTACTTGTTCATACAGCCGAAAGCTTGTGACATTTCAATTGAATTAAATGCGGAGTGAGAAGTTAATAGCCTTTTTGTGTCTGTTCATTTTCTGCTTTTAGGAGCACGTAGCACCCATGGACTATGTGGCAGATTCTTGCAGCCTCCATGTTCCCATGGATGAAGAGCTGATCTCCTGCCATGCACTAAACTCATGTCCACAGCACTACAACAGCGCTGATCCCTTGTGAAAACACCCTGCTTACATTTTTAATAATGTTTGTAGATTGTGATTGTTGATAGTGTGTAGTTTTTTGTATGTGTCTTTTGTAGATAGACTTGTTTTTGTCTCTGCTATAATGTTGATCCAAGACGAGCCTCCCTGAAATATAATATTATGTGTACTGGGGGTGAAATCTTCTTAATGAACATTTTTAAAAATGTTTCACATACTAGTAAATATATTCTTGCTATCTTAACAAAACCTCACTTTTCCAACATGGTAATTTTACTGAAAGAAATTCTTTAATACTGTATTTACACACAATGTGAAAGGCAGCTGACACTTTCAAAAAATGAAGTATACATGTATACATTTACAAGATTTTGATGTGACAGCGACCGTGCTTTAACTCATCTGTCTCATTTTTCATTTTGTAAAGGTTTCCAGAGACTCACACAGTTACACTGGTCAAAACTTGACCTCATATCATACTAATTCCCTTCTCTTTGTATGAGGCAGTAATCAGACCTCAAGGAAATGAAACAGATGATATTTACTGTTATGTTTTGTATTTATATTTGCACCAATTTCTCTTTTCTGGGAGGTCTCTGAGCATCACATGTATGTATGTAGGACTTCCATATTGAAATGAACTGTGTCAAATATACTTAGTATTATCAGCTGATATGATCGGCACAACACTGATCAGTTCCTACACTTCTGTGTTTTACAGGGGAAGGAGGAAAAAATAAAGACTATTTGTATTATAGTAATTTCTTGAAATATGAGGGATCAATTCCACCAGCTGGTGAGGAAACCCTTCATGGCAGGAAGTGGATCAGGCTGTGGCATCCAGGGCTCATGAAGTAGTTTACATTATTAACCTTCAGAGGTGTGTGGAGCGTATGAGGCAGGTGGACAACTAGAAGGGCAAAGTTAACTGGCACAGAGACAGAGAGAAGAGGAGAGGTAGGTCTGAGATTGTCAGGGTAGTGAAAAGTGTTGTCCAATGAAATTCATGTATCTCCATTTTCAACCATTTTTAGTTGTCGCTATTGTTTGATGCCTGTAGCTGCTCTGTACATTGTGTTAATAATTCTGGATTAATAGACCAAAGATGAAATGCTGTAAATGTACTAAAATAAACTCTTGTTTTAAAATCACTTCCAGTTAAACTTGTAAAGTTGCCATTTAGGAGATGCATGTTTTTCACTGGGCGGTGATAATATATGAATAGAGGGGCCAGAAGGGCATATAGGTATTTTATTATTATTACCTATTTTTCTGCAGACGCTATTTTTTATAAATGTGACAATTGTACAAACGTGACTATTTAATATCATTTGTGGCATCCAATCCATTAAAGATCATGAGTAGATCATGAGTGAGTCCTAAACTATTTTTATAAGCTCGAGGGATTTACTGTGTATGTCACAATTCATTCAATAATTGTGATGAGACCACATGGTAATTATTTTAATTAATGACTGAAACAAACATGAAGTGTTGAAATTGATTACTGTCCCAACACTAATCACGACCCAACACTTGTGTAAGACATCCAGAGCCTTCCAACTGACCATATGGAATGCCAGTCTGATCAATAGATGAAGATAAAAGCTCAGAGCTGTCGTCCATTCATTGTGATGCAGAACAGGTAATTACAAGTCAGAGGACAGATGCTGTCTTTGGTATAGACACTCACGCGCACGCACGCACACACACACACACACACACACACTGTGTGATGGAGATGTTCCATGTTAAACCCTATTATAGAAAAGGACGCAACAGTCAGTTACACCACTTCACTGGAATACGGCTCTCGTTGTACAGTGGCGAGATGGAGAGACATTTAATGTAAATAAATGGGATCATGTTTTGGCTCCTGAACTGCATCTCGTATATACATTTTTAGAAACATGCTTTAGTAAACAAATACATTGTTTATGACCCCACTTGTGCTTCCGACACATGGGTGAAACCAGGACACAATAAATTATGCTTATCTTTAAGCTTAAACAGTGACATACATTTAGAAAGTAGAACAGAAAAACAATGTTCTACAAAATAGACAAAAAAAAAAAAATAGAGCTAGCACAATCAGCAAAAATTGATCATATGACCAAACAGCTTGAAACACAAATATTAAGTGAGATTGCTCTCTGATTTTAGTGTCTCACGACATAATTAAGTACTGGTCAAGATGAAAACTGTACACACCAAAGAAAACAAACGAGAGGAACATATTTTTTCTTTCGTTCTTTTTCTATTTTTTTTTTATAAGAAATCATTGCTTTGCAATTTACCTCACCTCCAATTTACATCACAGTTCTCTCCCACACAACCAAATGAATGTAAACACCTCTTGTCTCTTCTTAATTGTATTACATTAATACTTTATATATATATCCTTTTTATTTTACATGTTATAGTTCACATCAGCACGGTTAGCTAGCATGATAATGAAATAAGGCAAGACTCACATAACTGTGACATCACAAATTCATAATACTGATAGTTAAGGTTGTTTGTTTGTTTCTTTTTTTTTTTTTTTTTTTTCTATCTTTTTCATTTTTGTTCTCCAGCAGGCTTTGGTCTTGTTTTGACTGAGGCAGTATTTCTTCATCTTGGCTCTGGAACAGTGTCTTCCATCTAGTGATGAGAGGAGGGGTTTGTGGTGTGTGTGTGTGTCTGTGTGTGTGTGTGTGTGTGTGTGTGTGTGTGTGTGTGTGTGTGTGTGTGTGTGTGAGGGGGGGGGGGGTTTACATTGATAAAATCATACTGACCTATATGTAATAACTTACAAATGAAAACAAGGTAATTTGCTTGAGGTAAAGGTTCATTAACTGATTGTTTCTGAAAGATAAGAGACTGGCACGTGTTAGCCTCTTAAATAAGAGAAAGAACTGCCTGCCATTTAAAAGGATACATATGGTTGATCAGTGTTTTGTCTTGTTTTGATGCATGTTATGTTTGTTGTTTTTATGGAGAGAGGCAGCAGACTAGTCTCTGTGGGTGGCACATTTGTGGGCATGGCAAAATGTTAGCTGA
Organism: Acestrorhynchus altus; assembly: GCA_034509495.1. Classification (NCBI taxonomy): domain Eukaryota; kingdom Metazoa; phylum Chordata; class Actinopteri; order Characiformes; family Acestrorhynchidae; genus Acestrorhynchus; species Acestrorhynchus altus. The sequence goes on along the minus strand of CM067514.1, from coordinate 16,987,893 downwards.
TCCAGTTAACCCCATTCCACAACTTGAGCTCTACTGTGAAGTGCGTGCCTTAAAACAGACATGAGGAAGCCAAACGGCTCAACGTTCATTAAAATACAGGTCCAATGCTGACAAAGCAGTTTAAGTCGTGGAGGAGAAGATAACGGGGGTCATCTTAGCCTGTCCAGTTCAGTCTTAATGAAAGAGAGTTTGTGTGTTTGTCTCAAGTTCATCTGCTCACAAATCAGGAGATGATGTATCACAGAAATGTACCAAGAAATGCAAAGTCATTAAATCACTCTTTTGTTTTGCTTTCTGCTGATCAGGGAGAAACAATGTGAGCCAAACTGTCATTTTCAAGTGTTATTTCTCTCCCCTTTCCCTACTGTTTGGCCCAAAGCATTCAACGGAATCAACATGAACCGTGCAGCACATTGTGACGATGCCATAGAATCGAGTCACTGTGCGCAGGCATCTGTCTGTGTTTGAAGGCTATGGCTGGTGATGACGCTGGACAGGAAGGGTGCTGCTGGGAGTGAATGTGTGTGGCATATCAAGTCAGGAGGGATGAACAAATGCTTCGTCTGCTGAGTTCAGGCGCGCTTGGCATGCAGCATTTCGATGAGCAGGTTGTTGCAGGGCACGTCTCCATTCAGGTGCTTGTAGTAGAGGTACTCCTCCGCCTGTAGACTTATAGCCCGGATTTCTGGCAGCCGCAGCAGCAGTTGACCAAACTTGTCTGTCTGCTGAGGATAGTTGCACATCACGTAGTCCAGCAGTGCGGCGTTGACCTGCTCCTGGACGCTCTCCACCAGGTGGAAGTTCTCCAGGTTTTTTACGTCTGGTGAAAGGAAGAGAAACACAAACAAAATGTTATAGATGCTAACAGGTCTCTGCAGATGACCCTATCAGCATACATATGAGCTGAAGCATACCCTGGCCTCTCAAGGTTTTTATTTTTGCAAGCTCAGATTTTTCTCAGGAGATTTGCAGTGAAATAAGAATCAAGAAGAATCACGTGAGGGATCTCAGGTATATTAAAAAAAGAATAAAAAAAAAAATAGAGTGGAAACTGAACCTATTTTGTGGTCTTAGTGGTTAAAATCACAGTGTGAAGCACACGTTCTTTAGTGTCAGAGGAACGTATACCTGGCTAAATGGCTGGCAGTGTAATGTATGAGTAACTAATTAATCCCTGTTGAGTGGCTGTATTTAATCAGGTCGGAGGGGCTGGTGCTATGTGATCTTTTATTAATCTCTTTGACCTGAGGTTGAGCATGAGCATGTCCCAGTATTCGTTGTACTGGCAGGGTCCCTGGACTCTCCCCTGACACCAGCAAGTGATTGTGAAAGGACCCGGGCGCACTCGGCCACGGCTAATGAGGCAGCTGGCCCTCTGCTCTCCTCTTTCCCTCACTGAGAAATAAGCGTGACTGCCTCGCCCGCCGGAAAAAGGGAGCGGACGGGCAGAAAAGAGCAAGAGAGGGAGAGAGGAAAGAGGCGGGGGAAGGGAAGAAGGGAGGGAGGGAGAGATATACTTCAGTATGTAATGAGGTCTGTAGAACGAGCTGTGAGTCCTTCATGGCACCAAGAGAGGATGTTCTCCCTGACCCCTGGGTGACACCGCCGGGCAAGCTCAGGACAAGGTGAGGGAGGAGGGAGGGGCCCATCAAGAGACGACCAATTACAAAGCTCTGGCTTCAGCCCCTGCGATTTTATCCCCAGCCAAAAAAAGGGTAAACATACAATGTGCTTTCCAGCCCTGTCACTCATTGCTGTTTTGGGCACGTGCTGGAAGGCAGTGATTTAAGAAAGAGCATGATGCTGAAAAACACACCACATATTTTTTGCCACCTGACAAAAGCTGGGCAGACGCTGGTGACTGTAAAGTGCTTCACCAAGTGCCTTCACTGTTTGCAAACTCAATCTTATAGCTAATTAAATTGACTATGACAAACACGAGTTTCCATGGTTTCATGGCTTCACGTTCAGAATTCAGACTACAATGAACAACAAAAAAAAACAGGTTGAAAGAAAAACTACTGAGATTTGGATGAAGCCGTATGTCTTTTTCAGACTAATTAAAGAAAAAATATGCATTTTAATTGCTAATTATTGTCAAGCTGCTTTTGAACGTGGAAAATTTAAAACGGGTGGGGAAAGGGGTGTTATTAAAGTATGGCAGATCGATGACAATAGCTTGATCTCTTCCCCCTTAAGCAAGAAGCGAGGTTGGTGAGACAGAATTACTGTTTGTTTAATTTATCCACAGCAAGAAACGCTTGATCATGCCCTGCTGACAACGAGGGAAAAAAAATCTATTTAGTTACTATCCAGTCAGGTCAAAGCATCGCACGGTAAGCACTCTTATCTTCTGTCTCAACATTTAGCCACTGTGGGACTAATTATGAACTTTTTTACATGAAACAGCCTCAGTGTGCAGCACAGCTGTGCCAAAGCTCAACTCCAGACCCTTAGGTTCTGTGCAATACATTGTTCATTTCACCAGCGATCACGCCAGACGACCCTACATATCCACACACCGCCCCCATCTTCTCCATTGAATATACTATTTTTTTTAATTAGAAAAGATTTTCCTAGTAAAAACAGGAACTCTCAGGAATTCACCTCAGCTACCCTGATAAGCCCCCTCTAGACGGCCATGTGTATAATCATATGTATATTGATGTATCCTCATACACTGTACATAGCTGCACAAACAACAGTGTTATGACTGAATTTAAGCCTCTTGCATAAATTAAGCAAGGATATAAAACAGTAAAATATTTGTAGCCTAGTTATTACTGCTCATTGGCTCTGTACAACTGAGGCCTTTTATATTGATTTCATTTTATTGGTATGCATATTGCAAATGAAGATACACTTGAGCATGGATTGGATTTTCACCTCTAATAGTTTAATCAATGAGTAGTTAAATCATAACACAAAATTTGAAAGGCAAATTACGAGCCCATTGACATCTCCAGCAAATTGTTGTCACCGAGGAATGAATATGTTTCTCTTAGAGAACCGAAACACCAGACCTAATCAAAAACAACATTGTTTGGCAGCAGTGAAGTGTGACAGAGATAAAGTGTCAGGGTGTGGCTCTGTGTGTGTGTGTGTGTGTGTGTGTGTGTGTGTGTGTGTGTGTGTGTGTGTGTGTGTGTGTGTGTGTGTGTGTTTCTGTGCTTGGTTTTAAATTATAGCAGTGTGTTTGTGAGTGTTTAAAGCCACTGCAGAGTGTCAGTGCAAGGTTTCAAAGGGCAATGTGTAACTAGTGCTTTCTTTCCTCTTTTACTTTATAGCACCCAGCAATCAGGTAATCAGTCAAACCTGTGCCTTGCCTTTGCATTCATTATTAACCTGACGGACTGTCCCACACCAATCAGAGCAGGGGGCGGTGCTGCTTCTGCCCTCTGGCCCAGAGTGGACTTGGGAAGGCCCCCCGTTTCCCAACATGCAACTGCCTGGAGGAGACCATGGCCAATGTCCGATCAGTCACCATATGACAATATTTACCCAACTGCTGAATCTACTGTTTTTCATTTGGTACTGGAGTTGATGAGCAGAGCAAGGGTACATATGTTGTATTTATATTTTGGACTCCTATCTGATGTACGTCAGTGCCTGTCATGTTCATTCTCTGTTAAATACTCCTCCTAAAGGAGTCGGTAGTGATGATGATGGGGAATTGGCACTTCCAAATTGTTTAGACTATTTTTTTTAGAATTCTAAAAAAAGAAAATCAACATATTATCAGTTTGAACTGTGACACCTCTATTTATATAAATGTTAAGTATTATCTGTCTTTATTAATGGCATGCATATTAAAGTAGCAACCAGATGATTAGATGCAGCAAATTGCTTTAACGTGAAAAGAAGCTGATGAGAATCAGCAAAAAGACGTCTTTCTGCAGGACAAACAAACTTTCTCTCTCCACCTTTCCCTCTTTCTCTGTGTTAATGATGCATATCAATGACTCTAGCTCTTCCCTCATTTCTCAGAGGTGTGTTCCTCATGACTAAGCTGTGAAAAGCCAGAAGGAACAGTGATTTTGTGGGGGTTAGCATTGTCAGAATAAAGCATGAAGGCTCAATCTGCTCCTCCCTGCTCAAATCGGAATGCTGGGCCCTGAGTGGCCTGCTGCTATGAAAGAGAATTAAACAGGACTGCTCCATCTGGGGATACATTAAGTCAAATCTGAGCCCGTCGCTGTTGGGTTAAGCAGGTAGAGGAGACGTCCTGGTTGCCCAAGGATGGGTTTGACCTGCACCACTCGTAATGCGGAAGGTGGGGGCAGAAACTGGGTGAGTGGGGGAAAGAGAAGAGCCTTAGGTATGATGAAATAAACAAGAGAAACACGGGCAAGCTTGTCTTTTAACAAATGCTAGCTGAGAGATGCTCTGTTTATTCGAACATTGTTAAGCACAGTGTGCTCTGTGAATAACTGTTACATAATTAACTGTTGTGAATTTGCAGATGTTTATAATCATAGCAGAGAGAACTTCATTATTCACTACCCATCAAAGTTGGGTTAAAAGGCAAATGCAGCAAAGGTTTTGTTACTTTGAGAATTTGTGCCATGCTGCTTTATATTCATCAATGTATCTTCCTTGGTATGAACAGCTTACTACAGGACAGTATAAACTGTTGTCTAGAGCACATGTCTAAAGTGGAAATCATTTGACCCAACCCTTGTGCAAACGTCTTTAGGTTTAAGTGTTAATAAGAAGATTACTCATTGTCAAAACAAAAAGAGTTGCACCCAGAAGAAAGTGTTGGATTACAATGCTATTTTCTTCAAGGCAAGCAGTTGAGACAGCAGCAGTATGCAGACAACTGTTGTCCTGTTGGAATATTGCAGTGTGCGTTCAGAAAAGTTAGGACCAGCACTGTTAAAGTGCCTTTAATGAAAATGAAAGGTGATCTGGCAATGTATGAAATTGCAACCCACATCTACTGGATGTGTGATGTATGACAAAAAACCTGTGCCTCCACACATGGATTTATTGGTCGTCTCCACCCAGACATATGTGGGACTCATCACTGAAGATGACTCGCTGCCATTCTGAGTGAATCCATAATAGTCTGACAAAAGGGTGCATCTATTTTTTGACAATGAGTGTGTGAAGTACAGCATAATTTGTTTAAATAGCCCAGTTATAAATAATTCAAGCCTAACAGGGCTTTCTTCAAAATAAATGTGTTAGATTTTTGCCAACCTGACAAAACCCTCCATAACTATTTAGGAAAGCTAGATGTCCCCAAACTTTGGATATAGGCATGTCACATTGTATTTCTGATATGAGGATGATAATGCAGTATATCTCCCTGGTTTATACATTGTATATTTTAGACAGAAAAGTCGGGGCTAATCATTTCTGGATGAATTTGTGTGCAGTGCTCTAAGGTGTGGTACATCACAGGTTCAAATGAAAAGTCTCACAGCGATCCTAAAATCTCTCCTTAACACCCAATATCCATCTCTCTCTATCCCTATCTTAGCGTGCTAACCCTCTGGAGAATCTAGTTTACATTCAGCCCACTTTCACACACACTAATTACATGCATACAAGAGTAAAGGGGCACGTCAGAAGCTTCTTGTTTATGATAAAGTGACAGAAAATCATTCAGGGGTCAAGTATACCCCCATTTCCCCCTAAACTCCTGGAGCAGTGCAAATACCACCCATAGTGGAAACCACAAACCTAATGAGGTCATTAAAGCCAACCTCCCATCAATATCTTTTTTTTAATTCCCCCCTCCTTTTTTTTGACAAATTTGAATTAATAATTCACCACAGTGCCTGGGGATGTATATTTTCTGAGTGAAGGACAGTTAATCCATAGCATGATTGCCCCCCTCTCCACACACATAAAGAGACACAAACACTCATATTCCTCTTTACCTGCATCCTCTTTTCTTGCTTGACTATCGAGCACTGCTTGTGCTGTCTTTTGCATCTCCCCCAAACTCTCAATATGCACACTGCTTTCAGATAGAAACCGAGGCTGCATCTGAGTCAAGAGCCTAAATTTGACTTTAATTTATTCTACCATAGGAGTTGTAGGCTCCTTTACCTCAAGGGTAATATAACAAGACACATTTGTAAGCTGCTTGTCAAAGCTAGGTTAAATTATGGTTGTACACTTTTAGATCGCATAGCTGGAAAATCTGCTAACAAGTAGAAAATGATGTCTAAGTTAACAATTTTTATTAGTGGATATAAAGCCTTAGGTGATATTGAAGGTTGCTGTTGAATTTAGGAATACATTTGTAGAGCGGTTCATTTAGCATGGATGTGTTACCTTAACATCACTGGTACACAATAGTAACCCCCACCCCCCGTTCCAAAAAAAGAAAGAAAAATGAAAAATAATCAATGTGTCAGACCCCTTCCCCTCCATTTCTTGCCCTTTGCACTTCACACTTGCTACAATTGTGGTTTTACATTACAGGAAGACTGATGATGCTGCATTTCTTCCAGTAGAAAGACAGTACAGGCATTCCAAAGCTTTGTTGCTAAATATACAACAGCACTACAATGAATGGAGGGGTAGTGGGGAACAAGAAATGCCCACAGCACCTGTTGGCTTATTTGTATCTTTGTGTCTAATCTGGGTGTGTGGGGTCAGGCCAAAACGTCAACCTAGTGCTGGCTGGTACTGAAAGAATACAATACTTGCACAATATTCTGCAAAGATATCCATTTGGTATCTAACTTATTGTGGTATCTAGGGTTAAAACAATATTATATTGTGACATGATAACCATCTCAGAAAATATTGGGGTATTTTGCAATTATTCTTCTTATCATTTATACAGTGACTTTTTTACCTTTTTTGTTACAACCTGTATTTAAATGTTTTTGTTTTTGTTATTCTGAATTGTATGTATGTGATGCAGCTGTACAAAATGTTCTATATACATACACACACCTCAAAATTGGCACGAAAATATGTACTCATCCCTTTGCTATGAAGCTCCTAAATAGTTCTGATGTAACCAAATACCTTCAGCAGTCACATGCCTAATGAAATGTCCACCTGTGTGCTGTCTAAGTGTCACATGATCTGTCACATATTTACACATTTCTGAAAGGCACCAGAGGCTGCAACACCATTAAGCAAGAGGCACCACTATCCAAACAACACCATGAAGACCAAGGAAATCTCCAAACAAGTCAGAGACAAAGTTGTTGAGAAGTACAAATCAGGGTTGCATTATAAACAAACCATCAAATCCATTATCATCAAATGGAAAGAACATGGTACCACAACAAACCTGCCAAAAGAGGGCCGCTCACCAAAACTCCAGGCAATGAGGGCATTAATCAGGGAGGCAGCACAGAGACCAAAGGTAACCCTGAAGGAGCTGCAGAGTTCCCATGCAGAGACTGCAATATCTGTCCATACAATCACAATAAGTTGTACACTCCATAGAGCTAAGGCTTCATTGAAGAATGGCCAGAAAAAAAGCCTTTACTTACAGATAAAAATGGAAAGGCTCTTTTTGAGTTTGGAATAAAGGCATGTGAGAGACTCCCCAAATCTATGGAGAAAGGTGCTGTGGTTGGATGAGACCAAAACTGACCTTTTCAGCCACCAGAATGAAAATGCCAAAATATTTAATTACCCTAAGAATACCATCCCCACAGCACACTGCTAAAGTAACACTTGAGTGGTTCAAGGGAAAATGTATAAATGTTTTGGAAGGGTCTATTCAAAGCCCAAACCTTAATCTAATTGAGAATCTGTGGTCAGACTTGAAGATTTCTGTTCAACAGTGGAGACAATCTAACTTGACAGAGCTGGAGCAGTTTTGCCTTGAAGAATGGATAAAAATCCCAGTGGCAAGATGTGGCAGTCTCAAAGAGACAAGAGCCCAAATGAGGCATAACTGTTGCAAAAAGGGGCTCTACAAAGTACTGAATTTACGGGGGTGAAGAGTTATGCACACTGAAGTTTTCTGTTATTTTGTCCTATTTGTTTTTACCTTTACAAAACAAATATTGTATATCAAATGTTCAAATTTGTAGACATGTTCTATGAATGAAATGATGCAAACTATGAAATAATCCATTTGAGTTAGCAAAATACGAAAAATGCCAAGGGTGGTGAATAAATTCACATTTACGACATTTGGCAGACGCACCCCTTATCCAGAGTGACTTACAAAAGTGCTTTGCTGTTCACTCAGATATCCTTAGCTAGTTAGAAGAGGCAAGAATCCAGAGAATACTTTTGCAAATGACTGATTTGACCTTTAAAATTAAAATAAAAGGCCGTTTTGATTGAACAAACACTTTACTATAGTTCAAATATTTTAAACTATTTTTAGGAAAGTATATCTAAAAATATTCATAATTAGCTGATTGTTTTCACTATTTATTGATTGATTATTTAAAAATAGGTGGGATTCTTTGTTCAACTGCATTTTCTTAATTAATACAGGTATTAATCAAATGTACACAGTATAATATTTATTTTAATACCTAAAACAGATGTACACAGTATGATAGATACCTGAAACCAGTATAGTTAGATTTAGATTTAGGCTTTAAGCATAAAGTTAAGGTTAAGAGTAACCTAATCAAACCATTTGATGGAGTACTGGTCTTACACTGGTCTTTATGATACCTACAAAAAAAAAATAATAATAATAAAAATTGTGAACATTAAACAGAAGCCCCATTTCCAGTTTTTATCTTATGTAGTTTTAAGCTTTCAGAAAATATATAGCTTTGGTAACATTTTTATCTATCAAATTACTAAATATTTGCAGAAATAAAATAAATATTCTGTTATTTATGTTATATTTATATCACTGTCCTGCTTGGCTAGCAGCAAGAATGAGATGAATGGCACTTCTGTGTCTCACAGATGGATGCTTGACATCAACATGTCATAGTGAAAAATGTACTGTTATACTGTTGTACAAATATACTGTTATGGTGTCCTATTACTAGTAAGTTTTTCATAACAATTACCATGACGGTGGCTTTCATGAAATAAGTCAAGAGTGAATGGGTGGATATAAATAAAAATATATACTGTTTTGTATACTCCAGTGAATTAAACTTCCAAAAAAAATGATCAACAGATGCTTTAAAATATATTCAGTAGCTTTTCCTAAAAGAGTAAGCCACTGTAACTTACATATCTGCATATTAAGTTAATATAATTCAATTAAGATAATATAATAATTGTAGAGCAAAATGAAAACAGTCCTAAGAGCTAACAAATTCAGTTTTAATATTCACGTTGTTTGCGAACAAGTGAACAGCTCTCCAAATGAATAATCATTTGTAATGCAGGGGTCACTGTGAAAAGGTCATATCTGCTCAGCTGGTTAGTGTGTGTGTGTGTGTGTGTGTGTGTGTGTGTGTGTGTTTGACCCTGCTGCCTGCCCAGGGGCTTGGAGCTGCTACTGCTGCTGCGTTCTCCCTCTTGTGCGACCAAGGAGCTTTTATGGATGGCCGTGGCTCAGAAATCTTTCTGTGGGATCGATTGAGAAATGACAGGTCGGGAGGGGCGCGAGGGTGCTATGGAGCTTGTGTAACATGCTTATCTGTGTTTGTGCGCAATGTTTAAATAATGGCAGCCACCTGATCAATAGAGTCGTCCCTACGGCGGCTGTAGCTCAGGCTGTCTCCTCGAATTGGCCACGGAAAGGCACTGTGCTGGGCTTCAGGCCTGGGGAAGCTTTCCTCTCGCGCCCACAGAAGATGCACTCTTTAATTGGCCCAGACTGAGCTAACCGAGTCGGCTACCCTGCACCCATGGTACAGTATTAGCATTGTGGAATGCTGCTATCCATGAGCTACGATAACCTCCAGCAGCAGCAATGGTCATGTAAAAGAAATCAAAAAGTGTACAACCACATGCCCCCCCACCACACACACACACACACACACACAAACACACACACACACACACACACACACACACACACACACACACACACACACACACACACACACACACACACACAGAGAGACAGGCAACAACAACAGGGTGCCTTTACAACTTGTAAAAACCAAAAAGTACCAATGTAGTGAAGGAAAATAATAAACTTCGGACCATTGATTGGAAAAACAAAGGGTTTGTGCATGTTTGTCCCGGCAGGATCGCAAGCCTCATAAATCTTTTAAGGTGCTCTGTTTTCACTACGGCTCCTGTTTAGCTCTCCCTCTTCAAAAGCATCCCTCTCAATTCAGGTGATGGACAGAAACTATGGGTTATTTTCATTTCAAATTTGGTTTGTACCAAACATATGTGCATAATGCCTAAATATTACACCGCTCGACTTGCAACACTGACTGGACAATTAGGATTGGCAAAAACAAACTACGAAAACAGTAAAAATGAAATGCAGAAGCTGAAACTGTCCAAGATATTGATGTTGTTTGGAGCGAGGCTTGGCTGTGTAGATTTCAAAAAATGGCTGAAGAAATGTGGCAGTAGAGCAACTATCTGCAAAAGCAGGCAGAAAACACGCCAGCACTCACATGATTGATATTTCCAGTGCAGGTATCAGTTAGGAAACACCTGACATGTGTGGAGCATGTTGTGGGCTGGCCTGTCTGCTTAGTACCGAAGCGCAGGTCGGCCAGCGTGTTATGCAGCCGGTAATAAAAGTTGGCCATTGATTTTCTGTAGCTGCTTGTAACTGTTAATGTTGATACATCAATAGCTAAAGGAAAGCACAGGCCTTAATAGGAGGCTGAGAATGTGGAAATACGGGAGGGCCTGGTGCTAAATCACAGAATCTATCCCTCCCGATCGATAAGACAGTAACTGCAAGTGTCCCTCTGCTTTCCTAATGTTTTATAATAAACTGACAGCTTGTAATAAGGGTCGGGCAGAAGAAGAGAGTGAACGAGCCGGAGGGAGAGAGGTGGAGACAGAACGTGGAGAGCGAGAGAGCGAAATCAGCACATACACCTTGCTATGTCTATTCTAAATCACACCATCTGGGAAAGGAGTGGGTGTTGCAAAAGTTTTGTGAGCAGCAGTCTGCTGCGGGTTCAGCACAGCCAACAAAGTTACAAAACTTTTGAAACTGTAGAAAAATCCTGTCTAAATAAATGAAACTCCACGCTCCTCAATTATGATTGTAGGCTACAGTGATTTTAGCACTATATTTTGAACATGTGCATCTAATTTCACTACACAGGTCCTCTTTTTCACAAAAGCAATGGTTAGGCAGCACTGGGGGAGGATACACGTGCTATTAGTAGATAAGTGCAAAGTTCTTGATTCAGTTCAAAATGTCTTGTTTTCATTTTCCTTTAAAACAGCTGATTCAATCTCCTGAAGTTCTACAGAGGGTGCTAGTAAATGTAGACTACACAAAGCCTAGTAGAAGGCCTTGTGATGTGCTGAAATCTGCGACTAGGCTACAATGAGCGTGCTTCAACTGTGGCAAAAGTCAGGAGGGTTAAAGGTAAAGTGCTGCAGTTTAGCCTCCTATATCCCTTTAATGACTGGAGTGTGCACTATTGGTCCATATAGTAAACTGTGGGAGATCTCTGCAGCTTTTAAAGCTTGATAAAGTCTGAAAGCCTCTTAGGGCTCTTAATAAGGACAGCGTCTCGCGGAGAGCCTCTTACCAATGTGGCCAGGTTAAGCTGTTTGATTTCTAGCATCTGTAAAGCAGGGACAGTGAGAAAAATATAAGCCCTGAATATTAGGGTCGTTGTGAAGGCCTGCAACTGCCTCCACTCAAGATTTGTAAAATATCAGAACACTCAGGGTTGATTGGAGGCTTTTCCACATTTGATCCAAAATGAAAAATGAATGTGTTTGTTCAAAACAATGAATACTTGCAGAGAGAGCACAACCAGGTGAAGAACATGGAGATGTCAGATCAGTTGAGGGCTGCTACATATTGCCAGAAATCGTTTAAATAAATGTAAACTTTAGTGTTTATCTTCAAATACTGCCATAACCCTTTTCTATCTAAGCCTACATACTTTTTTTCAGCTGTGGCCCCTGTCTAACACATACACACACAAACACTCACACACAAGCTTGTTTTATATGTGTATTGATTGGGCCTAGGCCTCACATCTTCCAAATGACTTACTGCCCGTCAGTGTCAAACTGCTTGGCTCACAAGAAAAACCTGCCCCTATTATCTTGCATTTAATTAAGACATAGCGGTAGTTTTATGCACCATTATTTGGCCCCAGCTGGGGGTCTCTGAGGCATAAATATTGAACCGTCACAGCCCTCGAATGTTAATCAATCTCGACTTCTTCCAAATTATTTGGTCCGTTTCAGGAAATGAATATTTGCACCAGTTATGAGACACCATGCATGCATTACTGATCTCTCTCTCTTTGCACTAGGGTAGGTGCATCGATTTTGGCCAGGGAAATAAGGCAAGGCTGCTTAATTAGACCCTACCTATCTGGGAACTCTCTTTTTTCCTCTTCAAAGAGGAAAAGGAAGAAAATCTGCTTTCTAAATAAACAACTGAGTGTATGCCATACTGGGAGGAGGGATCCAGTGGCTCATGGGTTTGTGGGAATGCCTGTTGTTTTTCCATATACACACTTCATCTAAAGAAGGCCATATTAATTAGCTGAGTAGTTGGGTCAGGTGTGTTGGAACAGGGAAAACTCTGCTGGATGGAGGGTGTTCCAGGACCAGGGTTGGGAACCACTGTCCTTAGGAAATACTACTGGGGGGGAATTGGATTTTTTTTTTAATTATGTCATGGCACCACTGATTTTCTTTCTTGTATGTAACCTCTGCTGGAGGGAGCGACATGAAAGTGTTTAGTCTCTCACAAACTGATTCAGATTCATAAAACACACTGCCAGGTTTACCTATCATGACAAAATTGGATTTTTTTCTCACACTACTGAAATAAAGAAGTGTTAAAGCTGGACAATATGCTATTCTCTGTGTTTTAACAGAATCTGACCAGTAATACTATATGTGTAAGTAATACTAAATGAGAGCAATTAAAGGACTAAATGTGGCTTTTCTAAGCCATCACCTTATTTTAATGAGTGAAAAAAAGAAACATGTTCTCAAGAATGTTCTTACTTTTCCAAAACAGACCGTCCTGACATCAGAAATTGGGCCCTATCACATCTTAGGTGTGTACTGTCATGGAAACAGCCGCAACTAGTCATTCCACTGCTAACGGAGCATCCTTCAGCTTCCGTTGCCCTCTCACTGTGGAAGAAATCAATGCCTCTGCTGCACTTATTTACCCATTGATAAAGTCTTCAGTTTGGCGAGAGCCACTCCATCCACTGAACCCATGGAGACTGACAGAGTATAGGCGATAGAGACACAGTGGAAGAAAGAGTGTGGGAGGCGTTCGGCTGGGCACAATCGCTCCATTCGACAGCCCCCCAAATCTGACGAGACAAGCTGCTGCTCCCAGGTCAAGTCGTGTCCATCCTCCTCTTTATCGACACTTACCTTTACAAAGAGCCCCTCTCCCTCGGGTGGCCCGACAGTGACAGATCACGTAGCTTCTCAAGAGCTGACAGAGAACGGCTGCAGCTTAGAGCTATGGGGCCTGAAACGGCATGTCAAGCTTGGGGAAATGTGCCTTTGATTTCCTTTAAAAGGCTTCATTTGTAAAAGCGGGTCAGAGAAGGAAGACTGCGCTTAGACAGAGTGAGAAGAGGCACTTGAGTAAATTAATGTGATTGAGGTTGGAACAAGGTGTTGGGGGTATGAAGAGCCTCTCAGAACATGGCATCTAAGAATGCTTGGGCATATAAGAACTTTCTACATGCCTCACTTACATGGCAAAAAAGTTCAATTCTAGCGACTTTTCAAAATGTAACAACTTGAAATGGGCCCTGGTGTGGTTTCATCATTCAGTTCATAATTACAAAATTTAAATATAAGTTTGACAGTAGTTACTGAGTCTAAGGGGCAAAGTTGGAAATCTAGAAATCATGGAAAATCTGACGCTGAGCCTCCCTCATTAAAATATGCTCAATCCAAAATGAACAGATGCAGAGAGGATACTTGTGTTTCCTTAGGTATTTATAAAGCACTGAGGTATTTTCATGCTTCATTTCATTAACCTCTGATTAATTGGCTCCTCAATAAAATGTGGCAAGGACCATTACACACACACACACACACACACACACACACACACACATGCAGGAACAAACAAACAAACATACACACACACACACACACACAAACAGCTTCTGTCCACAGGATGATCAGTGCAGTCTCTAATCTCCAGACTTAGTCTCTTACTCATCCTCAGCCAGACAGACGAGCAGTTGACGCTAGCTGCTAGCGCAGGGCAGCGCCGGGGGCGATACACTCCCCTCAGGTGAGTGTTTCATTATGGATGATGTTTCCGCCAAATAATTTAGAGCTGAAACCCATCCCCCATCATAAGCTAAAACCTCCGCCATGCAACAACAAAAAACACAAACATTAATCCCATCAGGCGTAGAGGGCTGGACCTGAGGTGGGAGGAACATCACCACTGTTCTGGTTATTTGTTGGTTTGTGAGAAGGAACCTTCTCAAGGTGTGGTGAGGGCCCAAGTGGAAATACTCAAAAGCGATCACTGCCCACTTTTTGAGACAATGCTGTTCAAGCTGCTCAAGTCTGAGGATTGAGAATGCGCTTAACATTCTGTCTTTTCTTTTTCTGGACAGTGCAGACAGAGTGATATGATAATGTTGTTGATGCACACAGTGGTGTATTAATATTCCAGTATTGGGGAACCACAAGACCTGTCTACTGGTTTTGATGGTGGAGCATCTTTTGTGGTTTAGGCCGGGAACATTACCTTGACTTCAATGGCTTCATTAATGAGTGATGGCAAGTTAACTGATGACTTTGGGGTTATTGAGTGGGGAAGTGCAGTGTAGCACAGGATAATCTTGGGATGTCTGTCATTGACAAAGTTTATGACTTGAAATTTATGGGTATTTTAGGCTTCAGAATAGAAGTGGAAAACTTCTGTCCTTGTGTGTATCGTAACTTTAAAATTCAGAAACTTACTAATTTGTGGATTTTTGAAGTGAGTTGCAGGCTAACAAAATCATTTCTATAAACATCTACACAACCCTCATGAATTATTAATTAAAGGTCACAGTCCAGCGGTTATAGTGTAAATGTTACGAAATCAACTGCATCTAATAAAGAACAGAATAACACCCAAGAGGAGCTTAAACAGAATAATTGCACATTATTTAGTATAAACATCAGTTCTGCAAATGGGAACAAAGGCACAATAGCTAAGGAAAGTGCAGTCAAGTGGAACTTGGAATTTACCTTCAGAAACTTAACCCCTTAAAGCACATTATTCATTGATCAATCTTAAAGCTGTGCAGTAAGCATTATAAATTATTCTGTAACTACTATGAAAGTAATCTGTAATTTAAGTAGTTGTGAGAGTTGAGGAACTGAACTGTGGGCCTACACACAGACCTTGTGATTTAAAGGGTTAAAAGCCGGATTTGTGCATAAGCTGGTCTTAGATCAGTGACAAAAGGCTGACCTCTACAGTCTGGCTCAGTGTGTAAGACAGTGGCACATAACAGTCTGCAGCAGAATGCTTATCAGACAGGGATAGGGAGGGAGAGAAAGAAGTGCCGTCTCTCGGATTATCCCAAGGTCCCCCAAGAACCTTGGGATGGTGCGTGAGGGATCCTGCCTCCTCCCATCTATCTGCCCTTTCCTTTTCTCTGTACTCACCCAAGCTGAACAGCACCAGGAACTTGAGGCAGACAAACTCCCTCTGGTCCAGCTGGAGGGAGCGCAGTTTGTTCACCAGCTCCTGAGCGTGACTCAGGAGGTTGTTGAGTGTAGCCCCAGCTTGGGAGGCAATTAGGGCATAATCCACCTGAAGAAGAGGGGCAACAGCACAAGTGCGCACACACACACACACACACACACACACACACACACACACACACACACACACACACACAGTGAGTCAGTGTGGATCATTGCTCTACTCTGAACACAACCTGAACACACAAACAGAACTGCTCCACCAAATATGCTCCATTACACTTCATATTAGTCACTGCACATACATAAGACATGTACATACATCTGAATTCATTTAATCTGAAACATACTGGGAACCTAAAATGCATTTTGCATGTGTTTCTTGGTGCTCAGGTTGTAAAATCAAGAGTATTGATTCTTGATGTTCTTTTTTCAACTCATCAAGTAGACATGCTTGCTTCAAAGTTGATGGAATCGTATTCAGCACATTTGAATGAATGTTGCATATTTAATAAAATGTGGGTCTTTCTATGTTTCGTATTTCTGGGGGGGGAAGCATCAACTTCCCAGTATACAAAATAACAAACTGGCTAGCTCAAAATCTCCTTCAATCAGAGCAGCATATTCTCCTGCACATGTCAATAAACCAGGACATTTTTTGATTTTACTTGATCCAGACGTGGAGATGTTAACATTAATATATAACGGCAATTGTTGTCAAAAGTAAGTAAACTGAAGTAAACAGACCTCTCCAGACCTACCCTGACACTTTTTCACAGTAAGAGTTTTCTTACTGCACACCTCCAATGATAATCATACTTCCTGTCTGTTTATGATGGTAGATGCTGCACTTTGACATCAACTGTGCAAAGAGCTACCTGAAGGACCTGTGATGACAATTTAGGATTGTTGGAGACTTCGTTACACATCTTGTGGTTTGCTCTGCGACTGACCATAAGACTTGCTGTCCACAGGATGACCTGATTTGCGATGCTAGCTGTTGTTTTATTTGTAAAATATTTTGTGGACAGAGGAACAACTGATTTCTAATAATATTTTAAATCACTTCCAGACGAATCTACATCTACAGCCTTCATTCTGAAAGCCTCAGAGAGCTCTGTGGATCTATTCATAGAGGTCCCTCTCACTTCATCAATCAAACCAAATTAATGTCTGAGGTTTAAATCTCCTCCAAAGTCCTTTCTAATGATGATCTAATCATCTAAACCTAATGTGGTGCACCTGAATCTAATTTTAGGCATTTTAAGTAGCAATAAATGTGGGGGTGTTTTTTTTTCCTGACAAGGAATCTGCGTTTATATAATCTACATTTAACAAATTCTTTATATATATATAAGAATTTTTGCAATTTCTGGGATTAATAAAGTAATTCTAATTCTGATTTGATTCTGATTTTGTTCAGTTATATCACCTCCTTCTCTGAATATTGCTCAAATGTAGACAAATGTCCATATGTTTTTAATTTAACAAAGGTTTTAATTACATTTTTCACATGACTGTGTATCACACTTCTTGCTTACTCTAGCCCTAGCTAAGTCTACCCTGCAAACTCAATCACACCTAAGCAGTAAGCACAGCAGGTACAGCCCTATGCACTGCTTTCATTCTCTCACTGTGTGTGTGTGTGTGTGTGTGTGTGTGTGTGTGTGTTATCCAGCACAGCTCAGCTGCTCTCAGCACAGCAGGGACAGTGTGCAGGAGTGAGGGTGGAATGATAATCAACATCAAAATGAAGAAGGGGGAGAGCAGCACGTTCACTGTCCCCAGCGTGCAGACCCTCGGACTCATGCTCCCATCAACAGACGAAGGGGGGCCGGAGAGGCACGAGCATGCGGGGTGCCCCCGGAGGTCCCCCAGGCTACCGGGCTCAACCCTCCCCTTTCAGGTGCACTTAATATCTGCAGCAGCAGCAAATTTGTCTTGGAGGCAAGTCCTTAGCTGCCACTCACTGTTAGCAGGCCATATTAAATTTTTATATTTATTGACAATTCATTACCATAATTGACTGTGCTAGGGTTTCTGGAGGTAGGTAGGCGGCGGGCCTCCTAAGCACAGGGAGGGCTCCCTTGGAGCTAGATTTGCAATTAAAAACGTGTGCGGATTGGAATTTATTTATTGTGTAAATATGATGAGCGGAATTTTTTAAAGCCCAGCCTAGAGAATTTCTCACCAGTGTAAGCTCACCCCCACCAACAATCTTGTATTTTCTATCTTCCTCCCTCATTCTGTCGTTTGTTCATTCTTTCAGCGCAACTTGTTTCTTTTTTTTATGAGTCAGTGAAAACCAACCTTTTCCTTACCCAAAGGTGTCAGCCTACTTCCATAAAATCAACTGTGCATGAAATAACGTCAATGAATGAACCGTCTCTTAGCTACTGCTAACCCTCTGTTTAAATGTAATCAATTACAGGCTTATCAGTGCGGTTTCCCAGGCCCACACGTCAACAGAGTGCTTGAATTAAAATTTGTTCAGAATTATGCGAAAAGGTACAAAATTATTAGACCACTTTTACAAACCATGTAAAACACATTCCAAACATTCTTTCAAGTCAATTCCAGGACTTTCTTTTTGGATTGGAGGGACAAAAAAAGAGACCTTGCTGCAGGACTCAGTAAACATTAGACAGTGATATTCTCCAACTCTGCCTGACATTCCAGCACCATCGCTGCTTGATCTTGACAAAGACAAAGCGCTGTATAAATTTGATTATAAATGGGCTGCCTATCTCTGATTTGGATTCCTCTGAAGGCCAGGCTCCCTGGGTGTTCAAGAGTCCAGGAGAGAAAGAAAGCAAGAGAGAGAGGGAGAGACAGAGAGAAGGGAGAGGGAAAGAGAGAAGGCTTCTATGTTCAAAGCTGTGGGAGGGAGAGATGTAGGCCGGTGACATATTTGAAAGCCGTCCACACAGTGTCGTGTGTCGCTACATTTTGGGGCTAATCCCCCACAGTGCTTTGCTGCCATACCGCATGACACTGAGGACCAGCGACACATGCATGGGTAAGAGAGTAGAGATAAAGCAGCAATACACCCACCTAACTGAGTCTCAGATATATATTTATTAAAACAGAGTGAGGAGAAGGGGATATATGTAGTACTAGGAACGAGAGCTTGTTTTAATTTCTTTACTCCTTCAAAAATGTCCACTGCGGCTGTCGGTGTTTGTGTCGCCTGAATAAGTGTGGCTGAATAAATAATATACACTGTATTTGAATAAGATTATATTCTACATTAAACTGCGAGTCTGTGTGTGACCAGATTGTCACTCCTGGCCTGCTGTAGAATAATAGGACATAATGAAGCGTAGGCATGTATCCTGCTCCTCTCCCCACAGGCCCTTTCAACACCAGCTGTTCATTAGCCAAAATATGCAAACGAGACCCTTGCCCACTGCTCTCAGTCAGCACTCACCAGCCTGACACAGAGAGGGCAGTGACCACGCAGCCCTCACTAATCAAGCACAGAGACTTCAGCTCACCTCACAGCAAGGCTTTAAGATGTCATGCTAATGTTAAAGAGGAGCTAAATGCCTAAATAAATCAAACAGATGAAGTTGATGGAGTACGTAATTACAAAAAGATTCAAAAAAACATCCCATCTAACATCATAGCTATCAGCCTGTAACATCCGGCTCCTTTTTGTTTTACCTTGCCCATCAATAAATTATAGATGACATTTTAAAGTAGCAAGTATTATACAGTTAGTCTGTTATTGTACTTTACGTGGTATTATAAGGGATGCACTATTCTGATACCTGCCGACAGAGGTATGACTGTGTACTACTGTGTATCAGATTTTTTCCCCCAGTTCGTTCTTTTTCTCTCAAATATTTACAAAATATCATCTTTTTCTTTGTTAAAATTTAAGAAGGTTAAACAGGGTGACCCTGTTATTCTACCAGCCAATGAGTGTTAAATACACCCTTGAGGACAAGCAGCTGATATCAAATTAGCCAAAGATTCACCTTAGCTTCTCAATAGCTAAGCAGGCTGCTTCACACACTGGGTGAAATTAAAATTGAGTTAAAAATGGGGTTGAATAGAAGTGGAAAAAGTATTGATTTTCAGTGCTTCAACAAAATGTAGAGCTGGTATCAGTGCTGAAAAAGTGGCTGCGCATTTTGCCCCACTAAATCCCTGTATCACTTTCATATTTATGACTCTATTGTTGAACATTTTGTTGAAGTTCTCATTGCAGAAGGGAGGAGGGAAAAACTAATTAATAATTAAAGCCTTACATTCTACTGACAGACGGACGGTGCTCAGAAGCATATTTATAATGAGCAATTTAAACATTTTGTGTGTGACTCTGTGTGTGTGTGCATAAGCCCTAGACAGAATAAAAGGACCCCCTACACTGAGAAGTCTAGCAAAGCCTGAGGCATCCACCCAGCGCTGTTCCGCAGAGACCAGCAAGGTAAATCACGGCTTCTTCCCTCCTCTCTTTTCCTCTTTCTCTCATAGACCACGATGACTTGTGCATGCCTAACCAGCCGTTTTATTTATTCGGACTCCACAGACTTGATAAGAAATGCACAATTGATTATTCTGGTCACATTAGCTTATACCTATAAGCGTAATCTATTTTTAATGGAGTGGTGACTGCATAGGCCGGACCAGTCGATAGTACTTTAAAGGATGTTGATCCACACTGGTGAGATGCCTGATGAGCTCTATGGGGAGGTCGAGCGCAGAAGGAGAAGTGTTCAGGTAACAGGAATGGCTACGGAACAGAAACTCACCTGTTGCCCCGTAACCAGCAGGATGGAGCCCTCTTTGGCGTGCATCACCTGCCGGAAAATGTGGTCAAGGATGAGCAGCTCGCTCCAGCAGTTTTGGAGCAGCTTCATTTGGTCGTCAACCTGAAGAGAAACAAGAAATGCAAAGAGCGATGTGACTTACACATTCTTTTTGCAGAACGCCAGCTGAAGAGCTGAAGAGTGTAAGAACATGCTGTTTTTTTACACTATTTAAGAGTACCAACTATGTGAGCATTTCATGACAAATGGACCAACAGAAGTTTTGTCCACCACCCTTTCCTAGAAATCCATTATAAGACATTACAATATTCTTATATATTTAACCATTCTGTTCCTACAGGCTGCAAAGGGTCACAACCTGTTCGGACCAAGTTTGTTCTCCTTCTTAAACACGTCAGCTTCATCACTTATCTCATGTGAACACAATACACCTGTCCACTCTCTCACTGTGCAAGTCACCACTGCTACCTGTTGCTAATTAATCTGTTTGTCCAGCAGTTACCCCATTTGCCATCGTTTTATCTCCTGTGATTGCATTAGCAATACATAGTGAGAATCCCCACTCCTGGGACTGTGGGAACACTTACAACAGGGAACAACAGCATCATTGTCACTGCTGGATTCCCATGGTTCACCGCATCAATGATTACACCGTGTAGCCAGAGGTAGACCAAGGGGACGTGACGAGAGAAAAAAAAAAAAATTCTTCCCTCTTCATCTAACACCACACACACATTGTCCTCTTGATTGTGTTGCCAACAGTGTGAAAAGACATTTTGGCTTGTGATATTTGCCTGTGAGGTCAAATCATAGAAATAGCCTAGACATGTCTGGTCAATGTGTAGTTTGAAAGATGACAGAATGTCAGAAAGTTCAGGGCATTAAAATAAAACTCCCATTTTTCAAGGCAAAGGTTAGCAATGAATCTAAATCATTTATCTTATTGCCTTGAGAGAAATGCAATCCAGCCTCTGTCTCGGAATGTTTTGACTCCTAAAAGTATCGCCGTCATAACAAGGGCAAAGAAAACAGCTGTTAACATCAGCCTTCAAAAAGCTAAACTATCAATAGGTGAAGTATAAATACTGAAGCTTATCTTATGTAGCTACTACTCACACCAACTACTAGGTTTTCAGAAAATCCTGTCCCTTATGAAGTACATAGCTTTGTACTCTGGAATATCTAGACAAAAGCATTGGGACACCAACTCATTCATTGTTTCGGAGGCTCTACTGTCCACAGAAGTCTTTATACTACATTTTAGAGAATTGCTGTAAGTATTTGATTGCATTCAGTGACAAAAGCATTAGTGAGGTCAGAATGTTGGATGATTACCACTTCACTCTTCCCAACTCCCCAACTCATCCATTAAGTATTGGATGAAGCACCATCTTTCCAGGGAACTCAGTTCCACTGCTCCTCTGCTCAACACTGTTAGCTTTATACCCCTCTAACTCATGCCTGGCATTAGACATGGTGCCAATAGTCCATGGAATTCTTCTCCAAATAGTCCTATTCTATTGGAAATACTCCTCTACAGGGACTAGGCAAGCTGTGTGTGTGTATGTGTGTGTGTGTGTGTGTGTGTGTGTGTGTGTGTGTGTGTGTGTGTGTGTGTGTGTGTGTGTTTGCACAGCTGTGTCACCAATGGGTGCAGCTTGAAGCTGAATACATTCATTAGAAGGACCTCCACAAGCATTTGAACACCCCAAAGTGTAAGTGTTTTATATGATGAGCAGTGTGAAAAGGGGTGTATCTAAAGCAAAGCAGATTTTTGTGCTTCAAAGAGACTGCTACAAATGTCTGTGGAGTATGTCAAGTGTTTGCTCAGGCTACAAAGGAACCTGTCACTTGCTCCAAATTTTAAGACCTTCCCCTCGAATCTTAAGCATGGCAGGCGCATTTGGATCATCAAAGGGGGACGAATATGCCACAGGGCTGTGGGGGAAGTCCACTAGGGTTGGTAGACCGCAGACTGAGATATGACAAGCGGACAGAAAGGGCATCTCTGACCTTTCTAAGTCCCCCTGCCACTGCTTCTTCACTGTCAGCATCCTCTTTGCCCTGTCACAGCCTAGTGTAATTCATCCTTGCTGTGATATGTGCTGTTTGGCTTAGGCCTGTTTACATCCAGAAATAAAAGTATGCCATGTGTACCATAGCACCATACCAGATCAAATCTCTGCATGTAGCTAATGCTGTACAGCCCAGTAAAGAGTCTAGTACTCTATTGAGGGCTATATAACAAGACCCTGTCATTAAAAAGGGTTTATTCTTAGAAAACAAAGCAGTGAAAGGAAGAAATCTTCCAACAGTTCATAAAATACGTTATGATTATGAAGGATGTGATCAAATTAAGACCACAGCTGTGTTAATGTTTAGCTACACTGAAAACGGTTGTAAATATGTCTGGAGGACGGCCAAAATGAATTATAGTTACCGACATCAGCTAGTCTCAGATTCCTGACTTGAGACAACAGACTTTGCTTCCCTGAATGAGAGAATGAAACTGAGCACAACCGTGATTTTCAAACTTACTGGCTTACGGACTATATTTAAAGCTTTGGTTTCATGAGACTCCTGAGTTATCATATGAAATATATAATACAAGTAGCCAGCAGTCTTATCTCTTCTTGTTACACCTACTTTATGCCAAGATTGACTCTAAAGCTTTCGTTTAGTGGCCTTGTTCAAGGTGGGCTCTGTTAATATTTTAAAATCATCACAGAGCTTTTACAAGCAACTTTCTCTCAGCACTTATAATGAAAAATGCATATCCTCCTAGAAACCAATTTAACACCTTTACGGTCATTCAGGTGTTGGTACATCAACGTGCCTATCAATTGCTTAGCCTTTAGCTCGTCTCCATATGAATTTAGAGGCTTTAATATGATCCTGCACATGATTTTACAGATATACCACAAGGCGTTGTGGAAATGACATGTAGTAATTAAGCACGCGCACATATGTGTATGTGTGTTCCTGATTTTCAAATGTAAATGACGTGCAAATAGATCTCCTTCACACACCCAAAAGCAATGTTTATTCATCACTGCCTGCGAGTCCAGACCAATGATAATGGAACAGAGTCCAAATTGCCAAACATGGCCGCCCCCCCTCCATGTTTTTGGTAGAGTGCCACAAGCATTGTTAAGCTCTGTGGATAAGAGAGAATAACGAGGGTACACAGCTGGAACTGCTTTTAATAAGTAGTTTCGTTTTTTTTTTTCCTTTTTTTTTTGAAGTGCCCTAATGACCAGATTAATGGAATCTTCTTTAATGCCTCTTAATGAACAGAATGAAATGAATGATTTATTCAAACACGCTCACACACACACACACACACACACACACACACACACACACACACACACACACACACACACACACACACGTGCATAAACACAAAGGACTTGCAGTACATGGCCCAAAATGACATTAACATAAAGACATGGGGGAAAAAAAGGAGAAATGCTGCATGAACCTTTTTGACTTCTTGGATGTGGATCAGTGTGGCTGGTGGGGAAACCTACGGGTGGGGTTTGATGTCACTTCAATGAGCCTGTTGGGCAGCAAAAGAGCTTTGAATCGTCTTCACTGGACATCTGTTCATCTGCTGTTACGCACACTTCCATTCCACCAGGGTGACACACATTAATTATTTCATGGAGGGTGGATTTTTTCCTCTGCTTTAGAATTCCCATTAGTCTATACACTATCTGCTTTTTTAAATACAATCATGCAAATAATGAGTATGATAAGAACAACAATGAAAACCCCTCTGTTAAGTTAGCCAGAACCTTACTGTTGGAATTTAGGCTTGAATGTTAGCTGCCACGTGGCATCTACAGGCAGGAATTCTGAAGAATGCTATTCTTTGTGGGATACTTTGGTAATCTGTAAAGTATTATTATTACTAATTGAATAATTCAACTTTATTTAATGGTCTAAATGGATTAGGAACACTCCTCATAGGAAAGCACAGCTTCCTACCCACCCCTGAGGAGATGCTAACTCTGTGTGGATCTTGCCTACCTCTCTGGACATCCCAAGGGTTCAGGCTAATGCCGTGTAGGTATTAGGTATGGGACTGAGTGGCCAGGTTCATGTGGCCTCTCTTTTCCCTGATCCAGTGGAAATCTCCCTGCTTGTTTATCATGGCAGGGCCACTATTTGTTCCCCTGCTCTCCCACACGCCTGCTGCCCTGGGTGATAAGCATGCTGGGACTTTGAGCAGGTGGCCACCAGCCGCTGTGGGCACATTTCTCCATACACATACTCCTCTAGGGACCAGCCAGGGATTGTGCTCTCTCTCTCTCTCTCTCTCTCTCTCTCTCTCTCTCTCAGCTTATTTTAGCTTCAGTAACTATTCAGTTTTCATGCTTGCTGACTAAAAGCCTTGGTGACAGAGCTACATTCAATTTCAGCAGTTCCAGCTCAATTTGCAGGAGGGGAAATTATTGGAGAGACATACAAATGTTCTGACATAGAAAACAAGTCTGTAAATGAATACGAATAAACTGGATTGTATGCAAGCTTATTTCAGAACTTTTCTACTTTCACATTCACGTTGCAGAATTCAGGCGTATATGTGCAGATCTGGGACCTGAGACAGGCAGTCTGTGCTTGGCTGATAATCTGAGGATTATGATTGGCTCCTCTGGGCTAACAGTGGATGTTTTGTCTGAGTGTGTGTCCTGACTGAGTGCCTGATTGATTGAGCAAAAGAATGGAGATTGATCAGTTCCCACAGTGACCACATTAACAGAGTCCTGAGTCTGACCCCTGACCTGTAAAACAAACTGCAGTTGATTGGAGTCCCCAACACCTGCGTTCATGTTATAGGATGCAGGAAACATCAGACAGTGGTGGTAACCTATGCTAGTTTATGAGCTGACATGAGACCAGTTTAGTGATTTCTCCTATGATTGCAAAAACAAAGATTTAAGAACAGGAGGTAGAATTACTGACCTGGGACTGATGTGCTGAGAGCACTGATAAGTAAAACCAGTGTAATCACTTGTGTGTGTAAAGACTATATATAAATATACTGCACTGTAAATGTAAGATGTTACATTTTCTCATTTCTGCCACTAATTATCAAGAAACAAAAGAAAAATGCACTATAAATGATATTATTTACTAATAAGGCATATAATTGATCATGTGTGACTTTCTCATCTTCTGTTGCAAAATTTAAACAATATGGTAACCCTCATTGTCAAATAATAATATATAGCATGCTATTAGCAGCAGTGGATAAAAGATGCACCAGCAAGAAGCGACGGACTGTCCGATGTGTGGAGTGACCCAACAGGTTCTATTGCAGACATCCAGTGAGCAGTGATGCCCTCCATGTGTCATCCTGTTAGTGCCAGCATCATGGGCAGACAGCTGCATGATGGAGGACTACATGCGTTCAAACCATTATGATGACTGTCATATGATGACACCATGTCAACATCACCAAAGACTGCAGTGATGTTGTGTCAGTCATAGAATTGCAATTGAAAATATGTGGGATGTTATTGGATGGATCAACACTCCACCCGTTCCACAAAATCTGCAGGAACTGAGTGAAACTATTCAAGCTACATGGGCTAGATTATCACAGAACACCAATACGAACCTCTACAACTGGCATGTTGTGTTATGCCAGAGAGACACTATTTCTGAATACATAGCTCAAAAAATATTATCCATATCTGTCTTCATTTAAAAAAAAATCTGTTCTTGTTAACCTTTTATTTTTCCTCCATTTGCATTGCTATCTAACACTTTCTTCCGAGTGCAACTATTTTTTTTTAGCATTGAGTGAATATTTCATTTCAGTTAACCAGTCCTTAGGTACCTGTTTTGAACACGTTTTTTTGCTTTGCTAAGAATGCAAAACTGGATTTCTATTAAGTATGTGATGGAACACAGAATAAAGATGGAATAAAAAGCAGAACAGACAGAGACAGTCACTCAAGCTGTGCAGTGCTACCAGGAGCTTCACTTGCCTCTCAAGGTCACATCACAAACGGGCTGCAGATTTTTCAGAGAGCAGTGCAAGAGAATTATGCAATCAAATCAATTTAGATGCAACCTTAAATATTTAGAAATGTGACTATAAATTTTGTTGTTTATAATAACAATCAACTATTTATTTTCTTTGATATTTTTATGCTATTATAATACCTACCCTGATACCTACAGACCCAGGAAGCAGTGCAGCATAAAGGAAACTCTTTACCACTACAATACAAGTGAGCAGATATTTTTTTCAATGAATCCACAAGTAAGGAATGTGGGATTTTTTTTTCCCTTTCCTTTTTGAGATACTTGAGTAACAACGCAGCTTTGCTCCAGAGAGAGAAACATCATGAGAAAGCAGGGATGGAAACAGGTTATGAGAAAAAGCTTGCTCTTTCTCTCTTCTTCCAAACTCTTAAGCCATAGAGGAGCACAGCTCAGTCCATTTGAGCTCTTAAGCACTGCTGTTCCTCTGCAACATGCTCATAACATGTTTTGGAAAAAAAAATAGAAAGAAAGAAAATGAATTGGAGCCTCACAGTCTCTTACTACAGATCTAAGAGCTTAAAGCTAAGAAGCTATCAACTAATTATCAAAAACAGAGCAGCCCTAATCAATTATTCAGTTGAACATTAGTCTCCTAATATACATGAAGTCAAGGGAGCAAGAGCTCCCTGAAGTACACCCCCCCCCATGCACATACATACAATTCCTTTTCACCCCACCCCCAACTAAAGCACAGTGAGAAAATAATGCTTTCCAAATCCAAAATGAGTTCTGCACAGTGCGTCGACTGACTATTGATCCAACACTGGTGCTCAATCTACAACACACAAGCGCATAAGCACACACACACATACAGACACACACACACACACACACACACACACAAACACATTCCCTACGTTTGGAATGACCGCCGCATTTTTATTTGATTTTATTTCCCCTTGTACTGTTTTTCCCCCTCGATTTTACAATTTATAGGAGTCTTTATTGGCAATGGCTGTCAATATTTATTCCTTTTGTGTGACAAGTTGATGGACATGAGGAAATGACTGTTGATTTGCTCAGAGAGGGGAATGGGTGCGGACTCCTGTATTATTCAGCTGGACAGGAGCAGGCAGTTGCCTGCGTGAGTGGCTTTATGCATGTAATGTTGGGCTGCATGCTGTTATCCTGTGGAATACTAACCCGTTAACCTCAGTGATGGCTTCTCTTTCAATAGCGGCAAAAAAGATTTATATTAGTCTGGCAGGTTCTTACGTTTTATATATTTCACTATATACAGGGATGCTGCCCAATATTGTACATGCTTTTTACAAGCTTTAACAGACCACAACAAACAAAAGACAACACCTTTCCACGGCAAAACAATGCACACAAACTCAAATGTGTCAATGTTATAGAAAATCAGACGATCCTTTTGTTTGATTGACGGCATCATATATGACAATTCTATGTTCAACTGTTTGTATGCTGTTGTAACACATACAAAAAACATGCCCCCACAAACTTTTGATTCTACCAACCCTGTCAGCTACAGTGAAAATAGAAGAATGAACGATATTAATTTACCTGCAGTAATGGAACCACTTTACATTCATTATTTTTAATGCCAGTGCATTTACTTATTTAACCTAATCTAACTCAACACTGTTAACGTACGCTGAAATTCACACTGAACTTATGTGCGAAAGAAATTAAATTAGTATGCTATTACAACACATGTCCGTGAATGCCTGCGTTTATTATACAAACGCATCAGTGTCATAGGCGCCCATTTAGAATGCAGGACTATAATACTGAGTGTGAGCCAAAAACCATGTAATGTAAAATTTATTGTAATGAGTGTAAGGAAAAGCACTTATGCAGCTGCAGCCTCCCCTTCCCTACTGATTCATATGAACATTAAGTAACGAGGGCACTAAAAAGTCCACAACCTGCTCACACAGTTTTGATTGTTACAGACAGCTAGGGAATGTCCTGAGAGATTTTGCATTATTTTTACACAGCTTGACTCATGACAGCATTGCAATGCTC
Source organism: Acestrorhynchus altus (assembly GCA_034509495.1). NCBI lineage: Eukaryota > Metazoa > Chordata > Actinopteri > Characiformes > Acestrorhynchidae > Acestrorhynchus > Acestrorhynchus altus. The sequence continues at coordinate 16,959,331 of CM067514.1, read as the reverse complement.
CTGTCACACTTTAAAGCCACTGTCAACACTTCAATTGTATGTTGTGCTTTAAGCAACTGTGAGCTCTCACGTCATTTCACAAATTGCTAGAAAACTCTTTTCATCTTCATTGAAGGTTCGCAATAGAGAAAGAATGCTATTGTAATAGTTGAAATGGAGTCCTGCTGTCATTTGTAATGTGTATGGAAACGTTTAGCAAAGGGCCGCGCCAGCTTGCCAGGTTTGACCTAAAGAGGCTGAGATAAAGTGACTGAAAGAAGCAGCGATTGAGAGCCGTGTAACGAACAGGTGGCTTCATCCTCCCCTTGTCGGTGTCCAAGCACTTACAGCCTCATCCTAACTGGGCATAAAGTTGCGCAGCTGAAACTCACATGGTGTCCAGCAGCACACCAATCACAGCCCACACACCGGTTAAATATAAGTGTAAGCTTAAACCGCAGTGCTGCCTGTCTTTCTGACTAGCGCGCTCATGTATTGTCTTTGGACCCTTTCAGCGCGTCCAGAATAGATGGCTGAAAAGAAGCAGCAAAAATAGACATCGAAGACAACTGCTGACAGATAGAGGGAGGCGGCAGGCAGAGGCTGTCAACCTCAGACCCACACCCATTACAAGCAGATAATTAAGCTGCAAGGGATATTAGAGAAAGAGTGTGACTCCACTTAGCAAAAGTAAAGAAACCTGCCTTTTAGTGGGAAGCCAAAGTATGTCTACTAAAGAGAGCCACCAAGGTTGATCCAATAAATTCCATTTTTGCCCTGGGGTGTACTTTTTTTTTTACCTGAAAGGGGGAAAAAGTAACTTTAAAGAGGAAAACCTGAATTACGTCTGTTTAACATAAAGCACCACTCTCCAGTGCTAAAATTCTTAACACTTCAGCTGTACTTTTTTATTTTATGGCTTCATTTTTAAACCCATCAGTAAGAACAGGTGTAAACTTATAGGAGCTTCATAAATCTAGCCCACATTAGTGTGCTGTATGTCAGGTGATATTCGGGTGGAAGGAGGATACAACTACAGAATGAGCGACATTTCCATTCTTGGTGTCATGAACTGCAGGTTGAAATGGCAGGGCTGCAATGAGGCCACTGGGTATGCCTTTACACACTGAACCAATTTCATTACACTGTCATTTATATACTATATGTGGTACAACTCCACATAAAACAAATACTGCATTATTGACATGTCACTGGATGCTGACACTTTTTAACAAGTATATCACATAACCCTTTAAATGGGCTTGTACCATAATTTACATTTATTAAGGTAAAGCATGTCTAATACATAGTTCTATAAGAGTGCTAACTGACTTAAAACATACTGAAACCTGTGAAAGGTCAGAACAAGAATATGCATTGCTCCTTGTCTCCTCTTCAAGCAAAAATAGGCATAGTAGAGTGGAAAAAAAACTGAACCAACACAGCATGGTGAAATGGGGGAGCTGGATGAGTCTATCAGCTCTTCTGCAGGAACATGAACTTCATGACAGGCTTTTATCCCTCATCAAAGCAACAAGTGGATGAGCAGAACCCAGTCCGCCTGCTGCTAGCCCTCCCCAGAGCCCCTCCGCCAGCCCTGCAGGGACTTTGGAACCCTAAATCTTTCCTTTTAACAAGTGCGCACACTTCCTTCCTTAGCCCAGCAACATCTCTAGGGCATTGGGGCAGCTTTTTGGAGATGGAGCAAGATGGCCTAGTTGACCTCAGCTGCCAAAGAGGGGACACTGTATTGAGAAGACAAGCTCTCTGCAGATGGCTACAACCATCAAACAAAACACCTAAGTGCGTGGACTATTGTACAAAATGGCACAAACAAAAATAGTATTATCAATATCATTTGTTTAACTTTTTAAATTAACCCAAACTTCAATTTGTCGCCTTCGTAATTTAGATGCTAGTTCCATTAGTTTCAGAATAGTTTCCATATTTACCAATAATTTTGAGTACTTACTGAAGACTGACTTCTAACATAACTGAATTACACACCTAGAGTTTAATGCATTAAAATGATATTTATTATTTTAGTGTGGCTGGCTAAATATGAAAACTACCAAAACATTACATTCTTCAAAATCCAAACCATTTTTGTCCATTTTCTACATAATTTATGAGTGAAAAGAGGCCTTTGTGATCCCATTTCTGCTCCTTATATCTCTTAATCAAACAAATATCACTAGCACTAAAACAGGAGATGGAGGAAGTTCAATGGGACGTAGAAAGAAGAATTGAGAGAAAGAAAGAGAGAGTGGAAGTACAAAAGAAGAGAGAGAGAGAGAGAGAGAGAGAGAGAGAGAGAGAGAGAGAGAGAATATGTACAGGAGCAGGCCTTACAAAAACTCACACGCCATCTCCAATTGTGGCTGCCGGTGAGCGGGGGATATCATCTATCAGTGAACAAATGCGGGGACGAGAATGCTGCTCCTCAAATGAAATAATATATCTTTGAAAGCCTATGCCCGCACCAGGCCCAAAGCCCATATATCAAGTCTGAGCGGCTGGTGGATCCGGTCCAGGGGCCATTAACCTCCCACCTGTTTCCCCCCCTGTCCTTCAGCATGCACCCCTGCCCTTGGTGCCGCTCGCAGGGCCTTGTTCATCTCCTCCCTCCCCCACCTCCACACCCTCCCTGAGCGTCCCATCTTTCCCTGTTGGCCCCCCTCCCACCCCTCTGAGCCCTTATACTGCACAGTAATGTAAAGCAACACAAGGCCCGGGTGGAATAATTCAAATGCAATGGACCAGGGACACAGTTACAAATCTGAGGCCTGGCCGGCAGGCCGCAAACTCTAGGCCGTTTGTCAGGCAGCAACCCCGGCTGACCTGGAGTTGGACGGCACACTGCTACTGGACGGATACGGCTGGTCTGGAGGAGGAGGCTATGATGGGGGGTTTATGTTTGTACGTGTGCTTGTGTGCATGTGTCTGTGAGAGTGTGTCGAGTGGATGGGAGCGATATAAATCGCCTTCAAGTTCACAGATCACATCCGCAACGCCTTATTAATTCCTGTAGATACGAGCTCACTTGGAAATTATAGTCTCTAACCCACTCCCTTGAAATTGGACTGTCAGATTTTTGAAAAAAGGGAAAAAAAGTAGTAGGGGAATGCTGTGGATTTTATAAAGTAAATTCATGTAATATTTATGGAGAGTGAATCATACAGCTATCTGCCAATGTGAACTCTCTGCGTGCTTCAGTCAAAACAAAAGTCAAAATTGGCAGAAAACATGAGACGAGATGCAGACGTGAGCTGTCACTCTTCGCATTGATAAACAGGTGTACCAGGAGAATGAACTGAATCAGATTAAGACTGCTCAAACCTGTGTGAAATTTCACCAGTACTTTTGCAATTGGATTTTCCTTACCATCTAATACATGCTACATATTTCTTAACTCCTTATCCTACAGGTGTATCACTGTGTTATAAATTTTAAGGTTTGTTATTGAGTAACTACAATTACACGAATGTGAACAGAGACCAGAAGCCCCAGTCAAATTAAGGCTATTAAGTTCATAATTCACGTTTTCAGGAATTAATTGTGAGAAGATTAGTTTAAAGTTTAAGGAAATCAAATTAGCATTAATTGTAGTTCATTATAAAAAAGATGCCTATTATGGTAGACCACCTAAACTGCCCCTGTTAAATAAATAACACTTGGGCATCATTGAGCGAGAGAAAAAAATCAAGCTGCAGAAGACAACTCCACACTGTGAGTCTGAAAGGATGTGGAGCTGATCAAGAAGCTCTTACTGAGAAAAGCAAACAGAATAAAATCTACAAACGAAGCTGCTGGAGCTGCTGCCACCAGGACAATGGACTGACGATTCCAGAGTGTAGACATCAAGATCACTGAATATGTTAGAAATTACTTGAATGATGAGAAGCAGAAAATTCTCCAACTTCAAAACTTTGGAAGTGTGGGGAAACATCCTACCAGATACATTTTTTTTTTCAGAAAATAATGCCTTAATAAAGGCAAAGAGTCGACACACTAAATAGGATTAAATTTGAAATGCAGGTGTGGTGAACTTAAAAATGTTGTATAATGATGTAATATTTAATTGCAATTTGGTGTAATTAGTCCTGATAAATTTAGAGATCACAGAGAGTGCTCTCTGTATGAGACTGTTCAGCAGACTCCATTCTGAGGGGGAAAAAAAACAGTGGGGTCACTGACTGAGACACAATTAGGTAGACAGACAACGAGGCCTGGAACCTAGAGCTCTCTTCTCTCGTCTCTCTCTCTTCTCCATCTGCTTTTCAAATAAGCACGAGCCTCGCGGCTGGGTGCATGCTGGAGAACAAGGCCCTAATACAGTCCTGCATGGCTTAATGGCAGGCCTGGTATTGTCATTCTTCTGACTGAAGAGGAAAAAAGAGAGGAGAACTTTGCCGATCTGCCCCTGAGCAACCATGAAAGGACAAAAATAAATTTTGGTGCCACATGTCAAGGCATTGTAAGCTCAGTGCAGGTGACTTTAAACAGCTTGGAGGACTAAATATATGGACAGGGTCACTGTAGAACAACACAGGTTCATTTACACTGCAGCGTCCTCAGTGATAAAGTTTACCTTCAGCACAGTACAGTAAAAAGGAGTGACACATATACTCAAAAGAATAATAAAAAAGTTGGGTGAATCTGTGTATTTTGGTCCTATTGTGTACTGAGGAAAATCACAGCGCACGCATCCTATCCCACTGAACAATGGCATGGCATTTACAATGAAAAGAGTGATCTCTGTGGACGTGAATCACTCTCCACGTCTCCGCACTAATGACAGAGCCAGGAGAAGAGAGGCACGCAGCAGCCCTGAGACGGGACAGCCAGCAGGGGAAGAGTGCATCTGTTTCCCCCACCTCCCTGTGCCCAGCTCCCTCCCTCAGCATGACAAACACCAGCCATTACATGCGCACATACACACACTCACAGGCCAACTTGTATTCGTAGAAAAATACATGCAGTGCTGTAGAAAAGGGCTGCACAGTATACAGTTTAATAACTCTACACTCTCAAAAAACAGTAATATACAGATCCATTATTGTCCATCATGGTAGTGTCAATGTAAAATGTATTCTCAAAAGGTCCAACAATATCTAATTGTGCACCTTAACCACAATGTAAAAGTACACTAGATTCACTTTTTCCATAGGAAATACATTTTTTAAACAAATATATTTATTTATAAACTGGCCTCATGACAGAGTGTATGAAGTGAATGCAACTTAAACATAGCTGGATCTGAAATACTGTTTCTATTGAAAGCACTGAAGATATATAGCCTTGACAGTACCACCTCAATGTTAACACCTGTACCCTGGCAACCTGACCTGGTAAATTTTGTTATAGTGATAGATAAAAGGCTTTTCTGAGCATATCACAGATATAGTCAGTTCTTAGAACACTGTCCAGCTCCACACTTCAGTAAAAAGAGCTGAAAGAAACACAGCAAATGTAGGGCTGCAACAAATGACAAATAATCTATTAATTATTGAAATTAATAATTTGGATTATAATTCACTCAACAACCAAATAACTTTTATCAATCAGCTTTTAAATTTTGCGCAAGATTGTTTCATGCATTTGCTAACTAGAAATAAAGACAGTAATGATCTTCCCTGCTAAAATAAAAGATTAATAATAATAATAATAATAATAATAATAATAATAATAATAATAATAATGTATACCATATATGAAACTTTTTAAAAGTGTATAAATTTTCCTTTAATCAGTTTTCCCATAACTGGCTCAGCAAAAAAGGAGTCAAAGTAGTTTGTGTTACTGCTACATTTTTATTAGTGACTTTTATTTTAACACAGTCTGACTGGAGCCACTACATTGTCAACCCTCCTCTGCTCACTGTATAACCAGCAAGCTGATTGGCTCTTTTTGGTGAAGGCTGAGACTGTGCGCCATGTTGATTGTCATGAGAACTCCCATTAATATTTCAAGCAGTGACCGGTCTCCGCATTTATAATGTCTCTGGGTTGACTTGAAGATTTATCTGTTTTACACTCCGCACATGTCTATATGAAACTCCCACATCCCACACTAACATAACTCTTCTCTCTGTGCAGGTTTATGTCCAGATTTAGGGAATTATCACTGCAAAAAAATAACAATGGTAATAAAACTGTATTTCACATCATAGTTATAGTTCAACTTTGATTAATATGTGCTGTGTGTCCCTAACCATTCCTAGTTAGAAACACATGAGGATGTCACCAAGTAATTGACTATAAAATTAGTTGCCAACTAATCTGGTCATTGACTTTAGTTGACTATGTCGATTAGTGTTGCACCCCCTACAAATGAGTGGATTGGAGTGCATTTGGATAGCACTTTTTAACATCTACTGTATTCTGTCTGTGTTAAATTGTGAAAGCCTTTTTAAATATCATTATGCAGTACTTTACCCATATCACCCACCCCTACATTTACTACCTTTCTTCTGTCAAATGCATACAGGTTATGTGGAATTGGGTGTTTTTGTGAATTGGTGTTTTTTGTGCTTTTCATTGCCAAATAAAATAAACACCTCTAAATCAATATTCAGTAATATAACCTCAAGATCAGAATACATTTTGTATGTTGCAATATTGTATTTTCTGTATATCACAATGTATGTGTGTTTTCTTTACATTACTTCAAAAGTCCATACAAAAGATAGACGTACAAAGACACACTCCAACTCACACGTTTAAACAGAGTTTCACAAAAAGCAGGCAAATAAGCAAAGAAGTGTTGATATTAGGATGTAGGAGATGTTATTGTAAAGGGTGTTAACTACTGGATTCAACTACTGCATAATACTATGAGTGACCTCATTTACAAATTCCAATGCAGAGTGCTGAAACTAGATAGATAGCTGTCTAAATTATCTATAAAACATATTCAGGCTACAAACATTCAACCAGACAAATATGCTGCACTGCCTGTCAGAAAAGATCTAATCAGGCCAAGCTGTATCCATCAGGAAGTGCTCAGAACTGCAACATAGAGGCTTTTCAACTTAGATGCACAATAGGTAAATGACCTCTCCAACAAATTCTGAATTACATACATCACAAACTCGGCCAAAGCCACACATACATGTAGTTTTCCTCTGCATTTATTTTTTATGTTTTATTATTTTTTAAAGAGCTTAACTCTTGTCCAAGGTGTGAGAAATAGCCACTGGAATGTTTCTCTCACTCTTTCTCTTTTATTCATTTGAACACAATAGGGAGCTCTCTTTAGAGATCCCATCATGGCTAAATATTTATGAGTGCAGTAACTAAGTCCAACTTATGGAAACTAAATCTTTAAACACTTGGCAGACGTTTCACACTCGGCTCTATTACCACAGAAATTCTTTTGTTCTTACGAGACTAATAATAGTGTCGCAGATGTAAGGTGTATTTATAGTCACCTTGCAGCCCCCGGACCCTTTGACAAGCCTCATTCTCCCTTGCATTTCCTCTGTTTATTAAATGTTACCTGTGGTTTTGTTAATAGCATGCTCAAGAGGACATTAAGGATTGCGTGTAAGCAAAAGTCAATGACAGATTTTTTTCCAGAATTCTGCCGTTGCTGTTCCACTGTGCGTGGCATGTTAAATAGACATGACGAGCAGGTGCATAACTGACCAGTCGACCTGTGTTTGACCGTGTTTGTCTTTCTACCAACTGACTAGCGACACACAAACATACCCATGTACACAGTCTGTGATGACGTACAGCATTCGCTGCATTACTGCATTGTAAATTCAATAAAATGGACAAAATACCCTTTCTTCAGAGAAAAATAAAAGCCTGGACATACTCCATCAAGACGGAACATGCCATAAACAAATGAACCAGTGTAATTCTTTACTACTTCAAAACAAGTCATTAATATTTATAAAGATGACTTCGCAATTATCTAGATCACTTATATCAGTCCCACCAGTTGAAATGTCTAATGAGGTGGAAGAAAGTCAGTGATATATCAGTCTAGTCTGTTTGAGTCTAGATTAGTTTAACCTGTTCTTAATACAGAAACGTGTTGAGATATAAAAAAACAATAAAGATCATTTGCCTGATCTTCTGTTAGCAGCAGGCAGCTCTATTCATGTATCTCAGTGCTCTGTTCCAGTGGTCCCTGCCTCGCTAAAACTGCTGTTAGACAAAGCCTGTTGAAACTGGGAGGGATCCCCTTACACAGGCTTAAGCTTCTATGAGTATCACAAAGCTTTCTGCTCAACAATAACTGTACAAGTGTCCACTAATTAATGTCAGGAGTGGGGTCTGAGAAGAACTTCAGCTTTTTTGTTTGTTTTGCTCACAAAATGCGGGCCTCACTAATTACGGATTCATTGCAGCATGCCATTTGCTAATGTCAAATGTGACAGCTACACTATAGTACCTTTAAACAAGGGCTGTGCTAACCAATCAGCCTGGGTGAGAGGGTGGGCTAGTCACCGCATCAAAGGGTGCTCCACCACTGTAAAAGGTGAAGTTCAGCCACAATTAAGAATCAATGATATGGACAGTCATTAACCAAACACAATGCTAATGCAACCTGAAGTGAGGCTGGGCTGTTTGAGTGCCAGAGGGTGTGGGAATGGGTAGTAGAGGTGTATTGTTAACAGCAAAGTGAAGAAGGTGCCCATTACGAATCATAACAAACCTCTAAACTGAACAACCAACTCAAACATGAAGAGCTTCTGCTGGCCTAAGTCCAGCCGCTCCAGTTAATGACCAGATGAAAATATACAGACATTCTGGCCATGTGAATGAAAATGCTTTAGAAGGAAACAGTCAGGAGAAGTTTTCTCTTTTTTCATTTCAGAAAGTGAGCAAATATTGCAAACAAAGCAGTCAGGACGAAAACACAGAAAGGCAACAATGAGGAATAAAGGACGATGAAAATAATTGCAGAAAACAGGTGTCCAAAAAAATTCTTTTCCTCCCATGAGTAAAATAGGTATTGTCTTATTTTTACAGGACGAGTCTGAGTTATTATTCCTTTTCAGATTTGGCACAGCGCTCATCAGCGGGCGGTTCAGTAACACAATGAGTGAGAATGAAGCCAGCGACATTTAGCTTTGAAAAACTCAAGGGGAGCTTCTAGTGAACACTGATATCAAAGCTCAAAGCTGCAGTGGCCAATACAAATGTCTACTGTCATTTAAATCTACACACACACACTATATAACAATAAGTACTATACAATAATTCTTTAGTGCTTAGATAATGTACAAAATTAAACATGTTGAGTGGCCTATAAAAACCTCTGCTTGCCTTCATAACCACAACGATGTTTGGCTATCTGTCTTAGAGTACGTCTGAACCCAACACATCAGAGATTCAGAAACTCCTAAGACCTTACACCTCCTCACTCAGAACTTAAAGTGTAGAGATTAAAGTAAACTGAATTTATTGTTGTTTTTTTTAAGAAGCTTCACTGGGAGCATGAAAACTTGAAGTAGAATGGCTTATGGTTATAGAGGGTGAAGCCACAAAGATTTAAAGCCACTACAAAACACTACTATTTGTCCATACAGGCATGTAGAGCCATATTTAAATTACTTGAAGTTCATATAATTCATGTTTGATTTACATTAACAGTTGAGTACAGTAGTGACTACATCAATAATAACATCAATACATAAAAGGAGCTGTGGTAAAGGAGTACACGAGCCTCCTTGTGGAAGGCCACGGAGAGTGAACTGATTCACTGTGCTGATTTAAAATAAATGTCTCAATCAGTTCTAATAACTGGACCGTATGTTCCCTCCATAGCCTTTATTTCCATACTGTTTGCTAAAAACATCTTAGCAGTCCACCTACCTTTAGTTCACGGAAAAAGATGCTGCTCCTGGCCCACTCCACAATGGAGAAGAGTGTCTGGTCAGCCATTTTGCACATGAGGCCGAAAGTGTTCAGTTTTTCGTGCTTCCCTCGGCTGGCCTGCTCCTGCTGAAGGTAGGCCAGGATCTTGGCCTGCACTTGGGGCTCGTCAGGTTCACACTTCAGCAGTTCAACCACCAAATGAGGGAAGCTGGGCGGCGAGCCACCCGCGTATGCTTCCACGTAGGGGTAGCCCATGAGTGACTCAGGTGAGCTCGTGTAGGGATCAGGATATTCTGACTTGATGGTGCGGCTCTGGAAGTGGCCATAAGCCTGGTAGCCCTGCAGGCCTCCAGCATGGGGGGGCATGGCCATACTGACTGGGGAGGTGACAAAGGGGCTTCGGTCATAGTCTGTCGGAGGCAGGCCAGCACTGGACGAGCTGTGGTGGTGATGGTGGTGGTGGTGGTGGTGATGGTGGCTTAGTGGGAGCCCCTTAGAGGCTGAGTGAATGTTCTGAATGGCAGAGGAGATGGTGAGGTCAGCGGGCACAGTCTGCATGGCTTGCGTCATGGCCTCCAGCTTCAGGCCATTTGCTCGTATTAGGGCCTTCTTCTGCTGCTTCAGCGCCCGGTCTCTCTTGTACATGGGGCCGAACTTGTTGCGCCCACCACGCATGCGGTCAGCCCTCACAGCTTGTGCATGTCAAAAGAGAGGGAAGAGATTAGTACATTTTAACTGAGTACTAAAAAAGTACTGAGAAAAATATAGAGGCTAGTGTAGAAGGCAGAAAGTCAGCAAATGAATATAGCATGCTTTATAAATAAAATACAGTAACAATCACAAATTTAACCTCTGTGATTTAAACAGAATGCTGACAGGCTTTGTGCTTCCACATTTTCCCATTCTGCTCACAGAGTTGTAATTTGGTCATGTAGTTTTATAGGCTGGTTACTTATTGACTTGAGGCAATCAATTTCATTCACACTCAGTGAAAGAACTTTACAGTCAGGGTGCTACAGTCGGCATTGCAACATATCTAGATAATGACAAATTCAGAAGTATTCAACAACACCATTTAGCATTTGTTCAACAATCCAAAAAGGCTAGATCACATGCCGAAAAAATACGATTTTGAAACAGGCAGTATAATCATTATGGTAAATAAAGATAGAATAATGACAGAACCGCAGCCCAGTGGAGCTCTGATCTCTGCTATGGGGCGGTACACTACACTTCAGTCTGCTGGACCACATGTTAATTATTTATGCTTAATTATTTCTCTTTTATGCCCCATACTGTCGGCAGGTGGATGGCTGGAGGATCCAACGACCTCCTTTTTACGCACAGACACAGAGGCGCACACACCAGGCACATAAACACACCACACACACACACACACACACCAGGACCTGACCAGCGTGAGCTCACTCGTTAGATCAGCCCTCTAATATCCAGAACACACACACTGGAGCAGGAGAAAATGAAATGAATACAACAATTAAAAGAAAAAAGCTGAGTCCAACAGCTGCCTTGGGAGTGATTTTAATGGTCCCTGTCACAGCGGTGTGTGTGTGTGAGCTAGCCTGCATGTGTCTGTGTGAGTTTGTGTGTGTCACTATGTGCCCGATCTGAGGGAGCTGCCAAGTGAGAGCTGACACCGCTGGTGAGAAGAATATTTCGCAGCAATCCCGCCAACAGTCCCCATGACGTCCCAACAACCTCAAATCCCCTAGCCAATCGAGGTGTTTTTTTGTATTTCAACCATTCATGTGACTATCTATTATACATTATTGTAGCAACTTTAAGTATTAATGATTCTGAATAACAGGGTAATTAATGAGCTGGAACCTAATAGTCGTCCCTTTTGGGAAATCACAATTAGATGTGGACGAGGGACTCTGATCACGAACGCATGATTCTTCCTCCTATGCCTCCCTCCCTTAACCCCCCACTCAACCCTCTCTCTGTTTCCTCTGTTTTTTCTCAGTGTCTAATTAAACAAGGTTATTTACATGCATGTCATACTGATTTCTTTGCCCTAAGAAAGAAGGGGGAAGTGAAAGGTCCTCTCTTTTGTGTGCACTGATATTTGTCTGTTTACGGGTCTACAGATCCCCATGAACCTTGTCTGTGTACAGGGGTGTATGAACCTGTGTGTGTGCATTTTATTTTAAGGTGCACTTATTTGTGTATGTGTGTGTTTGTGTGTGTGTGTGTGTGTGTGTGTGTGTGTGTGTGTGTGTGTGTGTGTGTGTGTGTGTGCTCTGTGCATCCTCAGACAGGACTCAGTACAAACAGGCGGCAAGTGGAGGCAAGCCAATGCACCTCTGCTTATTGGCTGATTTATGTATGTTTAATATACAGGAATATTAAGTGTTGCTTGGGCGAGGATGGCTGTCCTATCACGGGCATATGAATGCCTCCCCAGGCCGGCTCCTGACACACTGTTTGTCATGTCTGCTGGAGCCCTACTTCGAAAGCGTGCTATTCCACGCACACACATGAATAGCTATGATACCTATGCATAAGTAATGGGACAGCAAGCTGCCTCTCCTTGCCGGCCGCCAAGAAGCGAGACACCCGGGCTGATTCTCACTCCAAAAATGACAAAGTGCCCGACGCGGGAGCTAGGGCTCGTTTTGAATATCCATTCTCGCGTGTTGTGAAATGCTTTGATTCATGAAGGTACTTAATATGGGTAACAGACGTTTGATGAATTTGAAATCATTTTACGCTCTGCTGTGCACAACATTGCTCACAAATGGAATGAATAAACTCTCATTCTCGCCTATTCTACTTCTTTAACTTTCTTGCCTGTGATAGTACAGGGGTAAACAAAGCCTCTACATATCATCCTTAATGTCTAGCTATAACCAAAATCAAGGATGAGGGGGAGCATGAAAGATAATGCACAAGAAGACACAACACACAATACTTGTCGCCCATTAGACATATTTTGAGACAATTCTGCGCAGCTAGGACAAAAAGTCGCCAGCACTTATCAAAATTGATAATACAGCTTCTGTGGAGACAGGAAAGTACATCTGTCTGTGTTTGACATATATGGCCAAATTGTGGAAGAAAAAAAAAAGCTTTAAATAAACATACTGTGGTTGAAAGCCACAAATTATTGGAAATAGCTTCTGATAGCATACAACCAGATAATAGTCATAGCATATTTATTTCAATAAACAAAAATAGCAGTGTGTTTGCATGCCATGTCTCATGTCTAGAGTCTAGAGAACTAACCATCTTGCATTAACAATTGAAATTCTTTTGAGGAGTTACCTTACTCTACTCTGTCTGGTGATAATGTAGAGGTTATAGGGTACAGTGTAGTAACAGTCAGTCAATGGGTTATATTACCATACCCTCTTTAAAAATAAAGGGGCTTTTATAGTCAAATCATTCACAAATTTTCTGATACTGTTACAATTATTACTGATGCAATTATTTAAATATATTTTATACTACTTGTAAATTTCCTATGAAGAATCAATTCAGAGTAGAATTCACTGAAAAAAAATTTGCTGTAAAATGTTTGAGAAATGTTGCAATAATCCTGCCCTACCAGGCAGAGGAGAGAGTGCCGCCTAGCTCTCATTTCTCCGGACATCTCTGACAGGACGCTGGAGGGCCTCAAAACCCGCTGCTAGAAAAGGCCCGCAAATCAAAGCCAGCTACCTTCAAAGATGACATCACTGGAAATTCTGCCCTCCGGCAATTACACAATTAATAGTCATTGGAGTCCTGATTTTACATACTAACAGGAAAAGACTCTCAAGTCAGTGAGAGGCTTATCCTTTCAGACACTTGTCTGCACATTTCAAAGTGGTCTGGAAAGCTAAACTGTTAAAGCTCTGCCATGACCAGCTCATAGTAAGTTTGTTTCTATCTTGGGTTACAACAGGGAGCAGAGCCTAAAAGAGAAACCAAGTGGCTTTCTTACCTTCCAGCTTCATGCCGACGTTCAGGCACTTCTGGAAGCGGCAGTAGGGGCAGCGTTTGCGCTGGGTTTTGTCTATCTGACAGCTCTGGTTCTCAATACACGTGTAGCGTTTGTTGTTCTGCACTGTGCGCTTGAAGAAGCCCTGCCGAGGAGGATGAATGAAGATGTCAAACACCTGACCCTCGGCATTTGTTAATGTGCTATTCAGCCAGAGAGGCAACTCACACACACAAACACACAGACACACACACACACACACACACACACACACCCCACACACACATTCATTTTAATTTACTAAGGAATAAGGGGTGAAACATACTCAAGGCCACACAAGTTGATGCACAAGAAGAGAGAGCCAGAGGCCGACAAATGCTCACCAGTCAACGCTTACTTGTATAAACACAAACAAAGACACACACACACACACACACACAAATATGTATACACATACACTGACATAAATAAACAGGAATAGAGTCAAAGGCTTGAATATGAGATATCCCCTAAATAACTCTCCACACTGACTGGACATACGTGCAGTTACTGTTATCTGTCATAACTATTACACACGTTGAAACCCTCTACTCACTCCTTTAGCAGGCAATTTTAAAATAAAAAGTAATTTCAGTACAGTAACGGTTTCATAGAGCATAATCATCTTCTACACCTAATGTACTACTAGATAAATCCAGGACTGGGCTATTGCCACACTGAAATGTGTATGATTTCAGGTTTAATTTTCTGTATTAGCAAATAATACATGTCACGCAAGTAATATATATTTGTGCAATTTGAAACATTCAAACATCCATTTATAAATCTTTCACAAAAATCCTAACTTTGAAATTAGTCTAACTGAGGCCAAATCACTTTCAGCTCTGTAAACGTCGAGATATCTAAAAAATGTACAATGTACATAGTGTCTCCACCAACTGAGTTCTCCTTATTCATACATTAGACATAAGTGTAAAAATCCAATAAATAATATCCATAATTTACAGTGGCTGAATTACAAGCTTCTATCTGCAACAGAGTTGAATTCATTTTCAGAGCAGGAGAGAATCAAACAAGAAAGAGCATTAACTTATTCTAGAGCAACACCATAGGGAGAGTTGTTAAACCTGCCCCATTTTGATCTGAAATGATCAATATTGCATAGAACTCTCTCACACACACTCACTCAAACAGAATGCGGCTCTGCATTACTCTATGCAGTGCCTCAAAACTGTCTAAAGATAATTTTGGCTTCATAGCTTAACTCACTCAATTATCCTACTGACATTTTTTATCTCCAGCATTTTAAAAGTGTAACTGTGATGTGAACGGTGCTGGTCAATGACTGTATTATGTCAATGAACTCCAGCAATGGCCCCTGTAACCTTTAACAGTGCCGCTTATTTCTATTAAAGCAGATTTACAGCATGGTAGCTGCAAATCATTGATTGTTCACATAAAATATACAAATTAAATAAAACATTTTAAGGTCATAAAATATGAACTGCTGAAACAAAGCAGCATAAAAGTGAAGGTTGTAATGCAACATCTGCAAAAAAAATACGTAAGCGTTATAATCTTGGCTGTTGTTTTGTTATATGTTTAACATGACTGATTTACTGCAAATGATGTGACAAACCCAAAACTAAAAGACGCCTTTGAGTGCTGCACAGAAAATAGCTATAAAAACCCAAATGCAAGTACTGTACCAAAACTCTCAACATCTGGATTTTAAAATCCAAATCATATCACAATCTCAAGACTGAGATAAAATTCAGCGTAAAAGAAAATCAAAACCATGCTCAGTGTGCTGTCTTTGCTGATTTAGGGATGCATAATAATAAATAGCAACCTGTAATCTTCATCAACATCATCATGAACATGAACTGCAACATCTCAGCTATGACCACGGAACTCTCTCTCTCTCTCTCTCTCTCTCTCTCTCTCTCTGTGTTATATTAACAGTAGTGAAGAGCCTCTCACACCTTGCAGCTCTCACAGGTGAGCAAACCGTAGTGATATCCGGACACTTTGTCTCCACACACAGGACACATCTCGTCCAGGTCTTCGTCGTAGGAGTAGTCCATCATTTTAAACTGGGGGGCTGTGAAAAAGCAAATACAGTGTAAGCACACATGTCAGAGTTACAAAACACTTTTTCTTTTCCTTTTTCTTTTCTTTCTTTCATTTTCTTTTTTTTTTTTTTTTTTTTTTGCATCACATTTTTCTCTTCATAATGAACTTCTGCTCACAGCCTGCTGCCTTCAGTCTACATTCAGACCTGGCTGAAGCTCGAACACGTCCTCCAGTAGCCTACAGTAGAGGAGAAAAAGTTTGTCTGAGAGAATCAGAGAGTCTGCTGTGGAGGATGGTCGCAGCCAGGGCAAAACATCCCTTTCGATCTCGTTAATATTCATGACGGCTGATAAATTGGAGGCAGAAGCTCTGGAGTTGGAGTGGAGCTTTTAGCCACCAGGCAGAGGAAAGCGCAGCAGATCTGCGCGAGCACGTGAGCGCGTCTCCTCGGGCGCGCGTCCCTGCTCCTCTGTTCCCCGAGAGCAGACCGAGCACAGCAGCACCGATCAGCTGCTTCCATCAGACACACAGCGGGCCAGAGCGACGCCAGGCAGCTCAATTAAAAACGGGCAATGAATATAAGAACCAGAAAGAAAAGCAGCTGAATCCGCCGCCGCTGTTCACCGGCCTGCGGCCTGCGGCTCCGCTCCGCGCGCTCTGCGCGCAACAAGTTGCCTTTTCCCCCTCTCTTTATTTCAACACTAAAATAAAATGATCACCTGGAGCAGCCCTGCTGTACACGTTTAACAGACGGGCGACTCCACACGCTTTTATGCAGGCTGTCCGTGATTTCTAGCTAAATCCAACAGAGAGGAAAAAAATAAATTATTATTATTATTATTATTATTATTATTATTATTATTATTATCCTATATTTTTACTACAATTTACTAATTTTACTTCAAATCACCAGGCGAAACGAGAGCTGAGAGGGGAGAACCTGCATCCCCAACACAGCTGCTGATTTACTACTGTTTATATACACGTTTATGAAACGTCAGATTCATTTAAGATTACACCGTTTAAAACGAAGAAAAGAGAGATCGCGTGAGGACGATTTATTTTTTATTCGTCTATAAATTGTGAATCAGCCCAATAAAATAAATAAATCAATAAAATAATAATAATAAAAAAAACAACCAGATTTAAAACACCGTCACAACATTAACAAAATAAAAACGCTCATGTCGCTCATTTCCCTGCTCTGGAGGGAAAAAAGCGAGAGTTTAAACGCTGTGATCTGATCTCTAATCTCTAAAATAAAACTTGATCTTGTACTTTTGGCTGCCGCTGCTATGAAACTGAAAAGCCCCGAAGCCCCGTCCTTTCGGCGCTGCGCTCGGGTCCGCTGTGATTCAGACGCTCTCACTGACAGTGTTCTGGCCGCAGGTCCGCACTCGCTCCGCCAGTCGGCCGCTCGCTCCTCGGACTCTTACCTTGCATGTTTCCAGGCATGTGGCCCTGCTCCCCATGCGACCGAGCGAGTCCCAGAGAGTCGGACTCGACTTTGGGCAGCATGACAGCTCCGCTCAGCCGAAGAGGACCCGCCGCTCCCGGTGACCCACCTGGACGCGACACGCAGCGGGAGCGGGGCGGTCTGCGTGTCAGTCCCGCTGCTGCACAGGAGCGAAAGTGACGCTCGCCGGATAAGACTTTCAGCGAGCGGGCAGTGAGCCCTGCAGCGGCCGCGGCGCGGTGCGAGCGGGAGTTGTCGGACTGTGAGGAAGTTTGCCTGAGCACTGGCTCGGACTCACCCCCCCTCTGCCCGCGCGCTGCTGTGAACTTCAAACCCCGCTGCTCTCGCCGCTTTGTTTACGCCGCGCCGACGCCACTCCGGCCAATCAGCGCTTCGTTCGCACAGCCAACGTCACACCCAGCAGCCAATCACGACACGAGGAGCACCGGCACCGTTTTCTCCAGCGGACACCACCGAGTAATGATGGAGCTTAGAGCGCAGGAACACACACACACACACACACACACAAATTGGTCGTGTGAGAGAGAGGACAGCAGCTCGAGGAGGACAGCAATCTAAGCTATTCTACCTTTTCTACAGAGGATCAGTTTAGGCTCACAGAGCTGAACCTGGATCAGGAAATCAATACAAACTGCACACAAAACTACTGAAGAAGGGTCAACAGGAATGATCACAGAAAACAATGTAGTTTAGTCAAATTCACTTTTTAATGAAAGCCAGGGAATTTCCAGTGAAGTCAACAAACTTTTAAAGAAAAAAAAATATAAGAACAACCCGCATAATCGTTGATATATATATATATATATATATATATATATATATATATATATATATATATATATATATATGTAATGTGTGTGTGTGTGTGTGTGTGTGTGTGTACTAATGTGTGTGAATCTGCAAAAACTGTGTGTAAAATGTGTTATAACGCTTTATGGTTTATTTTATCTAAATTATTCTGTTTATAAAATTTGTTTTAGTGTGAATTTAGTGAATGTGCATTTCGTTTTTAATCTATATTGGAACGTCTTCAATGCTGTATAGTAATCAATGTGAATTAAATCTCATTCTCAAATCCTATATGTGGATAGAAGTTGCTCAGGTTTTCCATAATGGACAGGACACACACACACACACACACACACACACACACACACACACACACACACACACACACACATACACACACACACACACACACACAGGCTCAGGAAAGGGAAATTTAAGTGCCACACGTTAAAGCCTTTCCAGTTCACAGTCTCGCTGCTCAGCTACCAAAAACACACCTCCTGCAGACTGTAGTTTAACTTCTCCGACAATATATATATATGATAGATAGAGTTTATTATATATTATAAATATTAAACATATATATTATTATTTTTACTAAATTATTGGTTGACTCTAGAGTTAAGTCCGTTGACTAAAATTAGACAGACAATTATTTAAATTCTCGTTGCGTTTATATATGTTTTTATTTTACGCGCTATATATGGTAATA
Source organism: Acestrorhynchus altus (assembly GCA_034509495.1). NCBI lineage: Eukaryota > Metazoa > Chordata > Actinopteri > Characiformes > Acestrorhynchidae > Acestrorhynchus > Acestrorhynchus altus. The sequence continues at coordinate 16,940,516 of CM067514.1, read as the reverse complement.
ACACTAATAATAACGACAGTATTATTATTTTAAAAATAAAAACGAAGTATAGTATGTTTAGTTCTGGAACTATTAAATAGAGTATTTGACAAGATTCAAGAAAACCCTAAATCTAATAAATATTTTATTTATATCAAAGCAAGACCTATAAAAAGCGTTTAGTATGTCGGCAGCGATCATTTTTAATACTTACAGCATATAAAACAAAACCGGCATTTTGCCAAAAACAAACAAATACACTAAATAAATGAAATAAAAAATAAAATGGTGTTTTAGTTCACACTGTAGCTGAAAGTACAGTCATTACAGAGAGGTGATATCAGCTCTCCTCAGAGACACTTCAACTTCACAGTCACCCGAGCCTTCAGACTAAACCCTGGAAAAAGCCTGGCCTTCTCTCCTTCAACTCAGACCTCCCTTT
>CM067514.1:16815095-16935095 GCA_034509495.1 Acestrorhynchus altus | reverse complement strand
CAAGCAAATTTATCCTTTGCTTCCTATTGTGACACTTTCTGAGCATTAAATTCTACTCATTTTGTATATTATATACTGCTCATTTTGCTTTATTGCTGCTTTGTATGTTTGTAATGTTCTTGTCATCTATATTTATGGATTTGCTGCCACACTGGAAGTTCTAGCACAAAGTAAACAAAGACGACCTCCCAGTTGCTGTCATGCATGAATAAGGTGAATATCAGCAGTGAATAATGAAAAAGATAATGAAGAAGAAAAATGAAGAACTGTCTGAGATCCATGTAGCGACAATTTTTGTCATGGATATTGCCTGCCCTCATCGGCCTAAACGAATGACATACACACAAGCATAAAAAAACACAATCTCCCACAAGAAACACCTTTCATTGGATGAAATCCGCGCTGGTTTGTCCCCGAGACAAACTGTTCGTCTTAAATCACAGGTGATGGAGCGATGCTGACATGCTGGCCTCTCTCCCCTCTGCCTGACCCCTGAACAGGCCATTCTCCCTTCCACACCGCCCCTCTCCTCACACAGGTCCTGGGCAGCCAGGCGGAACAGAAGACATGGGCTGGCCGAGTGTGAGTGCCCTTATTCCCTCGCAATAGCCCAATCCACCACTATACTAATGACTCAGAACTGATAAGAGCATACTAGGAGACCCTTAAGTATCTTTGGCCCACATCAGAGAAGCATTAAGATATTCCTTTTTTACCTCTCAAGGACTCACATTGCACACCCTTTGAAGGGCAATTATCACCTTGTCAATATTGTTAATCCATTCTGCCATTTTCACTGATATCTGCTTGAGTCAACTGTAACACATAATAAAAGCTAATTGCACATAACAACCCTGCATCAATAAATTAGGAGGTGGCAAGATATGGCCTTTAAGGGCTTAAAAGATGGAGATTTTAATGACAAGCACACTGTCTTTTTCAGAGGTGCATTAGTGGATTCTCATAAGTGTTTTATCAGGTGTAATCCACTTATTACATCTATTAGGCCTGCTATATGTCCATTCTTGTCCACCTTGGGAATGGCTCACCTCCACACCAACAAAGCTTTTGATCAAGTTTGTAAAGGAAGCCTACACTCTATACTCTAAACTAAAGGTGACCCCAAGAGTTCTTTGAAAAATGTCAACCTTTCAATGAATGGTTTTCTTTTATTAATGTGATGTACAATTGTGAAGAACCAAGCTCTAAAAAATGTAGATCCAATTAAAAAAACATTTAGTTCCACTTTATTCTTTTCCACTTTTTTCTATTTTAAATTAAAATCTAAAGAACCTATAAATCCTGAAAAATTGGTGGAAGATTCTGAAGGTTTTAAACCTTTAACCAGAATGTCTTTGTGATTTGGTTTCTTCAAAAGTGGTTCTCCTAAGGCATCGCTCAAAGACCCCTTTGTGGCACCTTGTGGCACACTCAGTGAATAGTTTTGTCTAGCTCAAATGCACTGTTTGCTGACCTCTTCCTGAGGGACAGCACTGGCGAGGCACCTTGTAGCACTCAGACTACATTTACTCACCCTGTCTCTTTGTCTACTTCTTCCATCATCAAGAGTTGCCATTGTGCTGGCTTAGCCGTGGGCTAATGTCGGGTAAATACTTTGCCTAACCATTAACGCAGGGATGCTGTTTGAACAGTCCAACACACTGGAATGGCATTTACGGTGGGGGGCCTATTTTGATAGGAAAGAATCTCCATCAATTAGTCCCATCACATGCTGCTTTATCCTCTTGCCAGGGATGAGGTGTGTGTGGTAAATGTATGTGTGTGTGTGTGTGTGTGTGTGTGTGTGTGTGTGTGTGTGTGTGTGTGTGTGAGAGAGAGAGAGAGAGAGACTGAGAGAGAGAGAGAGAGAGAGAGAGAGAGAGAGACAGACAGAAAGATATACAGTTTTCCTAGCATTTAATGGCACTCTAACCCAAGAGCCGATCATTAACCCATTAGACTAACATGTCTCCGCAGCTTTCCCATAGGAGGCTCCTTGAGAGCAGTGCCTTTTCTCCTTGTGTTCTAGAGCTTACTGTAAACCCAAGGCTCAGGGGAGATGTGGGGAGGAATCTTAACGCTTGTGCTAAGCTCATATGGGCTCTCCCTCATTACCCAAGGTGTTAACTGCTGTAGTGGTTTGGAAGTTTAGGTGTTTATGCACTGTGAGGACACCATTTCTGGAAGTGTTCACTCTTTAAAAAGGCTTCCATAAACATTACACAATGCATTTATTGACTCTTTCAGTTTAGAATAACATTTCTTAATATGTCCCTGAACTTGAGAGCCAAGAAAACAGTCCCCAAAGCACTCTTCACACTTACGTTATGTGGTATATTTATACGATGCATTATTCATGTAAGCCTTTATGTGTATTTAATTGATACTCCATTCAGGTAAAGACTGAACAAACATCAACCTATTATTGTCTCACACACATAACTAACTACATAATAAACGTAATATCCGCTTCATAATAGCTATTAATGTCCCAGTTAACAAGATTACACTATCAGACCATTCTCCGGAAGTTTGGGAATGTTTTGTATGAACATTGCACTGGAATTTTCTTTCAACACGAGTCACCTGAATAACACATCAACCTTGTTTCAAGAATAGTGTCACATAGTAGCATTGTCTTGGAACATTCTGGAAACAGTCAAAATGGTCTTAGAATGTTCCTCTATAATGTTCCACTTGGGTTGAAGGAGAATTCTGAAGTTTGAACCTCATTTTGTACTATCCCAGAATGTTTTGGAACAATAATGTTCTGGGGAAAATGTACATTGTACAAACATTCTTCTAATGTTCAATTTTGGTTGTAGGAATAGTATGTTGGAATGTAACATGAATCTCTCCAGTTTTATTTACATTCCCTGACTGTTTTTAAGAAGTTAAGAAAACAGTCAGAGAACCTTGTTTGCAACAAAAATGTAATGTTTTAGGAATGTTGTCCATATTTTGTTTTGTTTCTCAAGCATTCCATTTTGAAGTAGTAAGCATAGGATTCAGTGGTGCAGCTACCAGGGGGCCAGGGCTTGGGGGGTTTCCTGATACCTCAGGCTAGGTGTCAGATGAGGAGTGGTTTGGTGGGGATATGACGACGGAGCCCCAATGTCCTTACTTGACATATTTAACATATGGGTAACTGCAATATTTTAGTACAATATCCAAAAAAAAATAAATTCAGTCAATTATCTGAATTATTTGTGGTTCAGATGTACTGAGGTCACTGATCTGAACAAGAATGTGTTGCAATATTTGGAATACATTTTTATTAGCTAAAACAATTAGTATAGTACACCGATTGACAAAAAAATAACAGTTACGACAAAACTCGGCACACATTTTGAGGCAAATATGTAAATGATTACAGTGGGCTGATTAGACCAATATAACATCCCATTTCAATGATGTATATGTACATTTCAGCATTTCCACATTAAGTGCTCATTCTGTGACGGCATACAATTCACCATATCCTCCCAACCACTGGAGGTGCCATCCACATCCATCTTTTAATGCACACACATAAAAATGCTGAAAACAGTGTTTGTTACTGTTCTGGAGCTAATAATAAAAAATAAAACTCATGCACACATACTAAGAATGTCAAATTGTATAATGTTATAATTGTTATGATTATGGGAAGGTTTAGGGTTAGGTTAGATTTAGATATGTAGGATCAGATCATGAATAGACATGTGGGTTACTTCCTGACATTCACTGCATGCACACAGATTAGGCTCCTTGCAGAATTTTGCACACTACAATATCTCCTTTTTCCCAGTTAAAAGACAAATGAAAGGGGGCAGATGTTTAGACTGAGAGAAGCATAATGGTCATTTCAACAAAAAGGAAATTTTGGTGTTATGGTGTCTCTTATGTGTCGAGTAATTGACAGCCAAACACCAAGCATGAAAAATCTGGACTGCTACGGACTGAAGCTGTATCATCTTAAGCAATGAATCCAGGTTCTGTTTAAAGGTCCAACTGCAACATCTTTGGGCAAGTATGCAGCAGAATGCCAGGAACCTGTTTGCATCCATGCCCAATTCATCTTGTATCCAGGCAGCCTGACAAGATTCTAGGGCCTTCTTTCAAATGTACAGTTTCCCCCAGTAAATTGGCTCTAATATCTAATGTAATCACTTACATATATCACCATTACATTCACACATATAAAGTTTCATTAGATCCCTACAACTCCTTGCTGGTGCATTTTGTAACGAGAGTATATAATTACAGCCCTATACAATCAATACATTTGTAACTCATGTGTACAAATGAAACCTGATTTTTCATCATATCTTGAAATATATGTGTTTAAATCTTCCAATAGTGGATTAATAAGCAATATAGTTGTTTATTTAATCAATGAAGGGAAATGTCATGAAAGGCCAATATTGAAGTGAAGTGAACTTTATTTGTTGACTATACAACAAAGTGTGTGATGCGAAATGAGACTGTGTTTCTCCTAACTCCAATGTACAGTATGCCACTGGTTCAAGAGGTTAAATCAAGTGTACTATATTCTTTTTTATTCAAAGAAAACCCTTCTAATGAGGGTGTTATTGACATCATGTCATTGAGGTTCATGGAGCTGTGTTTGTTTTGGCTCAAGCGGGCCTGCATTGTGTCGAGGAGTACTCCATCTATTTCTTCCTTCTCTCCATGACCCTACTCTTCCTGTCTGGCAGCGGCCCCATTCTCACAGATATGGAAAGGCGCCCAAATTAAACATGCGTCTTCAATTTGGCCTTACGAGCAAAACAATCGCACGCTCCTTCCTCCAGGACCCAGAATCCCTGCCGTGACAAGAACCCCCACCCCCCCATGCCCTGACGAGAGAGAATGAGACAGGTCCATGCTGGTTTGAAATCCAGGATTGACGGAAGTTTGGACAGAGGATTTGGGAGGGATCTGGACATAAATTGGACTCTAATGGCAGATGCTCAGCGAGGAGGGGATGACTTGATCTGAGCAGCTAGAGAAGCTTTGTATATTTTGAGTTTTGGCGGCTAGTGGAAACAGCTTGAGCCAGAGTAAGGGGGACCACCCATGTCCTTTCTCTCCAGGAGAGAGCTCCAGAGCTCCATTGCCCTTCATTAGAGACCTTCTCTGAGGTGGGATCTGTGGCCTGGACACCTGTGAACTTAGAAGTGGGTCATCAAAAAAAAGGGCAAGAGAGAGAAAGAACCCTGATCCACATTTCTGGGTAAAAGATCATTTCCAGCTTCACTGCAGCTATGCCGGAATCCTCCCCATATGTTTCTCATGCTCACATCCACGCTCAGGTTGACGGGTTACAGCAATATGTGAACATTATGAAAAAAAATCCTCTCAAAAGGTACTCACTAGCTATTATGTGAGAAAATAAATGTCATTCTGTGTGGAATTCGGGCCTTCCTGGCCCCTCTGGCCTAGGAGCTGTTGTATGAAATATTTTACAAGAAACAGACTGGATATAAATGGGGATTCGATCTATCCTCTCAGTGATCTGGGCCCTTTATAGGGACTTTGAGGTGTTTTACCTCATGTAGACGCCAATAAATCTGTCTTCCACAGAGATTCGTCTCCTGACTCCTGGAGGGAACAAATTGCGGCTTTCAATGGGGGCAAAAGAAGTGACCTGTCAGACCACACCATTTATCACCAGGACAAAATGCTTCCAGTTCATTCTGCTGACCACGTCCAATCTCAGCCCTGCAAAGCCCATTCAGCAGATGCAGATCTTCGAATATTTTCAATTGATCAATATAAATGCACACCACAGAAGGATCCACTGATTGGATTTTTTCCCATTTTTATCCTTCTTTTGTTCCATAGTTGACCAATAGGGTCAAATGAGGCTATATTTAGAAGAGTTTGGATCTATATTTGAATCAGTAACAAAATTAGTGGTAGTAATTACAAAATAACATAATGCTGTAAATAACTGAAGATAAATGTATAATTTCATTCAGTAATAAAAAGATGACAGGTGCTGTGGTGAAAGACTTCTGAGTGAATGAGCATAGCTGTTAGTCCACACTATGGCTGGCATTTAGCACTTGACAAATGTTCAGGGCTCCACACACAGATGAATGAACATGTTGTTGGCACTTAAGACATTTTACGATATTTCTGATACTAAATACATTTAAATAAGTATTTCAGTAGCAACCTGTGTTTGTGCGTGTGTGAGGGTAGGCCTGTGGTGGGGTGGGAGGAGTGTGTGTGAGCAGAGGGTTGTAAATGGAATCATTTATTTTTACTGAACTAATTAATTAATTAATTAATTTCATTAATTAACAAGTAACTAAATTAATATGTAATTTTATATATATATATATATATATATATATATATATATATATATATATATATATATATATATATATATATATATATTATACTGATGCATGACTTAGACTTCATTAGAAATGCTTTCAATGCCCCACACACACACACACACAATGACATTCACACTTAGAGATACTATATATTTTTCACAATATGATACAGTTAAAATAAAATGTAGATAATTACTTATTGTCAATTAATAACATGTAAGAACAGTGTAAGAACCAAAGGCATCATGAAAACTTTTAAACACTTAAACTTAGCAGTGTGTTTTAGAACATTTACAAATGCACAAATACAGTGAAAGGTTGCATAGAGTGATACAGTTCAGTTAAGGACATGGTTTAGTTACTACCTTTTTGTGAACTCCAGACACTATATGGATGTTTTTTTTCTTCTTTTTGTTCTCAGTTTTGTCCTAAGTTTACTTTAATGGAGGTCTGATAAACTAGATAAACCAGGTGTTTATCTAGACGGGAACCGGAAATACTGGCCTTCCATGCGGTAAATGGTTCAGCTAATACACTCACACATATCAAATCACAGTGAATTCTTTATTTGTATTTATATATTCATGTTTCAACAAAGAAATGTTTCATTTTCTCTGTTTAAGTTCAATGTTTTTTTTTCATCAAATGAATCATTTCATTTATCTAAATCTGGGTGGAATAAAAGCGAGAGGGTGTGTGTGAGAGAGGATGTCCCCAAAGGAACGTTGGATATTTGTTCTTTCCCTATTGACTCCCATTTGCATTAGCAGCCCTCCTACATGCATATTGACTGGCCTCTTAGAGTCAGCATATTTGACCTGATTAACTATTCAAATCACATTTATCATAGCAGTGTTTCACCCATCAGTCTCAGCAATTTATATATATATATATATATATATATATATATATATATATATATATATATATATATATATATATATATATATATATATCACAGTAGGTATAGCCATAATCAGTAATCATGGTGTCAAATGGAAAATTTGAACTTAGCAGCTGAACAAAACTTGGACAATTCTCTCTGTATTGGCAAATTGTACAGGCTGTTGTGATAAATGAGCCATCCACCTATGGCTGTCAATAGAAAGCATGTATGAGAAATAAACCAAACTTGTTCTCAATGGCAGGTATCTGGGAAGATAAATCATAGTAACAGCCAATAATAAATGCATCATGCTTCTATGTTTTTAAACCCTCTGGCAGGTGTATTGAATGGGAAACCTTGTGTGGGAGAAAATAGACCTTTATTGATCAGAAAGAAGTGCACGAAAAATCTACTGACATCCAGGAAAATGATTCTCTTCCACAATTCTTTATAGACTACATGGGCCATAAATAGGAAAAACATGCAGCATATTTTGAATACATGGTGTTATGATGAAGCTATTAGCCAAAATATATAAAAGGATTCAGTCTATTATGTCTCTTATGCTCAGACTATAAATATAAAGCAAACAATTTGGCAACGTATTTACGCTTGGATTCCACTTAACCATAAGATACACAAACAGGGCCTTCAAAATGGACATTTTTATTTCCTCTATCTATCCTGCCAGTCCTGCTTCAACAATTATCTCTTCCCTGTTCTCAAACACGTGGCTACATACAACTGAAGTGCTTGCAGCCAAAAGTCTGGTGCTGGCCCAATTTAAACATCCAGGTCCTGAGTTAAGCACTAGCTGTAGCAGTGTGGTCTCAAAATATTTTGTCTGTGGCCAGACAATTAAGGATTTAGGTGTGGCAGAGAGGAAGAATGTGGAAACTGGATCCACACAGAGGGCCCAGACCCACACCCTGTAGTCTTGGCTTCCTGTGAATGCCACACGCACCCATACGAACCAGCGATGGCTTCTGCATGAGTTTGTCTGCATTGTTATTTTTTTTTATGACTGTTTCTAGTTGTCCCGTGAGGAGTGGAACGGGGATCATGCATTGGCCCTGTTGCCTGCCCCCCTGTAACCTGTGGACACCAATGGGAACCCATCAGTCAGAGAAGATGACGGCTGAGCTTTCCTGTTGAAGACTTTGGTTTCAGTGCTCTTGCGGCGCCTCTGTGAGTGCTGAATGTGTGTGTGTTGGAACGTGATAACGTGGCATTAAGTGTAAGCTCATGAGATGTGGAAAAATTCTAAGAGAAGAACATGTGAACAAGTTTTAGATTCAGAATCATGTGATACCCTGATAACACTGAACAACACGGATAGTTCCAAACAGGAAGAAGTACAACGGGTTCAGCTGACCAAGGCCCCCAAGGGTCACAGTGACATCCTGCCCTTTAAAACCTCTGTCTGCAAACACAAATCTGGTGACTTCTTCTGAGATGATTTTATGCACTGCATATAGGAGGGATGTAACCAAAGACAGACATATTTTTCAGGATGAACAGATAATGTGTTCTGAAAAGATATGAAAGCAGATATAAATAGGATTACTTTTTACTGTGTAGGTCCCAGTTCTTGACTTGTAGCAAACACTTTATATGTTCTAAACAAGCTCTACTGTAATCTTTGTAATTCACTACACTTTTCCTTTTATATGTTTTTTTCAACATAATTTGAATCTAGAAGATGTTCTTTACATTGTGTTTAGCTTTCAAAATGAGTGGATAAAGAGAAGTGGGAAATAAGGCCCCCATATTAAAGTTTTGCTTAGGGTTGAAAAAAGTCTAGGTCAGCTCTGGTATAACTGGACCAAGCATTTGGAAGACCACTATTCAGCACCCAGACAGCTCAGTCAGTAAAACATCATTTAATGTGAGGGTCCAGGTTTCAGGTGTTCCTCATGCCTTTGTTGTAGAATTTGATTTGGGCAGCTGTAGCCTGATTGTTCAGGAACCAGCCAACAAGGTTGCTATTTTGATTCCCTGACTGACAGGACATGACTGAAGTGCTCTTGTGCTCCCCAGGCACCACGGATAGGGCTGCCCATGGTTTTAAAGTGTGAATTCACTAGTGTGTGTGTGTGTGTGTGTGTGTGTGTGTGTGTTTGTGTGTTTCACTGTGTGGATGGGTTAAATGCAAAGGACAAATTTCCCTTTGTGCAAGCCCAGTGGGTCTATGTGCATGTTTATTTTAGGGTTTTGTTATGTCATTCTTATCAGCCTAACAATTGTATCCACAATAGTAAATTTTAGGGTAAAGAGTTTTGCAGGTTAATGTGAATAAATTGCCATGTGAAACTGCATTCTGTATTTCTTTACAGATTTAGTTAATTTATGTTGAAATACCCTCACAATGTAGAGAGCAATGACAGCAAACAACAGTTAAATCAAAAATGCGGAAAATTGAGTTTGAAGGCTTTCTTTAAGATGTAGCAATATGGAAATAAACTATGAGCAACAGATAAAAGAATAGCTATAAGCTGGGTAGCACAAGTCCGGTAGCTCCATATAAAACATCCCCTCAGTTAGGTCTATTTAGGTGGTTATATAGGTTGTCTTAGCCAAACGACAGTGAGGACAATACAGCATTTTCAAAAAGAACAGAGGCATATAAAATGCTATACGTGTAGTACAACTGTACCGTCCTACAGTCTAACACACATGCATTGTGGTACAGGTAACAAAATCTGCAACAATGTTAGCTTGGAATATCCTACCTGTTAATCAAGAAAAAGCAAACTTACCATCACTTTAAATCCTTTCAGGTCATGGAGCTCTTGTCACCTTTCAGAAGCCAAGCAAATGTCTCTTTGTCACACTCTCTTTGTCTCGCCAGTTCTCCTGAATCTAATTCTATGTTTCTTAAGGTGCTGCATCCTCTTTTAAAGGTGACATAATTACATAATGAACGTGACAACCAACAAAACCTCTCTGTTTTAAGCTTTAATATATTATATATAACTATTGCAGGATTTGTCAAAACAGCAAATTGATGCCATGTATTTGATTGTTTTGTTCTCTCCCCACCCAGGAACCACTTTCAATTGAAAAAAAAAGAGTAGCAGTGACAATATATTAACTTTTGTATTTAACATCCTTCATAAATGTTTTTTATCTCTGCGCTTAAAAAGGTGTGACAGGTAGAGTTTAGGCCATACCCAAATTCAAATCTAAATGCTAATTCAGGTATTTTGAGCATTAAACAAAAACATGTATAGATAACAGCACAGTGATACACCTCTTCTTTACACCTGTGGTTTATGTAATAACTTTAAAATTCATTTTGGACAACATTTCACTTACATAAAAATTATAAAGAAGAGCTGTTTGGTTTTTAATGTTGGCTCATTTTAACAAACACTAAAAATATGATACAAGCACAGTTAAATCAGTATAGTTCAGAAATTCCTAGTGGGCCACTATGGGTGTGAGCCGCTGAGAGGGTGAAGGAGCTGGACACTCCCCACCACCCCACAACCCCATAGACAAAACAAAACTGATCAAAAGGAACCCCAGCCCCCACCCCCCACCACCCCCCACCTGTCCGGTTCACCAAAACTGGGCCAGTCTGTATAAAAATCCAGGGCTTAATTAAGTTGCTGGTATAGTTACACACTGATTGAGCCAAATAAAAATATCTGAATCCAGATAAACATGATTAATTTGTTAAACACTAGACCAGAAATATTAGGAAAATTAGAGGAAAGCATAAAAAGAAACTGTAAAAAAATCTGTGTTACACTTGATCTCATGTTAGTGAGTGCTGTGTTCTCCCCTGTGCCCTGGATACCATGCATATTCATGCAGACCACTGTTTTAACATTAGCTAGTTTATTTGGAATAAATGATTTTCAAAGTCCTGCCTGTCTGAGTGTACAGTAGTGGTAGAACTTCTTTCTTTGACCTCTGTGACTTTATTCCAGTTCTTCTGAATGCAACTTATCAAATCAAATCTCGTACAAATCACTGTTACAATGGGAAAATATTACTGATTTGGCAGGGAGATACTGAGAGGAGAAAGAACAAATTGAGTCATCCCTCAAAATGCATGCAGTCTACTGACGTTCATGAAATAGGTATAGCTGTAATGGCATCTTTTACCTTGACTTCTGGAGATTCCAGTCTGGCCAGGTACAGATCTTAGGGTACTTTCTTTCACAATTTCTCTTTCTCATCAGGACTCTATCTGTTCCAGTCATTTCTGTGCTGATCGATGATCAGCACCGACTGTCCTGAAGGAGAGTGTGTCCCTGTGTGAAAGATGGACAAGTTTTATTTCCTCATTATTTCGTGAAAATAGAAATAGCGTTGTTAAGCAGATCTCGTGGCACAGTAGTTAACCCCATCATCTTTGTAAACATGTCAGCTACTATATAAATAGCTTAATAATAATTCCATGTTGTGCAACAGGATCTCATAAAATATGTACACATACAACTATGTAGCCCAAGAAACAGCTGCATGAATTGCATTCAGATATTTCATATATACATTATTTTTCAAGCTTATTTGGGAATGCCAATTACCCAACCCTGTATGGACTCTCACCCATCACAAATGATGCTCCCAACACTAGGTGGATGAAGGCAAGTCTTCTCTAATACATGTGCAGCCAGCTAGTGCCTCTTTTCAAACTGCTGCCATTGCATCATTGCTGGACGACCAACACGGACCTTTTTTTTTTTTGGGCCATTTGGGAACAAAACTTGAGATTCAAACCAAATACAATGTGGATGTTTTATATTTTAAACAGAAACCAAGCAAATATAAAAAATGTATAAATATATATTTATTTATATTTTATTTAACTGCAAATATATATTATATTATCAGCTTGTTGACCCTGGGTCTACAACGGGATAAGGGAACTGATGTGCCTCAGATTTGAAACATAAATGCAAAGCTTAACGAAGCTTCATCTCCAGTTATCACATGATATTGAGTGTGACTTTGAACCAATGCTTTAAAGGCTTCAACACAGAGCAACTAACAGTTATGCTGAGTTTAGGTTATATTTAAGGTAGGGTAAGGTTAAGGTTAGGTTAACGTTGAAGTGTGGGTTCAGATAATATAATAACACCCATTGAAATCATTTGATTTATTCTCTAGGCAGCTTCAGTCCATTGTGGATTTGCATGAGGGTCCAATTATATTTAGTACATGGTACAATTTCTGAAATGCTCTTTTAGTTGCATATGTTAGAATTCCTCTTCGGACCAGATTGTGTTGTGGTAGAATAATGGACCTTTGGGGGTTCATATCTCAAGAAGCCTGATTTTAATGTTTCAAACTGGACATATGTTTAAGAAATTAGCATCTTGCAGACTTGCCAATTTCACCTTCCTGTATAATCAGAAATCCCATAGTTTTGGTGAATATAAATGGTAGTCATGCATTCAGCATATTTCTTTTTTTTTGCTCACAGGTTAATGTTACCTTCCTTTGTGAAACTGCTATCTCAGACTGTTCCCCAATCCACAGAGAGGACAGAAACTCCAACACTATCTGTGCTTTAACAGACAGACCTTGGTGGCTATGGATACTGGAAACTGGAGAGGAAATTAAGTAGGTGGTAGGGCATGGGATTTCCTGACATAACTGTATCAATACATTCAGCATGTTCTTCTTCCGTGTTTTACTGTCAGTCTGTGGGCCTCCACTGGCCTGCCTAGATCTTACCACATAAAGCACGTCAGCATGTTTGTCCTCTACAGCTTGAAAAGACGTTCATGAGGCCTCCATGAGGCAGAAGCCATCGCAGGGGTCCTGTCTCCACACTTCAGAGAAGATCTCTGCAGTTTTCCATACCGGTGACATCTAGAACCCTTGAGTAATGTATTCATCCAGTGCTCTGCACACTGTTCATACACCAGACACAACCTTAAACATATTGTTTATTGGCAGGCAAGGCTTTTAATCATTAACAGATTTAGTCCTTTATAGCCAATCTATTTTTTATTTTTTTTTGCAAGACATGTTGAATGCTTACCAAATGCTATGGGTAGTTGGGAGTTTTCAGACATAACATTTTTATGACACTACACTGCTAATGGGATTAACCACACAGGGTCGACAATTTTATCTCATACAGATAAAAACATTATGGTGCAAAATAAAACTTCTTCTTTGTGGCTGGCCTAATAACATGGCACAGTGGTCTGTGCTATTAACCACCATTTAAAGCTACTGTAACTAAAGAAGCTAATTTAATGGCTATTAATGGAAATGTTAAAACTCAGCTTGAAGGCCCTGAAGAATGTGTCCATATCTTATTATTAAGGGTTTCATAATGTGTTTTTATTGTACAATATCAACTGATAAATGAATTAATTAAAGTGAATTGTGGGCCAGATTACAGAAGCATGGCCAGAAACGTGGAGATGTATTTAAAGGTGTCTGCTCTAAATGAACTAAAATAACTAACTTACATAATAAATATTAATGTGGTCATGTGTTATTTTGAAAGTGACTTTGAACCAATGCTTTAAAAATGAGAGACATGCTTCAACGCAGAGCAACTAACTGTCATCTTATATTTAGGTTATATTTAAGGTTAGGGTTAGGGTTAGTATAAGGGTTAAGGTTAGGTTTAGATTGAGGTGTAGGATCAGGTAATATAATAACACTGTTTGCTTTTTAACATTCCCAGTTCAAATAATTTGATTTCTGCTTTTCTAGAATCTTCTCTTCATTAGAATATGTTCATTATTGTAACAAATTAAGTTCCATAATCCATAATTCACTTTTGTAAGACACTCTGGAAAAGGGTGTCTGCTAAATGTCATAAATGTAAATGTATATGATGTGGTTTTATTGTACAATATCAACTAATAAATAAATAATAATTAAAAAAAAAAAAACAATTAAATCTATGAACTGAATTATGAGCCAGATTACAGAAGCCTGATCTGGAACTTGGAGATGTATTTAAAAAAAGGGCGTAGATTTAACCTGGATGGAGATGACAAGTCCCCACCAATATCCAGCAATTATTAAATTGTCTCCATTAATTTTTTGATCCATGGGTGTAAAATTAGCATATAACCAATGACCAGTGAATTGTCCCCACCAATAATTTGTTCCACTCCTGATATCCGTCGCCACTTCTCAACTTGTCGCCAAAACACCACCATGCCACCACCCTGCTGCCTGTGCCCACCAATATTCAGAGCAAATCTACACCATGAATTTAAAGACTCTATACTTACTAAAATAACTATACACAATAAATATTTAAGTTAAGCTTAGAAAACTGTACTCTGTACATTTTCTGTAGTTTGTGCAACATTCACATAAAAAAAGTGTTGTCAGAACCCTAAGGACGCTCCTGGGTTGAACTGCTGGGAAAGAGCTATTTTCTGGAGTGGAAATTTACTACAGATATAATCCCTTTGTTGACTGTTTCTTGATTGTTACAAACTACAGACCTGTTATAGAAATGAAAACCATGCAAATACATTTCAAAATCACTCTGATGGCCCAGTAAGAGTTGCCAAATGGAAAAAAAGGAAATAAAAGGTTGACCCTCACTGTGCTGAATGCAATGCACTTTAAAAAAAAATTTTCACAACCCATCATTGGGTCCGTACATAACAGCTCACATAGAGTATTACACTGATCAAACACTGAATACACATATGTACCAAATGTTATATATTCATTCATCATCAAAAATACAGTTGGACCTGGAAGGAAATGTCAGATTACAGTGCCATTGAGAAGGAAGATAAAAGTTACCAGGTACAATAAATGATTAAAAATGTGAGACTGATATGGGCAATATTTCTTGAAGTCGTGTCTCTCAGTATGGCGTTAGGTGTAAAGAAACATGCCAGACAGAATGGAGCTGTAGAGATTTCTAATGGTGTTGTTGCTGGAATATTCTCACTCAGTTCCAGCAGATGCAATAGGGGTTGAGTGTTGATAGCCCATGCAATAGAATCCAACATATTTTCAGTCATGGATAGGTCTGGGGATGTGACTTTGACTGTGATAGTTTCTGTGTCTTCAACACAGTCTTGAAATGGCAGCCATATGCAGATGAGGATTGTCCTGTTGGAAAAGCACACCAGAGTGTCTGTTCTGAAAAGTACTGCCACTGGTGGCAGGACCTCATTAACATAAACTAAAAAATGTAAACATAACGTAAAAATGAACAAAATACTAACTAATGTACATTAAGACAAGAACAGTGATGTAAATTCTAGTTTGTGTAACTAGCAAGTTTATCTAAGGAACTCAGCTGGTAGATTAATTTTAACCGCCTACAATCTTATACATAACATTACTATTAATATTAACATAACATTAAATTGACTACAACCCTCCATTAAGACAGTCAACATAAACATATTTTAAATAGCTGATGAAATATCAGTGAGTAATCCAGCTCAGAAAACAGCTAAAATTTCAGTTGGAAACAGTGAACTGTTTAAATGCCAAAGGAAACTTTCAACAGGTGTGTACTTCTCTGTCCATGTGTACATGCTCAAGCTGCATGCAGACTCCAACTGATCAGCAAGACGGGTGGGGATAATGACTTCATTGACCCAGATATTGGATTATAAGGGAAAATGAGAAGATGTTTTCTTGTTTTGATCTCTTTTTATTTTATTTGGCCTGCTGTCAAATATTTTGAAGAACTTATTATTTTAAGTATCTTTGTCAATCTAACTATTAGAAATTTAATATACTCATATTTAACTTCAAATGAAGACAAATGTTTGTATTCTACGATCTCCTGAAAACAACATCTGGAATGTCTCCTCTAAATACTTTTGAATAAAAGTACAAACTACAAAAACTACAAACTACAAAAACATCCTGATAAATTGGTTTAAGGTACTAAAGGTTAACAGCTATCTCTCATTTATTGACTCCATTCTAATTGGCTTCCTTGGGTGCTGTTAATTAAAACAGACAATTGATCTGCTGGCTTGGTTGTTAATGTGACAAAGTCTCTGACCCAGGGACTGGACTACATGAAAACCTACCCAGTTTAGAAAAATGATCCCAACAGACTAACCCAGTATTTGAGTGGAAATATAACCCAGTGCGGTCTAGATGAAGGATTCCATTTGTATTAAATTTTTTTGACGTTTCTTTCTTTTGACATATATCACAACAGCACTGAGATTTGACAGTTCAGAAGTAGACTAAGACTCAGCTTCATGGAGAAACTAAGGCAGTTACGGAGGACTGCTGCCTCAGCAGTGAAGACTTGTGTTTTCTTCAGGAAATATCTGTGGAGCACTGAGAGCTGGCTGCCATATTCAGTAAGGATTAAGATCAGAGGTGGAAGGATGACTCTTTGGAAGAACTGAACATGCATGAACTTTTCAGTAATGCAACAGCATGACATGCAAAACATTGATGCAATAGCTATTATGTTCAAAAAGGGCATTCTCAAAATGTTTTTGATCTAAAACATCTACATTCATGCTTCTTCTAGATTTAAGACTTTACACAAACTGAAGGTGATGCCTTAACTGCATTCAGAATGCACTTCTCTGCTTCTTAATGTAAGGAAATAAGGAGGGCCATTACCATGTGATATAGTCCATACATTTTGGCTACACAGAGAAATCAGCAGAAACTGTGGCAAACGTACACTTGGTTTTGGGGCAGGAAACATTCTGTAGTTTATTAACGTCTCCTCCCCCCTCTAAAATAGAGAAGAGCCAATTAATCCACACTGGCCTGTGGCTTGAGAAAAAGTGCACATGCCACAGTTTGCAGTACTTGGCATGGCTGCTCCCCATACCTCCCCACTTTTCCAACCATTGCAGAAGGGAGAGAAGGAAAGAAAAACGAAAAGCGTGAGGCCCGGTGAGAAACTCCAGATTCAGTCACGTTGACCACACAGGGATTGGGGGATTACGTCTCGATTACCATGTTTCAAACATCATCTCGTGGTGGAGGAATACATTAATCAGAAGTGAGAAACGCCACATTCAAAGGATGAACCAGAATTACAAGCCTAGATGAATTTCTCTCAAAATAAAGGTTGCAATGTAAAGACTGGTTTAAATATGGGGAACATGTGCTCTTTCGGTGTAGTCTTTCTCAAAAAGAAGGCAAGTCTCATTATTCCAGCACTATGTGGCCCCAATCACACAAACTCTGGCAAAAGAGGCAAAAACACAATGTTAAAAAGAAATAAAGGACAATGTTAATCAGAGAAAAATGTCCTAAATAGTTTCTGGCTCAGACTTTCATTCTAATGAAAATTATGTGGTGTTTCTTTAAAATTGAAAAGTGTTCATCACATCCACACCTTATTTAGAAAACAATTATTTAAGAAACTAAGTGCTAATAGGGAAGTATGGAGAATCATTTTTCCACACTTTGTTTTGATAAGAGTGTGTCATAGAATGCAAAATTATAGGACATAGTTTCAAAATGTACCATTCACACCGCATTCCATAGAGGGTGTATATGGAACAAAACCTGCTGCAAGTTGTGCATGTGTTACACAGCTCTACAGGCCTGGGGTTGTGGGTTTGAACCCCACTCTGGCCACTGTCTGTGAGGAGATTGGTGCATTCTCCCAGTGTGTTCTCCCAGTGTGTTCTCCCAGTGTGTTCTCCCAGGTTAGTCCGGGTACTTCAGTTTCCTCCCACCTCCCAAAAATGTACATGGAAGGTGAACTGGCCATGCTAAATTGCCCTTAAAATGTAAATGTACTGCAACTGAAATATTGTGTGTGATGTCGAATGTATTTACTGTTGATTCTCATCTACAACTTACAATATTCTTTATCATATGACACACCCAGACTAGGAGGCCTTTGACAATGGAGCATTGAGCTCTTGCTGGGATTTGAACTTTTGCTCTTTTCACACTTGATGAGAGTTAGACCACTGGGCCACCTTAGAGCTGTGAAGTTACACTACTAAAAACAGCTGTGAGTTAATTTACCTTTATGTTCTTTCTTGGACACAGATATGTTCATGGTGTGATAGATTTAGAGGGGTGCAACTGTATCACTGCCTATTTATCTAAAGATCATTAGATTAAATTCTGTTAACACAAAAGTCCTCCATGATCTAAAGTATGAGAATGGGGAATGATACAGAAACAGTACAGAATACAGAATACAGAAGGGGAAACGTTACAGACACAGATACAAAAATCTTACCAAATATTTAAGCAGTTTCAGTGACTGTATATTTATTATACTGTATAATTTATTATTAAGATCAACCTGAAAGCAAAACTTTTGAGATGTAAATTGCTCAATAAATGCTCTGGAATAATTACTTTATATATAATTTTTAAGTGGCCTCCCAAATGTTTTGGACAGTGTAGGGAAACATGGAAAATACGGGAAAATGAAACAATTGGGGCACTTAACAGTAACAACTATATACTTAGTGCAGCTAACAAAGTTCATTTTGAGAATGAATATACACATTTTAAAACAAGACAGGTAAAAATGCCATAAAACACTCCCAGCTGCATGAGTCATATAGCATTTTCCTCCCAGCAACCATTCAGGAACTGTGGTAAATAGGAAACAGTGAGTAAAAAATCAAGGGAGGACAAAAAACTCCCACTTCTCTTTTTTACAATTCTCTCAGCCTCAGGAAGAGATAGGAAGCCTAGGAACAGGTTTGATCGATGTCATGGTGTGCAGAGAGGAAGAAACAACATGGAAGGGTGCAGAGGGCCTGGCTATTTTTGCGCCATCAGACGGAAATGGGACGAGGCCCAGAGAGGATGCAGATAGGCCTAAGCATGTCACATAGCAACCTTAAGCAGGAAAGAAGCTAGAAGCATTCTCTGTAGACATCTGTTGGAGTGAAGTGAGGAACAAAAGTAACATGCTCTGATGCAGGCAAAGACAGAACCAAAATAACTGCTAACATTCTTAGAAACCTATAACTGTCTCACCTGAAATGTGTTGAGAACCACAGGGCAAGCAAATCTGCAGTTTGTTACTGCATGTGTACCTTACAGCAGGAGAGTGGAAATAGGATCATTGGAATGTCATGAAAAGCTCCATGTTGGTAGCTGTGAAACAAAGTTCTAATCATTCCATTCGCATGGGACAATTTTGGCAATCCAGAAACCTGACTCACAAAGACAGGATTAGAATTTCTAAGCAAGGCTCATCTTCAGTGTTGAATTACACTTACATAAGTGTACAAGTGCAGCTCAAAAATATGAATGTCATGAAAAAGTGGCTAATGGCTGCCTAAACCATCTCAGACTACAGACAACTTCACACTGGACTTTGGACATCTTGGACTCTGTGCCTCTCCACTCTTCCTCTAGACTCTAGAAGCTTGAGGTGAGACTCTTGGTTTCCAAATGTAATGCAGAATTTACTTTCATCTGGAAAGAGGACCGTGGCACTGAATGTAACAGTGCAGGTTACATTTATATAGCCATTCTCCTGATGCTGTTGCTGCTGCATTTGCTGCATCAGTGTCCACTGTTTATTGAGTACACTCAACTTTGACACTTTTATCTATACTTCATATTGCATATTTAAAAACAGTTTAGTGTTACCAATTTGAACAGCTGGGATTCACCCGAATTCATTATTCACAGTGAAGTACTTACTCAACAACTTGCATTCCCAAACAATTTTTTTACAGTTGGGCAATACATAGGGTGGGGAAATATATCAATATTTATATCTATATAAGGATATAAAGAGAGCAAGATATGGACTGAGGAAATATTGAAATATTGTTTATATTGAGTTTTAAAGTTTTTAAATAACGTTCTGTTTCAGGCTTGTGGAAACCTTTTTCTGCTCCCACGCTCTGCTCCGCCCACTGCTCCCAGCTCCTCAATCCTGCTGCCCTCCACCCCATTCACATTCTCACATTCATATCATCAGAGCTCTGGCATGAAGATGATTTACTGTGCATGAAGGGTAAAGATCAAATTTCAATATGTTTAAGTATGTAGTTAAAGAAATTCAAGGTGGTTTTAATTTCATTGTGTATCGCCATTCAGCTAAAATATATTGGGATAGGATTTTTGTCCATATCTCCCAGCTCGAGTTCAACTCCAACTTACCATAATTGGTTAAGAATGATAAAAAGGTTTAAAAATAATTTTCAAGGTAGGTGGTATTTACACAGCATATGCTTCACTCAGAGGAAGTAAATCTTCCAGATGACATCTACGGTGGAGATCTTCTAAAAATACTGCTGTACTTCATCCCGACTGTGCATCGTAGACTGAGGCCTGCCCGTGTGGTCTCACCTTAATGGTTTTGAGTTAATATCACAGCTGCACTGTGCACTTCACCAAAAGAGACAGAGAGTAACCCTAAACTTTTGTCATTTAAAGAAAAATTTGCTGCTTTTGTCAAGTAGAAATTACAATTTGGCTCCTGGACTGGGTCTCTTAGCTGTGCAAAACTCACTTATTCTAGCTTCATAAACATTTTTGGATGCTTTATTTAAGTGGCTGCTACCTCAAAACAATCCCCCACCTTGCCTCTTAGGTTCTTTTGGACTGTATCATAAGTGGCGGCTGACCACAGTCTTTGGACGGAGCGGTCGGCTGCCCGTCCTGCTCCCACGTTTCATAGACCACAGTGAGGAAGGAGCTTGTTCAACATGTTTCCCTTTATGCTGCCCCACCTCGTCTATACCTCCCAAGTGCGGAGTGCTTTCAGCACAAGATGACATCACATGATTTAATGGACCTGGTCCACTGATTGCAAACATACGGCCCAGTCTGCCTTTAAAGGGTAGGTTCGCTATTTCTCAGGCCAGACCTTATTAAAGTCATCGTTTGTGCTCGTTTATAATAGCATGTCACACAACCTCATTGACAGTAGTAGTTCCAAAAAATACACCCAGTTATCTGCAGCTTTTCACTGGGCTTAAACACAGTGTGAATGGGCAACTGGTTAAGCCTAAGAAAAACTACAATCAAGCTTGCTTTTGAGAACAGAATGCCCAATAAAGCTTGTTTTTGAGAAAATATTTCAGAACACTCAGAGAGATGCCTGCCTTTGTGTTGTTTATGTATCTTTAGAACATATTTAGAACTTATATGCCCTACATAGTTTCTGTGACTTCTGTGAGCTGTTGCGTAAGGATGAATGGCCTGTAAATACCTGCAGGTGGTTGTGAAGGACCTGCTGACTTCTAGGAGTAATTCCTGGCTTCTGCTGTGAAGTGATTTTCATTCACAAGCCGTGAAACATGCTGGCAGTCACAGTGCTATCCCATGACGTTTGACATGTCAGTGTAATACAATATAAATGTTCTATAATTGTTAAATTAAAATCTTCTTCTTTATTCGGCTGCTCCCTTTAGGAGTCGCCACAGCGGATCATCATATTTATGATCCGCATTATAGTTTTGGCACAAATTTTATGCCAGATGCCCTTCTGAGGCAACCCTCACCATTTATCTGGGCTTGGGACCAGCACCAGAAGTGCACAAACTACACCCTTAATGGCTGTGTAACATTTGTGGGTGCTGAACAGAGGTAGGTGGAGGCAGAAGTACATGCTGGGTTGACAATTTATTGGCCAAGGTACATAAACATAATAACACAAGACGAGTAGTAGACATATAAACAAGACGAATAGTCACGAAGACCGAACAAGACAGACTGGGACTAAGGGGCTTATATGCACAGAGACCATTAGACAAGACTGGAACATGATAATGATGGGGCAGGGTTACAAATCAGAAACAGCTGGGAAAGGGCGGAGTCAAGAAATGTGCTCAGAGGCACAAGAGGAGATAAAGAAAACAAAGACTAGAGAGACAAGACAGATACGTGACAGGCTGTTTAATTGTTAAATTAAAATATATATTTTTAAATGTGTTAGTACACTTTAATATGTCTGATAAAAAACAATATATTTTTAAAAAGTTTGTTGACAATATATTCTAATAAATTACAGCTTTTCTATTCAATTGTCTCTAATTGAATAGAAAATTTAATTTAAAGACAGTCAGGTGATGTACTTTACAATACGTACGTTTAAAAAAAATTCAGTGTGGGGTGAATCAATTGTGGATTCTGGTGCTGAACGTTCATAAGTATCCAGTCTTTTAAGTATGTATTCATTTTCATATATATCAATAATAGCATTGAATTAAATGCTCTGCAAAAGCTACAAATGGTCTTAAGGTTGTCATGCCCAATGTCAAGCATGAGCAAAAGGAATATAAAACCCACTGCATCTCTACATTGATGAGGCTCAATCCAGTCCATCTGGGATGAGCTGAAGTGGTGCTTTTGATTCAGAACCAAAAGTAATGTTCTTATGATTGAATTCAGTAAATCCTGACAGCAATGTTAGCCATGTTAGCCTTCTAGTAAAACTGTGTATTTTAGAAGAAACACTGGGCTCAATTAACTGGTACATACAAATTACATAAACATAAAAATACAAAGCATGTAAGAATGAAGGAAGTGTAGCCATTCAAACTGTAAACCCTCACCAAAAGAGAAGCGTTTTTAGTGCTGGTGAGGATTGTTGATTAGTTAGTGTGTTGGGGGAAGGGTGGTTGTGTTGGTTATTGTTAAATAGGCACTCATTCTCTCTGCAATCCGTCACTCCAGTTATTACTCAGGCCTCGTGCACAATGAGTGCTGACCTTCACAACAAGTGCTCCAGCTCCTCTCCACCTGAGCCCCCCATACATGGCTCTCCATGAAACTACATACTTATTCTCAGCAGTAATGTGTAGGGTTCTCTCGCTAACTTCACTAACAGACTGCAAAGTAAACTCTGAGCCTTTGACTATCTGATGATGAACATCATATATATTGATATAATATCAATAAATATGTGATATTATTGACTCTTGATTGTAATAAAATGAAAAAAAACCCCACAAACATTAGGAAAGTTGTTGTTTACTATACAGATGTAATATAATTTCTCATATAGTGTAGCTAATTAAGCTAATCTAACTGCTAATCAACTACTAATCCACATCTTATAGCAAATACATCCCCAGTAAGTACATTGTTGTAATTACATGTAAACATATGTAATTACACAGTTATTACTTGTATATTGAACCACACAATATTTTTTTTTTCAAAAACAAACAACAATAAAATACAAAAATAAATAAATAAAATAAATAAATAAATAAATAAACACTATAAAAGGCCTGCCTGATCAGGTGTGTAGATGAGACTGAAATAAGACCTGCTATTGTATCAGCAAACTATGAGACAACCTTTGTTGTTATCTTCTTGTTCATATTGTATTTAGGTTGATTTTAGCTGATACACTTGCATTCCTTGCTGAGCTGACATGCTCCCATGACTATATTAGGGCTAATTTTGTGTTCTCGAGTGGATGAAGAGTTTCTCAGAAATGGTGCTGGACATGTGGATAAAAACCTACATTTTCAAAGATACACGTGGAAGGGCATTAAACTTTAAATCACCCTTTTGAAAGGGCACTTAAGAAGCACAATGCAGTGCAAACAAATTTCTTCACTTCAGATTCAGATCTCCTCAGAGGTTAGACTGATAGTAGCTCGGTACTGAAGTGTTGTGGCATGTGATTCCTTAAAGAAGGCTATTTATTACATTCTAAAGGGTGTTGACCTCCCATTCGCAATCTGGGGTTTTATTTGGAGGCAGTCAATTAATTCATAAATACTTTAGCATGCTTACAGTAAGAGAAAAGATGGATATTGATTCCCTCTGTTATTACACACACATTCCCCCATGACTTTCTAATGAACTTGCATTTTCAGCTAAACATATTACTATATCTTACATTGTCTTAATAGTTTAAAAAAAAAAGTTTAATTCTCTGTAAATCACACAGATTTTAACAGAATAATTTAATATTTTAACAGGATTTCTAACCCTTTCATGCATAGAATACTATATATTTGATGTGTTTACACAGCTCACAAAAATACACAGTTTAATTTGAAACACAACTTGCAAAAGTAAATTTCGTTTTTCACATTATATTAGACCATTCATGTGCTCCAATAAAAAAAGAAAAACTTTGAATGTATAGAAATTATGTGTATTATAAAAGCTATATTTTAACATTAAACAAAAGCTTTCTTGACATTCCTGTAAGATCATAAAATCTAAATCATTGTGATCTAGTATGAGTGTGTGTTTAATGAGACACACTCACAACATAAATTATTTTTTATTAGAATGTATTTGATATTTTAACTTATGTTGCTTAGTTTAAATGTAATGTTTTGGCAGCACACACACACACACACACACACACACACACACACACACACACACACACACACACGCACACACACACACATACACACACACAGAGGGGGGAGACACATAGGTACACATACATGCAGACACGCACAAGCTCTTTGTGATTTTGTGATTATACAAGAACACCCTGCATTTTATTAAACACACACACACACACACACACACACACACACACACACACACACACACACACACACACACACACACACACACAATTTTTACATTTAGATAAATGTTATACTATTGATTACTTAATGTGTTTTACCCCATTAATACATTTTTAAGGCATGTAAATTTTGGAAAAATAATAAATTACAGTTTTTTTATTTAGTACAAACACGTCCTATAACATATATAATTTAATTACAGAAACTTTAATTGCAGAAACACCAGAAATGTTTGCCTGCTTATATATTTACAACTTAAACCAGGTACAAAACTTACAAATGGTCTGTTAATAAGAATTTCAGCTATACAGTATACTGACCATACGGCAGTATGTAATTATTGTAAATTTGATTCTACAATTAAGTACTGTGGTAAATCTTAATGCTGTGGTTGTGCAGTCATTTCTCCTCCCAAATCTGTTTCTTCTGTTGTAAAACTGTCCCCTGAAGAAGGGGGTGGTCTGAATGTGGAGGGCCCTCCATGAAGCTGGCCTGACCCCAAGCAGATTGTGGTGAAGCAGCAGAAAGGTGTGACCTCATTTCTTCTCTGCTTAGATGGGCAGTCCTACAGTGACCTGCAGACAGACCTCTGCAGTTTGAAGAAGTCAGCACTTAAGAGAAAGAAGTAACCAATTGTGGATCAAGCATCAAACCTTTACGACACCCAGAAACCACAGATTTTATTGCATTGTGTAACTATATTGGCAATGAAACTGCACTGTAGGAAAATGTCTCATTTAAAACATGCTTTAAGCAAACCATGTTCTTAGAAAAAAGAACGTATCCTGACATGTTTGAATGAACTTCAAAAAGTAAGATCAACAGATCTAGTCTTCTATTAATGCATTATCTATTAAAATGAATAAAATCAGAAATTTAAATTGAAAAATTAATGTTCACGAACGGAATATAAAAATAATAAAATATTGTAATTTTAATGTTTTTTTTTTGTTTTTTTTTTCATTTTTAGGAAACATGTTTGCAGCTTGTGGATACCTTTTGAAATTGGAATTTTGTCACATTTAAAAACAGGGACAAATGGGGCATAAACTAACATGGGGTAAAATCTAACAAAGTTTTGTGTAGTTAAACAGATTTAAATGGAACACATTCATCTTCTCATCTTCTGCAGAACATCATTTGCAAGTTTTCACAATGCTTGAACAGAATGGATGTTTCCTAGAATCACACTTTGGTCATCATATTGTGCTATTTTCATTGTATATAACTGTATAGCTGTAGAATTTACATTACTTTTTTATCACACTCTTGGTAGATGTGACATATAACCATCACTGTAAAAATGAATCAAATCTAATAGCAAGATAGCAGAAAAAACCTTGCTTATCGAAGTTCAATGTAAAACATTTTTTGGTAGCTCAAAACTGAGTTAAATATATGTTGTTTATTCAGTTGTGTTATATTGACTATGTGAGTTGTTTCAATGAAATACGGTAACCGTTAGGATGGGCCTTATTTGTAAATTTTTTGAAAACCTAGGTGAGTAAAAGCTGCACCTTTATCGCTGGCTCCTGACACATTCTATTTGCATATTGGACATGTTTTTACTCACCTCATTCACCATCACCTGCAGGCTACCTTCTCCTGTGTGTACATTTATTTTTTCATATAATGGCTGAGTAAGTTTGGTAATAAGATTTTAGTAATGGTAGATGTTACAATTATGTTACAATTTTAGAAACTACCTCTTCAATTCCAATTACCTTGACCTCTTTACCACTTTTTGCTTAATATTTTTTGTTTTATATTTATATATTGTGAAATTATAAAAATCTATAAAATACAAATCTCATGTGTCTATTTCTGTTGCTGCTATTTAAATAAAATGAACATTTCATATTAAATAGGTCTTAATTTAATTGAACACTTTTCATTTAATGTGGCTAGTACCTAGATCCTAACAAAAATATGCAAATTCAGTTAATTACACAGGAACCAGGTGGTATTAAAGCTACAACATGCTGGGCAGGAGTGCCTCCAGGACCAGGGTTGAGAAACACTGCCTTAATCTATGATGGGCAGTGTAGTCTGAGTTGTCCACTGTGGTCAGCTGTTACACTGTTTCCCCAAATTTAGTTGCACTCTTTCCCAAAAATTTCCAACCACAGCTTATGAAGCACATCTCACAGTGGATTGAACTTGTAGACAGAGAGTTTAGCCGTGACATCATACGTGGTGGAAAAGAGTAGCCAACTGCTTCCAGCTTTGATGCCTGACAGGAATTTTACCTCTATATCTGAAGGGAAGAAAAACCTGGTCATAAAACTTCTGAGGACCATATTTCTCCATAACTATGTAGAACTATGATTTCTGCAGATTCAGGCTTCTCCTTCAGTCTCCTTCAAGGGGAAACTTGAATCTGCATAGTTATGGAGAAATATGGTTCTCAGAACCAATGAGCAGACGTGTGGTTGTGTGGTTGTGTGTGTGTGTGTGTGTGTGTGTGTGTGTGTGTGTGTGTGTGTGTGTGCCCTCATTTGTCCTGCTCTGGGCCCCCAAAGCAATCAGTGCCTCAGTTGGGAGTGAGCAGGCTAATTTCCCTCCCCCCCTTTGCCGTGAAGACGGATGCAGCGGGTAATAAGGATAATCAATAGACTTCCTTATTCTCTGCAGTCCTCCGCCATTATTAGCCATTTGTCATTAGGCATCAGCCTCTCTTATCCAACATCACCATCTTGTTTACATGGTGCTCTCAGCCTCCCTTGTGTCCACACCCCCTGTCAAGATTACCCACAGGCCCCTTGACACTCACACATACATACAAACTCTTTTCTTTCCCCCGAGGTGATGAATAGATACATCTACACACTGACAGCTTACACATGCACACTCCTGTTGTGATTTAACTCCTGAAAATTAATCAAGCGATGACAAGACAAGCAAAATTGAAGGGGGTGATGATCAGCACTCGCAACACACACTGTGCACTGATGCTGTGAACTCCATCTGAGGAATGAGGAATAAGAGACAGAGAGAGAGAGAGAGAGAGAGAGAGAGAGAGAGAGAGAGAGAGAGAGAGAGAGAGAACATGGTAGAAGTAATTTTCCTGCCTTTGATTTCTCTGGAGTCTTGTACAAATGGTATGGTTTCTTAATTAATTAAAGAGTGGCATGAGACTTTATAGTCAGAGGAACGTTCGGGGTTCAGTCTTGCCCTGCTTCGTTCACTGCAGGAGTTTGTTTTTATCTTCCATATCCATGAGATCAGCATGGAACCTTCTGTGTGGAATATATCATGACATGAAAATAAAGGTGCTAAAAAAGGTCCTTTCAGAGATGCCATAGAAGAACTACTGTTGTTTCCATGAAGAACCATGGATCCCACAGATCAAAGTCAGAATGTGTTTTTAAATTGCAGAATTGTTCAGAGATCCCATGTAAATATGATCAAATCCTGAATCAAAAAGTGAATCTCAGAATATTTGTGAAACCTGCATTTTTGAGCAACACTAGACTCAGAGTGGCTCAGTGGTCTAATGCGTTATACGGCTGCATTATGATCTGTAGATCACTGGTTTGAATCGCGGTCATGCTGCTTGCCATCAGCAGCCAGAGTCTGCAAGAGCAAAATTGGTTATATTCTGTCCAGAAGGTTCCTAACATTCCTCTCCCCACATCACACCAACTAACATATAGGATCTGTTAATTGTTGTCAGAGATGGGGACCCAGCGATTCCCTCCAAGTACGAAGGCTGTGCATCAAGGATGTAAATTGAGGTGGCTCAAAATGAGGCAATGGTTGGCATCACATGTATCGGAGGAAGCATGTGCTTGTCTTTACTCTCGTAGTATCTGGAGCATCATGTGTAATGGGGAGAGTCTTAATGGGGTTGAGAAATTGACACTTCCATATTGGGTAACAAATTGAGGAAAAAAAGAAAGCGCAACACCAGCAGCATTTTAACCCTACCTCTTTTCTCTATGCTCTTTTAGGGTTCTGGAGCAAGAACGTCTGGTCATCATTGTCTTATGCCTTTTTATAGGAAGAGGCAACCTTGAATCACTAGTATGGACCATGTCGAAAATCATTAGTAAAGCATTGTGGGCATCGTCCCACATTAGAGCGATGGTTATGCGCCTTGTCCAAAATCACTAGCATGGTGTGAGCATGCTGGCTACAGGCCAAGTTGAGAAGTCTATTTGCTTGTGGAAAGAAGCTCTTACCGAGTCTGGCAGTCAAGCTGCGGTAGCACCTTCCATATGGCAGAAGGCTGAACAGTCCATGGGTGGGGTGGGTGTGGTCATTGATTATCCTGGTGGCTCTGCTGAGGCAGCATGACAGGTATAGATCTTGTATGGACGTAAGTGGGCTTCTGATGATTTTCTCTGCTGTCCTCACCACTCTCTGGAGTGACTTCTAGTCTAAAGCAGTGCAGCTGCAGTACCAGACAGGGAGGCTGGTGGTCGGGATGTTCTCTATAGTGCCTCTGTAGAAAGTTGTGAGGATGGGAGGGAGGAGATTTACTCTTCTCATCCATCTCAGGAAGCGAAGGTGCTGCTGTGCTCTCTTGACAAGGGAGGTGGTGTGTGCAGCCCATGTCAGGTCATCTGTGGTGTGCACCACCAAAAATTGGTCTTTCACTGAATCCACAGAATTACCCTGAGTGGGGTATGTACCATGTGCTTCCTCCTGAAGTCAACAGTAATTTCCTTTGTCTTGTTGACGTTCAGTGGCAGATAGCTGTTGTTGCACCAGACAATGAGTTGGTTCACTTGATCTTTGTAGGCGAAGTCATTGTCGTTGCTGTATAATCTGCAAACTTGATGATGTGGTTCGAGTTGTACTTGACACAACGGTCATGAATCATCCGGGTGAGCAACAGAGGGCTATGCACACAGTCATGGGGAACTCCAGTATTCATGACAGTGGTATTTGAGGTTTTTAATCCAACCTGTATCCCTGTCTGGTGTCTGTCTTCGAGGAAGTGCAACAACCAATTGCATGGAGGAGTGCAGATGCCTAATTGTCCAAGATTCCACTGTATTGACAGCTGGAATGTTAAGTGGTCTTTGACTAGCCTTTCAAAGCACTTTCTGATTATGGTAGTTGGTGATATAATCATTATTATTTTCTTTGCTATTAAATATCACCCCCTTAACCATATGCTCTTTATTTAGTTATCAGTATTACCTTTATTGGTTAGAACAGTGGTTTTCAATCCTGCTCCTGGCATACCACTGCTTGCTAATTTTAACACACCTGATGAAACTAATGAATTAACTGATGAGCACTTGCTGAGATGAACTGGGTGTGTTCCAGAACAAAAACTCTAAAACAAGCAGGGCATTGGTGCTCCTTGACCAAGACTGAGAACCAGTCTTAACAGTTAAGACTGGTTAAGAATTAAAAATTAACAGTTGTTAATGGAAGGGATAACAAAGTAATAACAAATGCATAATGTAATTTTATAGGAATTGTTTAGCTATTTCAAGCATTCAAACAATCCAGACTGTCTTTGTAAGCAAAAGAGGAGATTTTTTTAAAATATAAAAATTGCATTAAGATATAAATTGCAAGTATTGAAATTATGTAATAATCCTATGTATTGCATTGCTCCAAAATAGTTTGAATGTTGAATAAAACAATTGATAAATATGAAAATATGATTTTTACAAATTATTATTAATTAAAAAACATTAAGTTGTAGTATATGTCTGTATATGTCTGTTAATACTTACATTTAAACAATGGTTTGTTAAGCAGCATAGTGTATAGCTGAGACAGTGCTCTTGGAGAGTAATGCAATCATTTTGGCCATAGGCAATTGTTATTACTATACTATGCTCAAGAAAACAAATACATTTCATGACCAGTTCAAGATGAAGGCAGTAAGCTATCAGAGCTTGGACAGGTTGCCCTGCACCACTTAATTTAAATGACAGATAGATTAACAGGTGAGTGCCCTCTTCCTTTGATTTTTCTCCTGGTCTAGCCCAGGGGGAGCCAGGATCCACTCTGAGGCCAATGGTCACTCGGCAGTGCTGTTTGTCTGCTGTGATACAGCTCTGAATGATATGGCCTCTTTTGACGGCTGGGTCATTTATCACTCACTGTCCCGGGTTAATAATGGATAATGATAGAAAGCATGTCTGCCAGTGGTGATGTGGGGGTGGGAATGGTGGGAGGGGAGTGGGTCACAGCTCTAATCAGCACACCATCCTCGCTGAGGGAACACGGCAACTCACAGACAGATGAGTCCGTGTCCACTGGTCATGCTTATGTGGGCATGTTTGCCTGAAATTGATGAATGCAGAGGGTGATTACAGATTACAGATAAAGTCTACCTGTCTTAGCAAGGTGAGTCACAACAATGACAGAAATTAATAATAAGCAAATGAAAACCCCATAATCAATGTACACAAGTTGATTGCCTCTAATCCCAAATGTTGCTTAAATGGTTTCAATCACTGTTTGACATACAGTGACCTTAGACCAGCGACTAAAGTAAACATAAAATTGAGGTAAAAATAACTATAAAAAAACCAAAACAAATTGAAATAGATTCTATACTAGATCAGACTATAGCATTTCTTAATGCACTCTGAAGAATATTTTATCCTTTAATACAGTCAAAGTGACCCAACTAATAAGAGCTTGTTCAGACAGTTAGCAGCTTCAGTAATTTTTAGTTTAACATAATGAATCTAACTGGCCTAATTAACAAATATTAATATATTAGACAGATATTGTCATATCAACATTACAACAACATCAACATTACCAGTTGGATTAACATTAACAAATTATTTGTCCATTTAATACATACACTTCAGTTGTATGAACTCAAAAAGCCAATTGTAATAAGACACTTAAAAAAACAGACTTATTAAATATAATTAGATTAGATTATAGATTAGTTTTATTGGATTATATATTTACAATTTGTTACCAGAAATGGTCTTTATTTGTCTTTGTTTTAAATATCATTCTATGCAAGACATAGTGGGTAGCATAGTATCTGTAATACGAAAAAATTTATTGAAATACTGGCTGTATTTACTAGTAGGGCTGTAAACTGGCCATAATACTAGTATTGCCTCACTAGTACATTTCACTTGGCACAAAAAATGTCCTTTATGAAACAGAAAAAACATACACAGCCTATTATAACACAACAGACAACAAACATTTATCTCAAGAGGTCAAATATGTTGACAAGCTACTTCATAAAATTATCAGTAATTTAAGCATATAAGGTCAGCATCCCATAAATTGTTTGCTACTGCTGGTCCACCCTTCTCCCCTAACTAGACAGATTTTAAATACATATAGGCTTTTATTTTAGAAAATAAACTAAGACAAATATTAAAAACAACTACGAGCAGAAAAAAAAGACCAAATAATTATTTGCTAAATTAATTTACAACAGATGACCAAAAAACATACATGGGTCAAGTGGACTCTGAGCGGAAAATGGCATTTTGTTTAATACTCAATACTTACTGGCAGATTGCCCAGAAAATGCTGAGCAAGACACAAGGGGACTGCCAGCTTTGCTTGTGGCTTTTATTAGCCAAATTCAAAAGTCATTTCACGTAAAAGCATTAAAGAATGTCTCTTTTTTACAGGTCATCTAGGTCTAGTATTAGCTTAGTAGAAATATTATCAATGTCCTTGCTTACATTATTTGCTACATGGTTCCTTTATAATCCTAAAATGAGAAATGACAGGTGATTTAGTTGTAAAGCCAAAGAAACAGGTCTTATAATAAAATTGTTGAAGCTATGTGATTTTGTAGAAATATATGATACCGATACATCAACAAGTCTATTTGATGTATGAATGGTGATAAAATATTAGATAATAGATAATTATTTGCTATCTAGTCTAATAGTGGCTAATTAGTCTAATTAATCTAATATTTACTCCAGTGCAAAACTAAGAGGCAAACACTGTACATTAATTAAAAGTAAAAACAGTCAAACAATAAACAAAATGCTCCAAGTTTCAGGTTTATATGCTTTCAGATTTACCACTTTGGAAAACAAAGTAAAACAAAATTAAATTGACCTAATTCAAATGTTTTCCTAATTTCCTCACTTATACATTACACACACACACACACACACACACACACACACACACACACACACACACACACACACATATATATATATATATATATATATATATATATATATATTATTAATTGCTGGTAATTAATTTATTGTATTAATGAATTTTATGAATGCAATTATTATTATTAATGCAACAGGTAGGACATATTCATTACAAAACATTTGAATTAAGTAATTTCATTACAACCCTTTTTGTTGTTTAGTTACAATTCTGATAATGGTAGTCAGTAATTTTGAATAATCAACAATTAAACTATTTTTGGAATACTCAATAGATCAGCTAGATTTAACTTCTAGCTTGTAAATATGAGACAATGTCCTTGTTTGACGAACCAATGGAGCATTTAGTTTTGTTTTTAAAAAGTGCTTCAAAGGAATTTCTGAGTGATGCCATTAAACAGTCACATTTGGTTTCATTGTGAGTGGAAGGAACCGTTAATTTGGTAAATAACCTTTACATTGACTTCTTTGGCTTCTAATGGAAACAAAAATGCTCTAATAATCCCTTGTAGCCCCTTTGTTTTTAAGAATGTAGATCCCTGAAGGTCCCTAGGCCTCTAGTGCATTCAGTTATTTTTAGCTGAATGTTAATTGCAATTGTCTGCACCCTTAGCTGCCTTAGAGCCCAAATAGTACAATTTTTTCCATTGCTTTTTGATACATATCAAATTATTTCTATATAATCACGGCTAAAAAAGTAAAAGTGGCAAAAGGAAATGTTACATAAACTGATGCAACACCATTACTACAGATCCAGCTCTGTTCACTCTGAACAGAGAGAGCTTCTTGAGGATGAGTGTATCTAAATCAATGAGAGATTTGCTGCCACTCCGGAAGCAAACAGATCATTGGTGCTTAAAAAATGAAAACGCAGAGTAGGAAAAAACCTGCTGCCTTTGAAAGATTCCCTCGATGAAAATGTGTAATATAAATAAAGCGAGGCCCTTTGAAAAAAAGAAAATGCTTCCTTCCTGGAGCTGTCATCCAGCGGGGGGAAAGCACACTCCAAGCTACTCTTAAATTCCCAAAGACTATTCTGTCATCAAACTCCCAACTGCTGCCTTCAAACATGCAAAGGCCAGCCTCCTTCTCTCCCCAGCACCACCAGGATCCCCCCTCCAACAGGCCTTTCATCTGCAAACGGAGAGCAGAGGCCCCCAGCCTGAATGGCCAAGCTGCTGGAATAGGCGCAGCACACTAACAAGATCAGGAAATAACAAATGAACACGCATTTGCTGTGTTGATTGATGGCGAGAGGCGAGACAGATTTGCTGTGTGAATGGGACAGTGATGTACGTCCTCTCGTGTGAAGTGTGTTGTAGTATTTAGTCATGGCTTTAATATTAATTAGCTTGAAGTAGCTTGAGAAAAAGGGTTTGCAGTGATGTAATCTCATCCACTGTTCCAAGCAAAGGTTCCAATAATGTTAGTACTGTATCAGGACAGGACTGGGACAGAAAATTGGCCCTGGCATTTTTGGCTTGGACCAGCCTCTCATAATTAGTGGAACACAACCGACTAGTAATTTATGTATGTGTTTTCCAAAGGTATTTGACTTAATCCCTAACCCAACTCTAATGATTGTGGTTAGGTGTATATATGTTTATTCACTAGGTGGATAGCTCATTTAACTGGAAAAAATGCTCAAAAACCCATCAATCTTATGAACAACTATGTACACCAGAAGATCCTAGAGTGGAACAGGATATCCTAAAGAGGGACAGCATCTAGTTTTGGGTGATGATTTAAAAATGCTTGCATTCTAACAGCTCAGGATGAGAAAAGTAGTAGTCTATGTTCTCTCTCTTCTCCAACTGCGACCTCTTCCTGCTTATAACCAAATAAGTTTAGCATCTATTGTCAACTCCTCCACTTTTGTCTACTCTGCGTAGTTCAATTGATTATTTTATCTTTGTTATTGAAACCATCTCTAATATATATTTTCTGAATTACAGTGTAGCAGCTCAAATCTAATTCTTCAGCTTAAAAGCTGCTCCCTCCTTCAAAAGACTACCTTTTTCTTATCAAGCTTTTATATATTTTTTCACTTCCATTAGTAATCATGTAGAGGTTTTAAAATCTGTTATTTCATGGTTGAGTTGTTTTTAAAACATTTAAGCACATCATAGAGGGTTTTTCTACAAAGTCAAACTACTAAGCAGCTTTTCAGTGCCTTTAACCTAATTATCAAAAACAAAATGGACATTTCTCAGGCTTGACTGTTTATTTTATCAGAATAAAGTGCTGTGGCTCTCAGATTTTGGGAAATATGCAACTACCAAATAATAGTGATACTAATCAATCGCCATTGTTGATCAATCTCATGTAACAGAGCTAACATTACCTGCATCACCCAGTATTAGTCTGTATTATCCTAACATTACTAACTGCTGACTGGTTGTCCAACAAATTCCCACTCAATCTGTCCCTCAGTTTCCCTGTCAAAAGCCTGCATCTCTGGCTGCTCCTCCCCCTGCCCACTGCTGCTGTCTTCACCTTTAACCTGCTGTTGCTGGAGCATTGCTGTCACAGAAGACATTGAGGCCTCAGCAGACCCTCCAGTGAAAAAGATTTTAGCATATTTTGCAGCATCTACAGGGATATCCTTGCACCTCTTTGCACAAACTTGGCTGCATTCCCTTCCTTTTGCTTTGGGTTCCCCATGTTTCCTCTCCTTTAAATCACACACTCTACACAGTAAAAGGAGTTTCGGGGACAGCACAGGAAAGCTGTCTTGTACTATATCCTGATTGGTCCAGTCCACTTTCTATATTAAAGATGGACAAATTGTGAGCTGGTTTCTTAGAATAAAATAAATAAATCCAACAGTGCTGGCCCACGGGGAAACACACACACACACACACACACACACACACACACACACACACACACACACACACACACACACACACACACACACACACACACACTCCTGATAGATACATATTGACAATAGAATCAGATAAATATGAGCTTATTGGCACAATGCCTAATGCCAGGCATGGCATAGAGGACTATAGATCCACTCAGTATCGAGCTGTGGAGCAGTGGAACTGGGTTCTCTAAATGAATGGTGCTCCATCCTGTACTTTTTGGATGAGTTGAGGATGAATTGGTGATTAATGCATCAGAATCAAGTACAAAGCTTCCCTGGACAAGAGAGAACTGCACTACTGCACTTTTACTCTCAATTTTGAATGGAACAGTGAAAGAGCAGGTCTCCCAATACTTTTGTCCATATAGTGTACTTCTCAAGATTTAGATATGTGGGAAAAAAGATTGTAACTCCTTTTATTGGCTGGATTACATTATTGAGATAGTTCACAGCTGTATTGCTTAGCTTGTCCAAGTATACATTTTAAGATTTTTCACAAGCTTTATTGACTTCTCTGAAGTTGATGCTTCCAGACTGTTGTCATGCAGTTACACTGTAAAAAGTTTAAGATCCTTAAGGAACCTTTGGAGATTCTTCGAATTGAAACTGCAGTGGAACCTCTTAAGGTGCTTCAAGGAACCTTCAGTAAAAGGACAAGGTTATTCGAGCTTCAAGGAACTTTCTTGAAGGGTTCATGAAGCACCTTCAGAAGTTCCTCCACAGTTTCACACTGAAGTTTGAAAGATCCTCAGTGATCTTGAACCTTTAAGAGGGCACCAGCAGCAGTAATTACTCCAGTTGGCCATTCTCCCAGCAGTGCTTCATGCAGTCAGCTAGTGTAAGCCTTTAGTCTTTCAGACTAGCTACTCTGTTTTGCTTCAAAAAGTTATTGCTTGTGGACAGGATTTTGGGGTTGTTAATGAAAGGGATTTTGCATTTTGTTAATGAAATGGAAGTTCAGTCAAGATTTGTTCACAGTTTCATGGTTTTACTTATTTCTGTTTGCTTTTGAAGCCATGGTCAAATTCCTGGTGGCACTTGGGTTCTTAGATTAATTGCTGGAGTTGCTGCTGCTGCCTGCCCTGTACCTTTATCGACCCACCTCACACCCCACACCCCACACCCCTCAACTCAGTTTGAGTCAGAGAGTTCAGTTTAAGTCTTAAAATGTTTATATATTATTAATATTATATATAATTCTCACCATTAATTAGGTTACAACTTCATCCGAAGCAGCTGGGATGTAAATAAAGTAGTAATATATTTCCCATGTTTTATAAGTATAAAAATATATTTATATAAATATAATTTATGTAATATTTTGAAATT
The DNA here is from genome assembly GCA_034509495.1 of Acestrorhynchus altus. NCBI lineage: Eukaryota > Metazoa > Chordata > Actinopteri > Characiformes > Acestrorhynchidae > Acestrorhynchus > Acestrorhynchus altus. The sequence goes on along the minus strand of CM067514.1, from coordinate 16,898,166 downwards.
TAACACACAATGCAAATGACAACTTTGCTTTTTATGCAGACTCCTCATTCATTAACACACTCCAGCACTGACCACTGACAAAACAATGACAAGCTACGTCCTGCCTTCTGAGGGTGATTCAAACTCCTCTTAGAATATATGGCTGTAGACTAAATGGATGTACAGAATGACCCCCAGCTGCAGCACTCTTTAATGACATCCTTTCTCTTGGCTACGGCCAGCCAGGCCCTTTTTGTCTGGCACGTCCTGAGAGTGGCGATTTTTCTGTCTGCTTTTTCAGCAGATCTGCTTGAGTGCTGCTCTGTGTGGGTCAAGGGAACGGCTGTGTGGCCATAACGGTCAGGTTCCTGGTGGCACTTGGGTCCTTAGATTAATTGCCCCTCACTAGAGGTCCTGTTACTGCCTGCCCTGTACCTTTATCATCCCACCTCACACACTCAACTCAGTTTGAGTCAGAGTTCATTTCTGCAAAAAGTCTTTCATGTTTCATGTAATTGTATATGTATTTTAGTTAGTATTTAATTATTTTATTCATGCTAATCCATTGTTTTCACCATTAGTTAGCAGTCTCTCTAATACATCTCCCAAAATATTAGTCATATGAAGATGTCCAAATGTATGAATAGCCTAGATCACATTAAAACTTCCTTTAAATGTGTTTCATAAATATGTTTAATGTAGTAATGATTAATACAATGGTAATATATTGAACCATGACAACTCAAAGAACAATTTGGCTGCTAAAATTCTTTGTCTTGTTATGGAGGATGGGTCCACATAGCAAAAAGGGTTCTGATATCTGTACGAGTCAAGAATCCTTTATGTTTAGGGTACATGTAAATTTAATAACTGTCTTTATAAGAAATCTAACCTGAAAATGGTCTATTTTGTCATTACAACCATTATATTTACATAAATACTTCTATTCAATTTGGGACATATTTGCTCCACCACTTCATGCTTTGTTGCCTTGCAATTATTCACAATAGCCTGTGGTATGTTGTGAGATATCAGAGTGCATGACCTTGGGTGTATTGTTTTTTCATACGAAAGTTCTGATTGTACAAACATTTAGTAGTTTTTCAAACAGTGACAAACAAAAACCGAGCAACATGTTTAGAGTGGCTCTGACTGGCTCAGTGGTCTCATGTGATTGGAATAAGATCTACTGATCATGCTGCTTACTATCGGCAGCCGGAGTCTGAGAGAGCAAAATTAGTCATGAGATGGTGCCCTCTCCCCACAACACACCCAGCGCGATGTTGGATGGCACAGGCATCTGTTAGCTGTTGTATCAGAGTTGGGGACCCAGCACCTACAACTGAGCATGTGCTTGTACTGTGTGATAAGTCCTTAGTTACTTCAAATTGGGATAAAAAAATACAAACAAACAAAAATGTAAACATCTAGCTGTTAACCCATTCTCCACCTCATTGATTAGATTCTCCTTGTTTCCTTTTGCCTTCGTGGAGGTGGAACATGCAGCATGATGCATCAAACACAAAAATGGGCTGTCTGGCTACACCAGTGCTCTGTGGTGAGTAGTGGCAGGCCTTTACTTATGGCAGACTTAATTTTAGGTTTTTGTATCATTTTATATCATATATTATTTGGATGCCTGTGTGTGTGTGGCTTGTTTACCAGCATAATGTACTGTATCTGCTTTAGATCTGCAGCTAATCCACCTCACAGCTGGCAAGATTTAAAGGGTGTTAGTGCTCCTTCATAGGTCTTGTAGAATGAGTTTGTATAGTACGCAAGAAAGTCAGCTCAATAATGCATATTCAGATGCATATTCAGTCAAACAACCCAGTTTTTGAACAGTATTATTTATTAAACTATCACAATTGGGTTTTTCTATTTATTTACTTTTGGCTATAATTGTTGATGACTTGCATACTATTATGCATGTGGAAATGATGTACAGGTTGCTATTTCAATCAAATAAAATGAATGCTTCCCTATGTGCACTGTAATTATGCTTATTGAGCATTTACTCTGTAATTTTTGCTCTCTTACTTTTCACTGACAAAAATCCACAAATCACAGAGCTCATAATAATCGGATGGCACAACACCAATGACAACACACATTTTATGGCTTCCTGTCAGAAACATTTAAAGTGCAATGTATTGTCTTTCTCAGGTCAAATGTGAGGGAAGTGAGAGGCAATCAAGTAAAAGAGAAAGAAAAAAAGGTTCGTGAGAAACAGACGTAAATAATGGACAGGAAGTGAAGATCAAAGTGGGCAAGTAGGTCCGTTTGTTTTCATATTCACCCACCGCCCCTGTCCTGCTCTTAAACACGCAAATCGCCTTCTGAGGCCCAGCCTGGAGGAAGTGTTGAAAATGGTTACGTCCCATCCTGAGGGTCCAGGCTGCCATCCCCCTCGCATTGTGAAGGGGTGTCACGACAGGGAGGAAAGGTGTTGTATGGTGTGGTGTTTTCCAGGAAAAGGCTTCAGAGAGCTGCTATGAGTTCAGAAGAAGAGTTATGCCATCTTGCGTAGTAGATAAAACGAAGGTGTGCGTATGGCAAGGGTTTGACTTTTTTTTCATCTATTGTTGGAAAAGAAGACCTTTGGGATGTGAAGGATGCTGGGATATTAGGGAGGGATCACTTTAGTACATGACATGCATTAGATTGGGAGGCTTTGGATTTTGGTTTAATAGACAATTGGTAGAAGTGATTGTGTTTATTATTATTATTATTATTATTATTATTATTATTATTATTATTATTATTATTATTATTATTATTATTATTATTATTATTACATCAAAATTAAATGATAATGTCAATTTTAATAATGCCCAAAGAAAGAATTCTAATAAAGTAATGTTTCATTCATCATGAAATATTAAGGTGGTTGCTGGTGTTTCAAACTTCTGGTGTTTCAATTTATACAGTTCTATTGAGAATTTGTAGTCTATTTGCATCTAGCATACAAAAGATTATATTAGTGCAAAACATGCACTAGTTCTGTGCAAAATCTATAGTTACTGTGCAATATCAAGTCAGTGCTTGTTCAGAAAATGTGCAATATCCACACAATTACATGTGTGATCCTGTACATTTGTATAGTTTCTTAATTTGTGTTTTGTACAATGTGCATTTTGTCTAATTACTGCTCTTTATTTACTTACTTATCTGATCTTATCTTATCTTATTAATGATGCTTGTCTTACGGTCCCTAAAAGTTATATTGCAGAAGATCATTTAAAGATATGGTGTTTGTCAATACTGTTGCTGTCCAGTGGAAAACATGTGTCTTCACAATGACTTCACAATGCTCTTAACTTGAATGGGATATAACATAAAATTTTAAATTTCTCATATTTTAGAGCTCTACTACTCACTCATAATGATTTATATGGTGTACAGAGCTAAAGTGGACAAAAATGGGGCAGACATTTTTCATTGGACAGCAGTGATATGATGTGTGTGAATTTTAAAACAATTCAGGAAAATATAAAATGTCTTAGATGCATTTGTAGACAAAAAGAGTGTGATGAAATGGTCTAAATTGTAGTTCATTACAATTGATTTTATTTGCTCATTTACAGGATTATTATGTAACTCTGTTGAACATTCTGAAACATGATTATTAATAACAATTGTTCACTGTGGTTTATAAGTGTGGAAAGAACCAAGGATTGTCCCCATATACCCTTTAACCAAGCGATTATCCTCCGTATGTTTTCACAGTGACGGTCATAATCTTTTATCACATCTCTCGCAGGTCCCTCACAGCAGGATAATGTAGGTAATAGCCGTTTGATTTAACCATTATGGACATTTCAGGGGAAGAAATACTTGTTCATCTAGATAACTGTCCTGTGTGCGTTGCCGCATTTGGCACTGCCCATTAGCTTTCATTCATCACTGAAATAATGGCCGACATGGTGGAATTTTCACATGGTTGAGTAGGCTTTCCTGCTCATTAAATGCCTCTCTCCTGCTCTCATTCTCAATCTCAATAGGGAAGAACATACTTGCCTTTGTGCCTGTTACTCTCTGCCTTCAGACGAGTAACAGTAACTCCTATTAGAGCAGATTTCAGACATGTAACGTGTGCTATTAATGATCAGGAAATATTTAAAACAACGATTATTTGACCGCAAATGTTTAATATCTCAGCCCGTTATGGCTCTGCTCATTTTAAAAGGTTACTATGGTTTTACTAAAAGATTAATAGATCTCTTCTGTTTGCTGATAAACAAAGATGTTGCATTAACTGGACAGAATTTCTTATCTTAAGCAACAAAATAGATTGCAAAATTCAAATTTTAGCAGAAACAAATCAGATTATTACTTTCAATAACAGCAATGCTAATGCAACATTTACATTTTGTTTGCAACACTATAAGCAATAAATGATTTTGACAATAGCAACATCAATTCTCCTTCAATGCGTCTTCAAATGTCCAGTTCAAAAAGATGTGGCTGACTAAAGTACAGAAAGTCCTACCTAGTTCTAGCTAGTATTTTGAGGACGTTTGAGCAGAAAGTAGTGCACAGTATCACAGCCCCGGACACAGGAGACTATGTTCCTGTCATCATTATTTAATTAGTAAAATTAAAATCCTTTGGAATATACTATATTATTACAGTGATCTGAGCTGCTTCCTTAGCTAACAGCTGCCCTCTGAGGCAGAACAAATGTAATTGGTTCAGGAAAAAAAATAAATAACCAGTAGGCTGATCTTTAGAAAAATGTATATGTGAATGCATTACATAAAAAGGCAACTTACCTTACATTTATATACCTATGACATTGGTTTCTTAGAAAACCTACATGGAAAATCCAGCTCGCTTCTAAGGCAGCATTTTCTTTGATTGCTTGCTTGTTAACTGGCTAACTAAGTAAATCTGTCAAGAATGCTTAGCTACTGAACATGAGCATTAGAGCTGCATTTATATAATGGAATTAAACACATGCCTCTTAGTGTGAAACTGTCACATTAAAACATCTGTGCTCTGTGCTGACATACAGTAAAGACAAGATTGGCTGGAAGCTGTGAAATGCTGTCTTAGATGGTAGCTAGTTGGTTCTCCATGCGGTGTTTGAGAAATTAACCCCAAACAAATGAATTTCAAACTATATACATATACAGCTCTGAGGAGCAGAAAGCTGCTCCTACTGATTATTTTAAATTGTTATTCTCTGAACCAATTGCTTTTGTTCTGCCTCAGAGGATCAGTGTTAGGTAGTGATTTTACACATGAGCCTCGCATTGGGGAAGTTTTTTCTAAAACACAGCTAGATAAATTAAGTGACATGAAGTATTTTACACTTAAAACGTCTACTAAACTAATATTGTCCCATGTTTTGAAAATATTACATATTTGCAACTATCTCGCAAAGTATGTGTTTGTGAGTGAGTCTTCACTGTGTAACTGGTTGGGTTGTAATAGCTAATATCATGTTGGTGTAGTGGGTAACAACACTGCCTTCCCAGTGGCAGACTAGGGTTTAATTCCCTGCTCGAGCAAGTCCAGCACACAACACTAATAAGGGTGCTTGAGCAAGACTCCTAACTCCTAACTACATTCACTCGGTTGTGTTGCATGATTTCAGAATGAATAAAAAGACATGTAGGTTAGTTTTATGCCTGTGGAGGGTATTGATGCTCTATTTCGACTGTCCTGAACTTAAATTGTACCCTGCAAAAAGAAGCGAGCCATAATTTTTTTTGTGTGCCAGTACACAATTAGTAGCTGGACAGTGGGCAACATGATTGTTTAGAGGGAGCAGAGGAAATAGGCTAATGTTTGCTCTCTTTACAGTTATTTGTAGTCAGCTGGTCACTTGGGTCACTATGACCACTGTTTTTGGATGGTGTGGCATTTACCATGCATTTCCTAGATAAGAGGGTTGGACATTGCCCTTTTGAACCAAAACGTTCTGGTCACTGTGCTAACACAGACATAATGATGTGATATATTTAGTATATTCCTTTTAGTTCAATATTTTTTCTGGGCTTTCAATTATGAAGTGAAAAGAAAACACTGACCCCCTGGGAAGTGTTTAAAATATTGACCTTCATTGATTACTTGATGACATCCAAAATTGTAACAACATACTACTTAATTCTAAGCCTGTAATTTAATTTACATAAAATATTGACCTTCATTGATTACTAGACAACATCCAAAATTGTAACAACATACTACTTAATTCTAAGCCTGTAATTTCATTTAGATAACCTTCGGTAGTACACTTCAATGAACCTTGGCCTTGCATGACCATATGAACCCTGGTCAATATGTGTGACTCCACTTTGAACCAGGAGCCATTGCTTTAATAGTGCCTTTATATTCAGCAGATGTGTTTCCTTAAGTGGACATTTGAGTCCGTAGGCCATGATCCCATCAAAAAGATGAAGAAATAGAGGTTTAGCATGTCTTACTCATTTGTTTCCATTCAAATTGCCATTGCGGTGGCAGAGAACCCGTATGCTGCCTTGTCCTATGCAGTTGTTAATACGCCTTTTGGGACCAATCAGAAAGAATAAATAGTTCATAGAGCACATTTGTTGGAGCCAGATGCATGTTTAGATGAATTACTGTGTTATTGAGGTCAGATGCAAAATGTTTATATACGTCCATCCTGAAAATTTCATCCCACTCTCAGTCAGAGTAGCTACACCAATGCTTTTGAAGGCTCCAAAGGAATATAATCTCCAGATAGCATATCACCAACAGGATGTCTTTAGATCCTGACATTTACTTATTTTACTGACTAGATGTGTTGCAATAAAGATACTCATCTGCAAGGTTACAATGGAAGCCTATGGTACAACCTTGAACACACAAACAGAGCCTGCAAACGTGTCAAAAAAGCTTAAGCTAAAGTTTTGGAACTGCAGACCACAAAGTGTCATGTATTTTCATGTTTCATTTTTTGACATGAGTGTGAATAAAGGTGAAATGGTTGCTATCATAAAACACAATAACTTTATTTTTTATGTTTTACACTGTTTAAAAAAAGCCAGTCCATATATATAAGGGGCCATCTTATACCCCTCTAGCCCTTTCCTGGCAGCAACATGATGGGTCCAACTTAAAATAGATGAATGCTTTCATTAGAAGGGGTGTCCACAAACATTTGGCCATATAGTGTATATCGTCTTGCATTAGTTTGAACATTTTGTGATGAACGGAAGAGTAGAAGACTTGGAATTACATCCAATTAAATCTTTCATTGAGTGGGTTTACATGTGCTGTATAAACCAGTCTTAATCAGATACTGTATGATATACAATTATCAACCATAAGATTATGGTTTGTATTTACATTCATTGTCCATTTTATCAGCTGTTTTACCAAATAGGAGAACTTTGTAGTTCAGTAATTACAGACAGTAATCCATCTGTTTCTTTGCATACTTTGTTAGCCTCCTTTCACCCTATTCTTCAGTGATCAGAACCCCTCAGAACTGACACAGAACAGTTATTATGTGCATGCTGATATATTCTCGTTACTACAGATGTGTAATTATAGAACTACAGGAAGCTCCTCTCTGGTAAGAGGAGCTCATGAACAGTGAGTTTAGAGAAAAGGACATATGTCGTATTGTTATGGTCGACCTGTGTATAGCACTATGGGTACAAAAATGATTGAAATTTGGGTCAATAAATATTGTTCACTTTGTTCATTTGAAGTATTATGTGATTTTACTTCATTTGACCTGAATAAAATCATCTCTGTTGCTTGTAACCACATGAAGCAGATTCTTTACTGAGTGAATGGTATTCGTCTAAAGAACTTTTTGTGCCACCTTTATTATTGCATAGTGACATTTGTTCAAATATAACAAAGATGTCTTATAACTTGTGGTTTTATCATATTTTTAATCTAATCTAAGGTCATCTTCAGCAGTTGAACCGCTGTGGTAGATTCTTATAATACAAGTATTATTCCCTGTTATTTGTGTGAAAATGTTTAGTTTTCTTTATACACCACTAACCACTTTATGCCTCTATAGACATACTGAATTGGCTAACAGAGAAAGTTTTGTTCACAGTACAAGGCTGTGGAATGTGGACTATTATTTCTATGAAAGGCTGAGCAAAGAGAGCATGCAGGGTCACTGAGACCCACTATTAGAAAAGCATTGACAAAGAAGAAAGAGAATCAAAAATTCATTTTTTTTCTATTATTGTGAACTCCACAGTTATCTTTTACTCTTTTAGACTCTCAAGGCTGGAGATATCACGGCACCTTGGACATTCCTTGTCAAGAATGCAGTGTATGCCATTATCACTGCTGGAAAAACCTTCTTTCGTTTTGAAAATCCATCCCGATTGGCACAGCTATGCCACAAGTGATTGGTTCTTCAAACCTAGAAACCCTGGAAGTACTTATTGGTGAGCTTAGAATTTGTTTTGTTTAACTTTAACTTGTTGAGGTAATGCACAAAGTTTTGGCGAAGCAGGAAACAGTCAGAATTAAAACTTATCAGTGCAGAATTTTATAATGCTTTCACTTGAACTCTGCACATGGGTATTAACATTTAATGGAACGCATGGTAAATGATTTGATATAAAGGTGAATACTGTGAATACAAAAAAATTAAAAAGAAATAATATAACCTTTTTCAATGTAACCTACAGGCTGAAAAAATCCACAGCGAGACGAAATGTGTTAAAAATATTTGGACTATATTTAGTTTGTGAACATTTCATTTGGATACTTTAACCCTTAGAACATGAGATCTGCATTCCACAGGCAGTTACATGCTGTTTTCTAGACTTCATTACTCCAGTGACTAATCCAGCTCAACAACTAAAATATACATAATTCCATCTGAATTAAATCCCACTTTAAATGCCAAAGGAGCTTCCAGTGTATGTTTACTGCTCTGCTGATAAGTATCTCCATTCAGAATCCAACCTATCAGCAAGTGGGGGTGGGGCTAATGACATCACTAACACAGATATTGGGTAATAAATGAAAATGAGAAGGAAAGGGCTCTCTTCCTTTGTCCACAGTGTACAAATTTCAGAATAAAAGTCTATGGATGATCCTTTTCCAACAGGACGTCTGAGACATAAAGTGTATTTTAGTTCTTAAAAGCAAAAACTAAACTACAACAACAAAAAACAAAAAACAAAAACATGGTCAAGTTCACAAAGATATTTAAGTTATTTTAATGTTTACAAATAATGAGCCCTGAAAAAAACAATATCTGAGATGTGTAATTGTTTCCTATAAATGCTTTTCTATGTTTCTGGCAAATAAATGTATGTCAGACTATAAAAATATCACACAACCCAACTTAGGGTTTTAAAGGTTAACTTGCCCCCATTGCTGACAAAGATATGTAAATGCACATTAGTCCATGTAGAGAATGATTGCTAATAGAATAGGATTCACTAGAGCACTTGAACATGAGCACACCTTATAGTACATGTGAATTAGAGCAGTATAAAGCCCCCCAGCAATGAGCTGTGGAACTGTGTTCTTTGAAATGACTCCATCAAATCAAATCAAATCAAATCAAATCAAGTCATGTCAAAATGTATCTGTATAGCTCTTTTTACAACTGATGTCACAGAGCAGCTTTACAGAAATCAAAAAATAAAAAGGTGAACAACACATGAACAAAGAATAAAGACATGCCAAACTATGCCAAGCCAAAAGGTGACAGTGGTAAGGAAAAACTCCCTCAGACCTGGAGGAGGAAATTTTGGAGGAACCAGGCTCACAAGGAGGGGACCCATCCTCCTCTGGTCATCTATTTATACATAGCTAGTTAGGACACTGGACCCCCACATCCAATAGTTTTGGTATGAGTTAGGCAACGCAGTTACTCCAACACAGAATGCCTCAATAGAGCAGGTGTCTCAATACTTTTGTCTATATAGTATACACTGATCATCAATACAATTATGACCACCAAGTTTCTACATTCACTGTCCATTTATTACCTCCTCTTACCATACAGGAGCAGTAGTTCTCATCTGTAGTTCTCAATTACAGACTGTAGTTGATTTGTTTTTCAGCAAACCCATTTCACCATGATCTCCACAAAAAAATGTATTATTTCAGTGGTGGGTCATTCTCATAATGACATAGTGATGGTCAGTTTGTGTTACATTGGTACAAATGGATCAGACACAGGAGTGCTGCTGCAGTGTTTATCAGGGACTAATACAATGGGACATTGAATATGTATATATTAATGTGTAAAATGCTTAACAAGTTACACGATTAAGTAATATACTATACATACTAATCAATACGGGTGAATGGTTTAAGAAGATTTCAACAGTGCAGAATGGTATTAACAAATAGCTGGTTTGAGGAATTGTGTGGGCTCAGATGAAATCTGCATGACCAAGAAAGAACAGCTTGCATATTGGATAAAAAGCAAATCAAAATCCCATATGATTGCCAAGAATCTGCATGAATTGCTACCCAATTCTAGAGAGGTGGTGTGCTATTCCACTGTGCAGCATTGCTTGCAAACAGTTCTTCATGAATCAGTCATAAGAAGGCCCTCATTCCAAAGCCTAGTGTCTGAAGTATGAAACCAGAAACATTTTGGAGACCAGTGTGGTGCAGATTGTTTATATGCAGGTGTTTTTCTAGCATAGCTAATGGCAGAATAGAATATTAATGTGGAGAAGATAATTATGGAATTTTATTAACCAGTAAAAGTGACTGTCTGATTACTGATTAAGTGATCACAATCAGGCTTTCGGATGTGCCCCTCAGATGTGTCAAACAGAGATGGAGTCATCAAAGATCCATAACAACCACCCCCGCCACCACCACCCCCCCAAAAAAAGAAGGAGAAGGGAAAAAAAAGAGGAACAGCCGGCCGAGTAGACTTCCTCTGATGAAAGGGTCAGTGGCACCTGTAAATCTATGGGCTTGGGGTGCAGCTGCAGAGACTTCAGCAGCTTAGCACCAAGGGACCCTAAACTACCCTTAAACACACACACACAAGCACACTTACACACATGTACACTAGAGAGCAATGGAAGCGGATGTACTGGAAAAACCCAGCAAATGGCATTGGAAACACACCCACGCAGTCTTGCAAGAGTGCGTGTGTGTGTGTGTGTGTGTGTGTGTGTGTGTGTGTGTGTGTGTGTGTGTGTGTGTGTGCGTGTGCGTGGTGTGTGTGTGTGTGTGTGTGTGTATGTGCATGTGTGCGTGTGTATGTGTGTGTGTGTGTATGTGCATGTGTGTGTGCGTGCATGTGTGCTGATAAATGAGTATTTCTACATATAATCTTTATATCAGATTACAAAGAATCACCTAAAAATCTAAAAACATTTTAATCTCACCAGCACAACATTAGTTTGGTCATGTCATAATATTCCCACAGCTGGGAATATGCAATGCTGCAGATGTTTTTGAATTTAGGGATTGTCTCTTAGCACATTATCTTCACATTATGAAAATATATCATATATTTTTCATATATAAACATATATATATATGTTTTTGAAAACACATCTGTGTAGAAGTCACATAATTCCATTCAGTATCATTTTAATATACAGTAGTATACAATATTATCAGTAGTATGCAGCAGTTTATAAAGTATGTAAACAGTTTACAATGAGAGCTAAAGAGATTATGAGCACACCTCCACACAATGGGGCTGCTTTAAAAAATCAAATAAACAATGGAAGTCTGTTCACCTTTGTATAAATTCCAAAGACAACATTATTATACGTTTTATTGTGAAGATTCAATCCAGATCCAGATCCAGATCCTGTGTATTTATGCTGTTAATCTGGTTCAGACAATGTATAATTATGTTGAATTAATTTTGTTTGCATTGATTTAGAAATATTTTAAATTATTATATTGAATTGAAATCAATTTTAAGGCATTTCTTATCCAGAGTGACTTGTTCACACAGCAAATATCCTTAACTAGTTTGTATAGGCTAGAATCCAGAAATACCACAAGCTATATGGGCATGAGGCCTATCTTATAATGTTTGTACACACAATGTTTACTTCTGAATTGTTCATAAACAGCAGGTGTTTTCATTTGCAGAAGATATGTTTTTTGTTATCTGTGTAAAAATAGTGTTACATTAGTTCAAATACTTTTAATATTAATTAACAAAGCACATCACTTTGCATTATCACTGCCATGATGACACGTTGCCTCACTAAAATGGTTATAATGAAAGAAATTCCTTAAAAATCCATCTCCTTAATGTAACTTAATAAAGCAAGGCTTTAGTCTACTGCACTAAACTTTGACAAAGCATTCTGGAATGACAATATTCAAGACAATATATGTCTTAAACAGATGCCTGAGTCTGAATAACCTTTTTAACATTTAAGAAACCTTCACGTAATGTATGTTCTATACAAATATAAGGCTTTTTCCTAGAAACATTAAATCATGCAGAGGTTCTTTAAACTAGATTAACAAGAGAGTTCCTACTCCCCTCAAATAAATTTAAAACATTCCATTTGATGGATGTTGTGTACAGATTTCAATTCAGATCTTGATCCAGATGTTATAATGTATTTATTTTGAAAAGTGTGTTTAATTCAAACAGCAGAGAATTGTATTCATTCATCAGAATTCATCAGGTTTTGCACTGCAGAACACCGTGCAACTAGACCCTTGGTCTGTCACAATTACCCGCACCAGTAAACTGGTTTAAACTGGTTTATTTGGTTTCTTGTTATAAAGATCAAACTAAAACCTAAAAATCAATTGGTTTCTTGTTTTTTTTGTTATGAAATATTCAGATAGAAAATAGTACAGTTGGTGATTTCACAAATGAATGATGCAAAAGAAAACAGTTCATAGAGGCTTTGAAATGACAAAGATGGTACAACTAAAAGACTTATTCTTTTGAACATTCACCCAACATTGGTTGTCAGATATGCTTCATGATATTATGATGGAGAGGTTAGGTAGCAGTGATCCAAGAGCACAGACACATTTCATTTTCCTCTGGGGCCCATTTTTGGACTATTTAAAGTGACCACAAGAGCCTTTTGTGTTTCCTTTTCATTGTTTCTCTCTGTTACCTCTTCTGTGTATGTTGGGATTCATGTGTGGTTTTTTTAAGGGAATGGGGTAGTGAGTTAGTGCTTTTTGTTTTTGATACTGTACTGTTATGTGATTCAAAATGCTAAATAATGTGTGTGTGTGTGTGTGTGTGTGTGTGTGTGTGTGTGTGTGTGCGCACGCACGCGCGTCTATGTGAGTTCCAGAGAGACAGAGAAAAAGAAACGGCTTTAGCAGTGTGGCAGGATGCCAAATAGACTTGGTTGGCATGATGCAACCACATTCATGTTTGCCTCTAAGTATGCTCATGTAATACACACGCTCCGCTCTGGGACATCAACAAATGCTGCATTGGAGGTAATACCACACCAAACAGGACCCCCAAAGGCAGTGACATGCCAGCAAATGAGGAACGCTCTCTTATAGGGTTGTTGTGTTTCCACATCTGTGTCACACCAAGTCAAATATTTGCATGACTGAAATTCCAGGTAGGATGTGCTTTGATGTATTTTGCTGTTTTTGAAATTTTCTTTACTGTAATTCAGTTTTGGTTGGTTGGTTGTTTTGCTGATATTTTCCTATTTCTCATTTGTTAGTTGAAAAAGAAATACTAAAAAAAGACACAAAAGCAGGAGAATATACAATTCCAGTATTCCAGAACTTAATAATTCCAGCAATTATTTGTCACATAGTGTCACTATTGTATCAAAAGCTTGTAGCTTCATTTGTTACTTCTATTTTAAAATTTCAGCACGAACAAAGAAATGGACCCAACTTACATGGAGTAAAGTCTTGTCACAATTACTTACATAAAAAGCTACATTATGCCTCCCCTCTCTATGGGACCACAGCGAGAAATAGTGAGTTCTCTGAAGTTCTCTCCCACAAAAAATTGTCTTCTGTGCCTAAAAGGAAAAACAACAACCAGACCACTTCTAACTGTGGGTCTGGTAACACTACACTTGCAGGCTCCCCACATGACAATGTCAGGTGGCGCAGGCCTTAAGCCTCTGACAGCAGGTTCTGGATGTCACAGGAGCCCTTTGTTATTTTGGAGGGAGCATGTGTTTGTCTTGTAGTGGCTCGGGTTTCTCGTCCCGTGCCGAGCCTGTCCCTTTACGCTGGGCTTCAAACCCATGTGATGGATGGCGACCCCCGGCTGCTGGCACTCACCCGCGGAACACTTCTCCATGTGCATTCCCTGGACCTTATTTATATTCCCTCCAAAGAGCAAAGGTGCTCAGAATATCTTTTTATGGATCACTTTGGCTCCTCAGTGGCAAACCACACCATGTCTAATACAATAAGACAGAGGATCCTCCTTTACTGCAACTGGGAAGCAACAAATAGGGAAGTGACAAATGTAGGCTTGTACCAGAATATTGGAAAGATGAGGATTAGAAGGAATTCCCTGTGATCCAAAGTATAAAAACTTTATCTGTAAACCATTGAGGAATTAAAACACAACATACACACTTTTCTTGGATTAAAGAGTTTTTCAGGGCAAAGAAAAAAAAATTGGACAGTTGCCTGGCTAGATAGACAGGTAACCCTGTCTAAATTCTGTAGTCTATGTATTCCATGTGTTAGTGACGCTCCCGAAAGCTGAACATCCAAAGCAAACTTCAAGCTTCATAATCACCTGATAGGGTTTGACTTTTTAGAAAGACAAATATTGCCAAAGGAGGAAATGGCAAAGGGGATGGAGGGATAGAGTCATATATTTAAAGGTAATTGCTTAAAATTGTAAATTATATTAATGTAATTAATATGTTTGTTCCACTAACAGAGTGCCTGTTTTCATTTATTAGGACTGATTAGATGTGCAAAGTATTGTAATTTGGTTAGTGGCAACCAAAACATACTGTTTATCAAAACAAATCAATACTGTGGATATACACTGTAAGAAATGGCAATTTAATGGAACTGTGGAAATCAAGACAGGACCAAGAAAACTCCCAGATAGAACCGTTCAAACGTTGCCAAGAAAGGAGAAACAAACCCAACAGGACATCAAAGTGTGTGGAGGTTTATCCAACACAGGAATTGCTAGTAAAACAAAAAGGAAACCTTCCCTATGACATCAGGACTTCATTTAGTGTTTAAACTTCTGAATAAGTTGGAGGTGATGTGCTGTGAAGAACTTCATGCATACACCAGCATTCCAAAAGTCTTAGCACTATGCGATTGATTATAAAGTGGTGCCACTTCTGAGGGCGGCTTGGGAATGCCAACACTTTGTGAGTTCTGAGGTGTTATCTTGTGAATGAGGTTGAACACAGACCAGTGTGCTCATGGCAAGGTGAGTTCATAGAAATTAATGGGACATGCCACTTCTGAAGTTGTTAAGGCATTTAACATTCTTTGATTCACAGACCAATGTCTTCCAGAAATATGTTATAGAAGACATTACCACCCACAGTGGACAGTGCAGTTGGTGGTGGCAACGTCTGATTAGAGTTGTCGGTGTGAACAGACATATGCAATTCTGCCATAAATCACATCCATATTCTAAGTAGGAGGCCCCATATGTATATCCCGCTGGTCAGTACAGCATTCTTAAGCTTCCTTGGGATATTGCATACTCTGGCCACGTATAACAAATGGTATTTCTAAAGATTCTTCTCCTCTTTGTAGAGTATTACTCAATGTTTTTTGCTGTGTTAATATAATTATGGTCTTTCCGAATCCTTTAGTAAGCTATAGGCTTTCTCATTTCATTCACTGAACAAGTAACAAATAAATGAATATGCATTAAATACTCAGAGCATACCAACTGAGACCTTTCGTGACCTCAATCCTTAACGATAATTGAGTGGTTTTCATCCATGTTTCCTCTTCCCACTGATGTGTGTTTAAAATTTCGTTCATGATACGGCTGTAATGAGAGAAAAACAACGATTTGGAAAAGAAAGAAAGACAGAAAGAAGGGAACATTCCCCAGAGTTGGAGACTCTCCCGCCTGTGTTTGGCCATAATTACCCAGTGGTAAAGTTTACCTGAGAGCCTTGTATCGCCATTCTCCACCACACGCTTCCTGCGCTTCAGCAGGGCCTTAGTGAAGACGGTGTTAATTGGCCTCCTGAGTTAGCACAACAGTCAGGGTAAAGGTGGTATCCTTGATGTCTCAGCACACTCGCCACTGGTGACTGATTCCTTTCGAGTCAGCCACGTTGCTCGCATATCCTATGGCTCATTAAACACGCAGAGCAGCAATGAACAGGGGGAGGAGGTGAGGAGGGATTTGTCCTCATGGATTACCGGCTCAAAGAAATTCTGACTAAAAGGTAATTAATAGTTCTAGCGTGAGGAACGCTCCCTGAACATGATGAGCTCTCAGTCATGGCAGTGAATTAGTGACGAGGGTTGGTGCTGTTTTTAGTCCTAAGCGAGTTGTGTGACAAGTTTGCAAGAGTTTGCCTGAGGTTAGTTCATGTAAAGTTGGTGTGCTTCCTTGCATTTTGGCCTACACACCTAAAAGTTTGCCAGCAGTAAAATAAAAACAACTAGATCATTTGGAGATCCAGAGAATGTTAGGGCTTTGGAGTTGAATATCTATGGATGATTTGGTGGTCATAAGCAACCCTTCCAGCACACCACAGAGAATGGTCAATGGTCAAAACTTTTCATATAGTTGCTAACCATACTGCCTTGTATTTTTAATGATAGGGCTAGTTTGATCAATCTTTTTTTAAGAGAATAAGGCAGCTCAGCTGTCAGGCAACTGTATGCTGTGCCTTTGAAAATGATAATGAGGCATGCTTGCAAAACATAACAAATGTTTGCAGAATTTGTGTACCAGGACGAAAGTCAAATATTAACTAACTTTTCAGCGCTGTCTGCCTTCGCTGACAGGTAGTCCTCATCTAAATCTTGCATTGGTTGAGGAATGGGACGTAATTCCAAGATACTGTGTTTCATTTTTAATCTTTTATCAATTTTAAAGTATTTTTCGGTATATACTTTATCTGAGCTCCTCAGCATGTTTGCAGGAGAACTAGAAAATCATTATTCAGTGGAGCAAATCTGTCTCATTAATATTAAAATGATGATTATTTAATATTCTGTACAAGGAATTGTTTGACAACAGTAACGACTGTATGCTCATCAACAGGAAAACCAATGAAGGTAGGAGGCTACAATTTAGATCTAACAATGCCATCTGAAATTGATCTCACTTCAAATCAAATCTAAGAACTGATGTTTCCACAAAGCAGCTTTAAAGAAATCCAGCAATAAGAAAAGATCACACATAAAACCTAAAATCCCCAGTGAGCAAACCAAAGGTGACAGTGGCAGGAAAACTCCCTTAAAGCTGCAAGACAAAATTTAGGAGGAACCAAGACTGAAATGGGACCCATCCTTTATTAATTAAAAAAAAATTATAAATATTGACTCACAGCCCTTTATCTTTAATTTAATACATCAATTAAAGCTCAGGAATAAGCAGGGCCTAAAATGAAAAATGGATCACAGCATTTTACACCCACTGGGAAATGTCCATTTTGCATTTAATGGTCTCATCAACCTCTCTAATTTCTTAACCTTAACTGCACTAATAAACTGAGAAGTACTAACAATAGAATAGAACTCTCATAATAAAATAAACATGACAATGTTAGGACCACACGTAATGCCAGGCTAGGCTGGAGGGCTATAAACACACAGGCACACAGATATTAGAGGAGAATTAAAGGTAATAAAAATTGGTTCTGCTTTTGTTGAAGTAACTGTCCCTACTGTCCAGGCACAGTATATCACTGTAGCCCTTGTGTGGTATTAGGCATGTTGCCATTAGGTTCATGTTTATCTGCTCTAGAGAGTCCTATTCTATTGGGGGTTTGCACATCTGTGACAGCACATCGGTGCAGCCTAAAGTAGCTGAACTTCTTCATTAGAAGGGATGTCCAAAAGCATTTGCACATGGTATTGTGTGTATGATACTGTATGTATACACTATTTTGACCCATAGTAGTCATAATTATTGCATGTGATAAAGTTTTGCCTTCTAATGTAATTCATTGTAAGTCACAATGTAATTAAGTATGTACCCATGTAATAAGTGTAGAGGTTTAGCTGGACTTTAATTACGATTATTATGTTTTTGGAAAACACATAACAAAATATAAAGCGCTAAAGACTTCACTCTATAAAAACTCCAAATTCCAATCAGGAGACAATTTTAACTTGCTTTAATTTAATTTTTACTGCAGCAGGTGAAAAACTCATGTTGGAATGACTCTGGGCAGGTTGTGCCAGAGTCATAGACATATTCAGTCATTTCTTGGCTCAGTGCACATCTGCTTCAAGCCTGCTCCTATTAGCTGTCTTTCAAAAAAAGTACAATATAACCTGCCTCAATATCTATAAGCCTGTTACACTCATATTAGAGCTAATGGCAACACTTGCTGGTTATAAATGCTTGTCGCATGATTAATCATGTGTTACAATGTTGGAAGTGGTCGTAACTCCAGTGGCAGCTTATGTTTCAGCCCCAGCTCTTTTCCTCATTTTACTCTCATTATTGAAGCTGACTTTATACTTATAAACATTAACCATTATAAGTAATAATTAATATTTTAAACTTTTACATTTTACACATTTGTCATTTATTGAGGATTAATCTGTTAAGTTATTTTAAGGGATACGTTTTACACAATGTTTTGTAAATGTTGATGAAAAAATATAACCGAACCTTTATATCTGTCATTGCCTCTCAGCTGGACGCACTACAGTTTGCATACAGGGCATTTAGCATCTGGACTCCAGAGGCATACACATAGTGAAATCCTGTTTTGTGGACTTCAGCTGAACATCCCTGAACTACTGCTGAACTGACAAACAGGAAACAGTATGTATGGCTGGGCATCTGTCTCACGGTAGCTCTGTCTCAGCACAGGTGTACCACAAGACTCCATGCTTTGTTGCCTAACGATTAGCCTGTTGTATGTTCACTCTTAGATACCAAAGATCCACACTTTGTAGGCAGTTACATGCCATTTTCTAGGCTTCATATCTCAGGATCAGAGTAATGTCCTATACAATAGATTTATAATATGTAATAATATAAATGTCCTCGTCAATCTAATCATTACAAATAAATAAATATCAAAATTCTTACACTTTTAGCTGATCATTTTTCAATTTGATTTCTTTTTTAGTTCTTATAAGAAAAAAATAAATAAATAAAAATCAAAAAAGTTTAGATGCAAGAACAAATTTTCATGACTAGACATGGTCAAATTAATACAAATATCAAAATTCTGTTCATTTCAAAATCTCAAGTGAAAACAAATGTGAGTAGACTAGGATCTACTGAAAACAACAATATGTATGTGGAAATGATATGTGTGACATAAATAATTTTCTATTTTTTATCCTTTTTTTGCAAATGTAAGTTCATTAAACTATGAAAACATCCCACCGAATTAGCCTGGAGTTCTAAAGGTTAACTGCATGGCATTGAGTTCTTTCCAGATCAGAAGAGCAGACTAATGCAGTGAAAGCCACAAAAGCAGAACTCCCTTTAGAGTTTCTACTGACATGTATGTAGATTGTTTTTGGGCACACAGTGTAACACATTCAGCTCATGTGGACATGAACTGACCATAAGTAAACATATGATGAGAATGACACTACTTCTAAAGAAATATACCAGACTGTTGTTATTGCCAGTGCAACAGTATCTTTCTAAAGAATTTCATTCAAATGTAATTGTGATTAATTTGGAAAAGTGACACTGTTTCCTTATATTGTATCTTGTCCAGTCTGAATGATGGAAGACTGCATTCAGCACCTATTTCTGACATAGTTTTTCTGGTCCCTGGCACCATACTAAATGTTAGGTGTGGGCTAGAGAGGTATAAACCCCCCCAACATTGAGCTGGAATTATGGTGATCCATTCAATACTTTGAGGATGAGTTGGGGATGTGGTGGGGTGGTAATCATCCAGCATCCTGATCTCACTAATACTCTGAATTTGCTGAATGCTGAATCCTCATGCTATTTTTAATAGCCTTGATTGGGAAAACAATGAATGAGTGTCCCAATACTTTTGTCCATAAAGTGGTGCAGATAAAGAAGATATGATATTCCTATCATAATGTCTGTGATCTTGATATTGCCTCATGTACTTATTTTGTATTATATTGTACTTATTGTCCCACACAAATACCTTGGTGGGATAGTTGTTTTAATTTTCTGTAAACTATAAATTCATGTTCTAATAATAATTTATATTGCTTCTGTTGTATTTATTTGTGACACCTAATTTACAAATGAAATCAATTCAACTCCAGTTTAAATAAGCATGTAACAATCATCGATTTGTTTGGTTATGTAACTGTAAATTAAAACAAATAGAATAATTACTCAAACCAAGGCAAGCCATGTTTAGTGTCTTTTGCACTGGAGCTACATGACTAATGTAGCTATCAAATAATTGAAACCTTAACCACAAGTTAGCATTATCTATCTGTTGGGGTTAGTGGTGACTCAGTGGTTAGTGTTCTGGGGTATTGTTCACAGAGATGTAGATTGAGCATGGGACTTAACCCTCTCTGCTTCAAGAGCACCATGCAAATAGATCAGTGTCATTGTAGTGTATAATGAAAATAAAAGCACTGCCTTAAGCCTTTAAGAGCAACTTCAGGATTAATGTAGCTTTCTTAGTCTGTGACTTGTAATCTCATTTTAATATACAATCATTGGCATTTTTATTATTACAACATAATTATATTAACTGAGTTTTTTTTTTAGTTAAAATTTGCCAGATCAGACCCTGTCACCAGGCCTGTAGTGCCATCTAGGGGACACTATATGCATAACATAAAAATATAACTTCAGCTTTCCATTTATTGTGTTAAAACCAGAATACAATATACAGGTTATATGTTTCTCTCTGGTTGAATATTTACTAGTTCTGTTACATTCTATTTATTCTATTCCGTTGGGAAATGGAAGCATATTAGTGCACTGGCCCACTGATGTGAACTCATTTCAACAGTCATTTTCAGGATCACCTATTTCTATACTCAGATTAAACTGTATTTGGCAGAGAGAGAGAGAGAGAGAGAGAGAGAGAGAGAGAGAGAGAGAGAGAGAGAGGAGAGAGAGAGAGAGAGAGAGAGAGAGAGAGAGAGGCCTCCTCACGCAGGTGTTTTTTTGCTGAGCTTGTAACAACCTCACAGCAACTCGGCTCACTGTTTGGAACCAGAAGATGACTCTCTGCACCACAGGTGCTAATAAGACACCAACACTTCCTCATTCTCAAACACACACACAATGTCAATACCAATATCTTTCATAGCTGCCACAGTCTCCAAATGAGAATCCTGACCCCACTGACCCTGAGATTGGGGTCACTGGTGGGTCATCCCTACCTCCCTTGTATGACACTCTCCAGTGTTGTCCAGTTATAAATGTCCTGATGAAACAGAAGGATGTGTGTGTGAGTGTCTGTGTGTGTGTTTGGGTCATTGCTGTTTTAGTGCATTAGCAGGAATTATCCCACAGTGAGAAAAGTTTGGTTGAAATTTTGGCAAAATAAAAAATAAATAAATAAATAAATAAATAAATAAATAAATAAATGTACATAAGTATTCAACATCTTTGCTCAATATTTTTTTGATACACCTTTGGCAGCAATTACAGTCTCAAGTTTTTTTGAGTATGATTCTAGCTTGACGCACCTGTAATTGGGAAGTTTCTCCCATTGTTTTTTGCAGAACCTCTCAAGCTCCAACAGATAGAATGGGGAGTGTCTCAGATTCGCCTGGCCTGGCTACCACTCTTGGGCATTCACAGATTTATCCCAAAGCCAGAGTCGTTGTCCTGTTGGAAGGTAAACCTTCGTCCCAGCATGAGGTCCAGAGTGCTCTGGAGCAGATCAATGATACCTCTGTACATGGCTGCAGTCATCTTTCCCGTGACCCTGACAAGTATTTAATACTTATGTATATTTGTTTTTAATAAATCTGTACAAAATGTCAAACTTTTCTCATTTTGACAGTGTATATATATATATATATATATATATATATATATATATATATATATAGAAGAGAGAGAGAGAGAGAGAGAGAGAGAGAGAGAGAGAGAGAGATGAACTGTTACATATTTAATACTGATGACATATTTTAAGCCTTTTATCTACTGTCTAAACTCACAATTAAATATTCTAATAATCTGAGATTCTCTATTTTTGGTTTGCATCAGCGATAAGCATGCACATAGACCCATTCTGCTTGCACACAGGAGAATTTGTCCACCACATTTAACCTGTCCACACATATATAGACTAGTGTATTCACACACTAGGGGGGCAGTAAGCATACGTGCCTGGAGCAGTGGGCAACCCTAGCCAAGGCGCCTGGGGTTCAGCTGGGTAGTCAGTTCCTCCCAGTTCATACAACCTTCGAGTCACAAGGCTAGTTTCCTAACCACCAGACCACAGCAGCCCATATCAAACTGATCAAAAACAAAGGTTTAATATTTCACAAACATATAATGGATGTAAAGTATGAGATTACCCTTTTCAATGGAATTCTGATCACTGAATTTTATTGATATTCTATATAAAAATATGCACCATTGGTCTTGTGATCATGGCATTGATTTTCTTACCACAGCTCCACCGGTCAAACCTGCAGCTCCTAGTTTTGTGGTCCAGTGATAAACTCAGCTACAAGGTGATGTGAGCCATCTGTCACAAGCTGTTCACTCACAGAAACTTGGAAGATTTTTCGATGCTTTTGTGGATTTGAGTGTCAAATCTTGTACTCTACTTTGGTTTTCTTCAGTTTGTGTTTTGGTGGTGTAGCCACACTCTGGCTTTATTTGGAATTGCGCTAAAGGAAAGCAGTTGTAATGCTTTCTTTTTATCATCATTATGAGAGCAATATGAACTTGCAATGTTGTGTAAATAATACGGGAGCAAGGGCTGTAACTCTATATAAATGTGGCCTTTGGTGGTTTGTGGGGCCCTTCAGGGGTGCAGTTGAACAGAAAGAAACTATATATAATCATATTGAAATGCTTGTGGACACCTCTGCAAATAAACACAGCTTGTCCAGTCCCTGTAGAAAAGTACTGCAAATAGGGCACCTCTCTGGGGTGGATAAACATGAACCTATTGGCCCTCTGTGCCCTATGCCAGGCGTGGGCTAGTCCATTTCTTAAAGCATTTTTTTATTTACTAAATGATATCATATTTGGTATTTAGTCATGTCATTAAATACTTGGTGAATGCTTGGCTGAATACCTTTTTCTAAAAGAAAAAGTAAAAATAATTCAATGATACTGTAGCTCAAGCAACTATTTCACAACACTAATAAATTTACATGAGTTTTTACGTGATATATTTCAAATATTTTATTTCAAAATATGTCAAACAATTTGAAACCTTGGAAGAGAGCATTCTCCCTTGTAAAGCTGCTGATTTATACTTCTATATTTATTGTTCATCTGTGTAGGTAACATGTTTAAAGGAGGTCATTATTCCGATCCACCCAACACCGAACTGAATCCTGGGATCTTGCAACTCAGTGAAATGGCCTCTCGGTGGCAGCACATGCTTGGAATTAATGTTATGGAAGGGCACTCACAAACACACTAGAAGTACCTGAGCACCAGAGGGTGCAGTGGAGATGAAGCTTCGTAGCTCGCTGACTTCAATAGAAAATGACCAGTGATGGGATAGAGTTTGTGTTAGAAATTATGTTGGTCATCTGATTTCCTAGTAATAATTCATTTACAAGGTAGCAGTCAGTGTACTGAAGTGGGCGTACATACAATGAAATCTCAGTGCATACCACTTACACTTGTTTTGTCAAGAGTATGTGAAAATATCACTGGCTTCACTCACATTCATAGTCCAGTTTCCACATTTGTATCGATGCCATAAATTGAAAAATAAAATTTACAATATATATATTTTTTATATTGCTTACATTCATCTGGAAAAAAACAATCTGTTAAACATGATCATTCTGGGTAGTTTATTTTTTATTGTTAGCAGTGTTTGATATTCAGTCTTACTTGCTGGTTTACTGTTTTCCATGCTGTTATAATCCAACAAATGTTGCCGTTCGGTGGCTGCAGCTCTAAACCATACAACCACACAGACACACTGAACGTGGTGGTATTGCATTTATTCAGAACATTATCTGGAATGTGGTACAGATGCTTCCATAATTGTCTGGAAAAACAAATGTTTAGTGTTTGAAAACTCTTGTCAAATTGTTCAACCTGTGCTTCTGTCTTACCTGTAAGTGAAACAGGCCTGTAGTCTGTCAACACAGTATTTTCATGCTCACACATTTGCTTGTTTTCCCTTTGCTTTTTTGACCATTGTGCAGTTTCTTTTCCACACATGACTGGTGCCAGCTTCTAACCACAGCCACCAAAATCTGAGAACACCAAGATGTTCTCGCTGAAAATACAGCTGAAGTCAGTGGCTTTGAAATGCCTCCCTGGAAACAACAGCAAAGCAACCCACAGTACCTAATTAAAGATGCCCAGACAAAAAGCAAATAAAAGACATCAAAGGACTTGACAGAAGCCGAAATCTGTAGTTTTTGCAATAAAAGGCCTTTGATCATTCTCCCTAGGGTCGTCAATGGACTGCAAGGCTTTGCTAGTAGGCAACAAAAGAACATTCTAATAAAGTAATTGACCAGCCTGGTGGCTTGGTAAACTAATGTGTAAAATACTAGGGAATTACATTCAGATCCCAAGGCAATTTTATTTAACATAGCTTAACTTAAGGAATCAGTGAGCAGGCCTTCTTTCTCATACTTTGTGGATGGCACTGGAGTGACACTTCCATCAAAACCCCATGAAGCACATAATCACAGAGCAAACTAACACACTACCACTGACACAAAGCTGCACACCGTTAAAAAAGGCGGCTGTGGCAGGTTTTAGATTGAACTGTAATCTGATGTTAATTAATCCGCTGGATTGACTGGCATTTCCCCAGATAATGCAGAGTCAATCTCTGTCAGTGCTGTCACTGAGGTGCCTCTGGGCTCTCACCCACACTGATACGATAAGACACTTCAGCTACTTGACCAATTTAATTTGGATTAATTTTTCATAAACTACCAACGATGAGCCATAATCTTGGATTGGCCTAGAAACGGACAGTAAAACCGTTAGCCTCTAATTAAGATGCAGCTGCTAAACGCTCAGCACTATCCCTCCTCTGATCTCCCAATGATCCGCTCAATTTAGCTTCAACGTGACGCACCTCGCAAGTGAATTTAATAAGGGGTGGATACGCAGACCAACGGAATCAGGTGCATAATTCGAATTAAATCCAGTGACTCATTTGGCTCATATCCCTATTTTTTATTTTTATATTTCCCTGGTGAGTTTTAAGAGTGAAAGATGAAAAGCTTTTGTGAGGAAGAGTTTAAACCTCATTGTGAAAAGAAAGAGCAAAGAAAAGAAAGACTTACAGGCATCTAAACTTACATGCATGTGAATAAACCTTTATTTCACAGTTCAAATGAAATCTGTAAATTAACATTCTGTTTAGAATGTTCTAAAGTTACTCAAAAGTGGTTTATACAATAATGAGGTATGAGTTAGAAATGAAATTATGCTGACCTGATTAAAACATCTTTAAAATAGAAAGAAAAATTAGGCACTGCTTTAAAACAAAGGAGCACAAGGTATTCTCAAAAAAACTTTATTCTGTTTTACTGATAACAAAGGCCTCGAATTTTCTGCATGAAGATGTCTGAGATGTAGTCTAACCACATCTTCATTATGGGTAAGTGTAACAGAGTTATAAATGTGCAGTATTTACATACTGTTTACTACTTATTGTTACCTTCAACCACTGCAGTGAAGATGAAGACTGGGACACAGTTGCATTCATTGTTCAGTGAGCTTTTCCTCACAGTCCAACCCACCGACAGCAATGAATGTTGATTGTGACCTTTGCTGAAGTTCCTCAAGCCAGAAGTCTGCAGAAGTCATATGAGGATGAAGGCAATGCCGGAAGACAGGACCCTCAGCATTTCAGGCCGAACTGTGGATCATTGCACGCACATGTGTACGTGTGTGTGGAGTGGGGGGTGAACAGGCTTGTCAGGGGTTGGCCACGAGGTACAATCAACGGTCGATGGTTTTTTCAATTTAGCTCAAACTCACCGACAGCGTTGAATGTTCACCGAGGCAAACAGGGACCTGATGGTGAAGCAACATGACAGTCTGCTCTGAGGCTGCAGCGCAGACAATATTGTCAGGTGATAAAAAAATCCTTTATGTCATTGCAGAAAGGACAACCTCACCTATTTCTATAACCCTCCGCCTAATGTGGTCAAATTTATACTACTAATTATAGAAAATCTATTTCAAACTTTAATGTACAACATTAAAAAAGCAACTTTTTTAAGCAATTTTGTATGGCCTATGTGAAAAGGCAGTCATTCAGTCAAATGCACACAGTCTCTTCATGTCAAGAAACATCAAACATAAATTACTGACACTGCACATGTGCATACACACTCACAAAGGTGCTGGAGAGATGACAACCAGTGGCCTCTGTATTTGTGGCTCAGAGCTGAAGAGTTGGCGTAAGATCTAAAGACCTGGCCTTAATCCAAGTGACAGCATTCACTGTGCTGCAGGGAGAGTGAGAGGGGGAGAGAAACAGCCAAGAAGAGGGATGAAAGAAAAAACCTATATTTTACTATGAGCTAGATGTCTATGTTTCCAACATACCAGTGGTTTGGACTAAATAAGCAAAGAATATTTTTATAATTACTATATATGCAATAAGAAAAAAAACAAGAAAAGCATGTGTCTGATCTTGCAAAGCAGCCAAATAGTACACAACAGTGATTAATGCTGGGCAGTGATGATAAAACTTTCCCAATATGTCACAGTATCATGAAATTTATTTAAGTTTGTATTAATTAGAGCTATGAACCCATACTTACTGAGTACCGTCACTGTACCTTATGTTGACTGTTCTGTTACAATACATCTTCCCTTTAAATGACATCAAAAGGAAACCACATAACCAGGAAGAAAACATGCTACTTATTTTTCAGTATATTGAACAATACTTTCAAAACAATCTGAAGCACCCCAATATATGTTTTGCCATATATCAACAGTAATATTACCACAACTAAAATCAATGCTGACTATCACTATTAAGAGTTATTATTATGACTAGCGCAACAGATAACACCACCAGGAAGACTGGGGTTAGACTCCTAGTCTGGGCAACTATGCTGTGCTACACCAATAAGTGTCCTTGGTCAAGAATCCCAAAACTGCTTTGGCCCACCTCTGTAATATGAGTAACCTTGTAAGTCTCTCCGGATAAGAGCGTCATCTAACTGGCATATATGTAAATGTAAATCTGAAATCACTGAACTGAGTGGTGCAATTAAGCAAAGGCATTAAAAGAGAAACCAGTAGTACAGCTGGTTCACAGTGTGGAATGGCAGTGTTGACCTGTGTTTACCTGTGTTTCTCTTCAGCTCCAGGTTTGATGTCCTGGTGGAATCAGCTCTGCCATCCTTTTCAGAAGTATAGTAAGTGAAACATCCCATTCACACTGCAGAGGTTGTAAATACACAAACACAGAAAAGGAGCAGAGAAAGGGGGCAGAATTAATCTGTGCATGAAACTGAACAGTATCCACCCAACCCATCCCCACTCTACACACTCACACACCTCCCTTTGACTCAACTAATGCCCTCTTCTTTGCAACACCCGCTCTTTGATCTTGTGATTACAGTAATTGGGTCTGTAAGATCCTCACACTAGAGGTTTCTATGAGGACGAGAAGGGAGGACAGACACATGCACACGCACACACGTCTCTATTTTTCTCCATCACTGAAGGATGCAATTACAGTTTCTCTGCATTCAGAAAGACAATGACCTCTGCTCACCTAGTATTCACCAGCCAACAACTTCCTGGCCATGTACACACTCAGTTTGTTGCAGCTTAAAGAAGGCCACATTACCGTGTTGTACAGATTTGAGTGCTTACCACATTGGGAGAATATTGGTGCCTGCCTTCCTAGTACAGATAAAATGAACTGACCAATAGGCAGACTGCAGGGTTTGCAGTGAAGGATGCGAACTGACAGTTCAGAACAGCACTGAGGACATGTCACACTTTAGCAACGACAGCTCATCAACACACATGCGTGCGCACACGCTTTGTAACTGTTTAATCCTATTCTACAATCCAATTGTTCTATTTGACCATACGTCATATAAAACAGCCACAATGTGATTGATTGATTGATTGAATGAATGCATTTAATAAAAAAAATAAACTTGCAATACAACCTTAATGATCAGAGTTGTTAAATCCCATGCTACTGCTACATATGATGTTAATGTGCACTAATGTACACTGTCAGATCGTGAGTGTTCTTCCTTTCAGCTGACATTAGCTACACAGGCTTAATGGATGAGCTCCAAATCAGAGTTGCTACTTAAAGCGTATTCCATAGCTCTTGTGTTTATATTCTTCTCAAGTGAGAGGGGGTTGGCATGGAGAGCAAGGGACTAAGAGCAATGTGAATAATACCATGGCTCATTATTTGCCTTCCACACAATCATTTTTTAGAGTTATTTATTGCTGGGTGTTAAATGAGAACAACAGTCAACAGTAGTCAATAGTCATTCATAACCACAGAGGTTTCTCTTCACTTCACTGTCACACAGGCTACAACCTAATCAGTATGTGCCAAGTAGATCTAACAAATGTAATTCATTGCTTTGGTGGCAGCAGATAGTCACACTTTTCACCTTGCAATTTAAAAAACGTGTACTGAAACGGTAAGACCTTTTAGGTTTCAACACCAAACATAAGAACACTAAATAAGTATGTGGATAAACCAAAAATGACAATTAATGTACACTTACTTTATGTCAATTTTACACATATTTCGCAAGTCACTCGTGAATACAGTTCTGTGTGGGGGTTGTCTATCACATCATGTTGTGATTATAAGTAAATTCAATAAGTAAATTTAGCTATTTATCCACGAATAACATATCAGTAGCCAATGTATCAGGCTACTCTATAAAGTAAACAAAGCCATACATATATGAATAAAACAAACTTCAAGAAATAGCAACCATTAGTCTTGCATGAACAGCTCCTACCACAGTGTCTTTACCATACTCTATCCTACTCTTCTTCTGAAAAACCCCAATGGAGCAATGCAATTCTACATCTCATCAGAGGAACACTGCAGAGATATGCTATCACAAAAGTAACACAAACCTTTTGAGACGATGGCCCGTTTCAGGCCGAACTGACACCATTACCCAAGCTCCTACACAGTCTGGAGCATGTGAGCCAGGCTGCCACTCTGTAATTGGACTTTATAATTGCAGATGTGAATAAATGGGCCCAACATTGATAGTGTAAGCACATAAAACAAAAGATCCTCGGGCAGCAGGCTAAATGAGAACCAGACCCCGCGCCGGGGAGACAGGAGGTTCTTTCCCATGGCAACTCCCGGCTGGGGCAGGCATGTCCTAATCCTGCCAGTTCAGCAGGGCCGTTGTTATGGGGCAAAGCAGGATAGCATTCCATTGTGTGATCAAACCAATTGTTGCCTAATGTGTAGTCCATACGTTTTAGGGCATGGAGTCTGCGGTTTATGGGGACTGCAGAGGGCATATCGAATACCCTTTCAAAAGGTTCCTAAAAGAAGTACAGCTGTTTAAATTGAGGGCCATCAAACACTCATATTCTTTCCAGTCAACAGTCTGCACCCAACTTCCATTCAGGGAATGACAAGATTACTTCTCATCAGGCCTTTAAGATCCTCAAAATGGGTCAGTGTCATTACTGACAGTACCAATCAAAAACTACTGGACATCTTTAACATAGAAGATTACAGCAACAGTAAGTCTAGGAAACATCAACATGCCTCAAAATACCATCAAAATTCTGACTCCTCTGTATCTGGAGCTGGGGGAGGGACAGAGTTTTAAAATTATGAAAAAGAGAAATGCTTTCTTTTCCACTGTATTCACTATATAAAAGCAGACAGAAACACTGTAATAGACACAAACACTTGACACACACACCAATACAGTGGCTACTTTTGTTTTGTTTTTTAGATTTATCAGTGTCTGCCATTCTACTCCAGGTCTGTGAATCTTCTAACAACAAATATAAGTTTTTAAACCAATCATAGTCTGACAAGAGAATTTGGTTTTAAGAAAACACTAAAACTGGACTGCTGGTGTCATCTTTGTATTTAATAAGATTTGTATTATGTTTTAGAGCACAAAACATTTGGTGGTTTTCTACTCCTAAAACTACTCATTTTCATACCTGTGAACTCTTATTAGGATGAATAGTGAGGCGCTGCACTAGTGCAATCACACCTTTTAATTCCAGAAAGTCACTAGATGAAAAGTATGTTTGTGTAAAAATGCCTAAATTGTAAAAATGCCTGTGGAAGTTTGGTTCTAGATCAATGATTTAGGCACACCATACACACAGCAGGAAACAATTAGGATTCCTTCTCTTTCCACAAACGGCTGCTGTAGGAGACATGGTGCTGTTTACTCTTTAAA
The DNA here is from genome assembly GCA_034509495.1 of Acestrorhynchus altus. Taxonomy (NCBI): domain Eukaryota; kingdom Metazoa; phylum Chordata; class Actinopteri; order Characiformes; family Acestrorhynchidae; genus Acestrorhynchus; species Acestrorhynchus altus. Next base: position 16,867,578 of record CM067514.1, on the reverse strand, counting down.
ATGTAGCTTAAAAGATCTGTGCTTTTATTCTGGTGGAAAAAGGGATGTACACGTATAAAAACAGCATTACCAGTGTGCAAATAGTATGTTAACCAGTTTCTTTCAGACCCATACCATCCTTTTCTGCATGTGCATTACACAATGACGTGGCTTAAGGTGGCCAAATGAAAAGGATGCTTTGCTCTGTATGAAATGTGGATACATACCCATAGTTCATCTCTACTAAAGTACTTCAGCAGACCCGAAACTGAAGATTAAATTAAAACTAATTTTAAATACTTTTACCATGACACCTAGCCAAGTCCCACATCCGCGTGTCTATTTTGCTGCAAGAGGGTGCTATCTGTACACTGACAGCATGGCCTGATGCAGCTAACTGAGCCAGACAAGGAACCCCCACTGTGTCCTGCACTATGCTGCTACATTCCTGGACCCACAGCAGGCTGCGTGAACTCTCTCTCGTCCAACACCATGACATCCAGTCTAATCTTCCACAATCAGAGAGAACTCAGAGAAAAGCTGAAAGACCTGAGGACTGCAGTGAAGAGGAATTGAAATCTATTTAGAATGAATGCTGTTTTATCAGTGAATCCTAGAGACAAAAGATTTGTTCAACAAACAAAGACAATGTGTTTTTTCTTAAATAGCAGCATTGTGATACAATATATTAGACCTTGAGTTTCAAATAATCTCTCATTAATGTGCTCTATAAGACATATTTCTTTGTGAAATATGTGCTGTGCTCACAACATTATAAGGAGTACAGTGTTCTTACATTTAGTACATTCTGTACCTTTTTCAAATTGAGGTCTAAATGGAAATTATATTCTTAATGCATGCAAATACCAGGGGCAATTTCTCAACAAAAATTTGTTTCTTGCCAAGTTTAGGCCTTTCATCAAACAGTAATACCGCACAACCATTTCTACACCCAATTTCATGCTCCTTGTTACAAATTTAGTAGGATACATTCTAAGTGAATTATTGATCAAAGATACAGCTACCAAGCAGGACAAAAAGTATATAAAAAAAGAACCAAGCTACCATTCAAACCAGAGGATAAGGTAAAAACTGATAAACTGCTAAAATCACAATGTTTAGGGAAAAAATTATTAATTACATTAATGTGAATACAAATAAAAATGTGCTTCTGTCCTTTAATTTTCTTACACTAAGCCTATGAAGTCTTGGTTGGCATTTTTAATTTGAAGACTTCACACATGCTTCCTGATTTATTCCTGTACGTGCAAATATACGTGCATGCCAAAGAGCTAAATGGGACCACCCACACATATTCACCCTGTCAGTTGTTCCCTCTAACAGTGTTACTGTACAGGACTGACTAAAATGTACATTCTGAACACTGATTGTAATTGGTTATACAGAAATAGAAATTATGTATTTTTATAAACAAATGACAAACACATACACTAAAATTCAAGGAGAAGATTATTTGAAATGTTGAAATACACTGCTAAAGTAAAAAAAAAAAAAAAAGTAAAGTAAGGGAGCAGTAAGATAAGGGTTTGACACCTAACATTATGAGGCAAAAAAGCTTAGTGTTAACCATTATGTTTGCAGTCCCTAGATGCAACCCAGCAGTCTGCTGTGCTTTGGGTAGCATTTGGCATGGTGTTAGCCAGTAGAGACTTGTCTTCCAGGCTCTAGACCACCCAGATCAGACGTCTAAACAAGGTCTTAGATGTTTTAATTGTCTCCATCCTCTGGGTGTGCCATTGACTTGAAACAGCTCAGAAATAACAGCAGCTCCATTCCCTGCTCCACACCTCTCTTTTTAGGCTTTATACTTAGAACAAAACACACCACAGTTGAACCCAGCCATTACACTGTTCAGGGATTCCTCCCTCTATCAAAAATAGACTGTTAGTATTAGAACTACATTTACTGAGATAAAATTACATTTCCCAAAAACCAAGATAGATGATAAAAACAGATAGATTCAAATCAGTGTAAGCTCAATCAATCAGTAGAGAAGTAATTCACAACAGCACATACATGCATCCACTAAACACAATGTGGCAGATGCTCACAGTAGAGTTAGTACATTTATAGGTGGAGCTAAATGCTTTGAAACCAGAACAACCAAACTGTGCACACAAGCAGAAAGGTATTCTAGTATACAGCAATATACAGAGATAGCCAACAAGATGAAAGGGAGTAATAAAGTCACAGACACTGTAATAAAAGACTGTCGCCTGAACTAGCAAGCACTGAGGCCTCTGGAAGTCTGTAATTTACAATGACAATATCACGGACAGTCACGAAACAGGAGACAAAGTGTGGGACTTCAGCAAAACACAGTTTTCCTTCTTACTTTAATGATTCATCCACAGCATAAAAACCTTTGATGCTCAGCTTAACTAAACAAATTGTTTTCATTTTAAATGTTCAAAGTCACCATTAAATCAAGCTCCCTCTACAACACAACAGAAAAGAGCAAAAATCCCACACAATACGCAAATGCTTGTCTTGAGCTAGTCATTCATTCCTATTTTAGCAAAACATTGACGTTATCAAGTGCTACTTGTCATACACAGGGAAGGTAATGACCATGAACTTAGATCAGAGTAGCTCCTGGCTTGCACACCCAAATGTTTTCTCACAGATAGTCAATGGTGGTGAATCTGCAAAGCAAACTGTGTGGTAAATGAATCTTCTACTCCCATGGATGACAATGTTATGAACAGGTCATGTACCCCTTTAAACAAATGACTGTGGATGACTGGTTGATCTAGTTTGTGTGGCTGTCACCATTGCTAGATTCCTTGCTTGTTTTGACCATATAGCCTGACTTTACTGGAAGCAAGATCCAGGTCAGAAACATAAGGCTGTTATTGTGGGTGTTTGCATGTATGTGAACTTTTAGAGCATGTGTGTGTTGTGTACTCATTTTACGGACCTAAATAATTCTACAGACTGAGGGAGTGCTTGCAGGAGGCTTTCCAGTTCTTTTTAATCAGTTCATATAAGAAAACATGCTTTTGCCCCTACCAAGCTTTCTGTCCTTCTGAAGTTTCAGCACATCAAGAGAAATAGAAGGACAAAGCACAACACAGTATTGTGTTCCAAATAAATGACCATAAGGAATTCAAACTGTTTGTGAATGTGATCAGTATAACATCTTTCTGAGACATATTTGCTAAAACTACACATCATGATGAGAGGCACTGTTAACCCTTAGCATCTTGTTTTTGAGCCATGAACTTGATGGCTATGTTCATCTTGGTAGGGTTTGGCAAGAAGTAAATCCTCAGCAATCTTCCTCTAGTGTCAAGCAATGTCCAGCTACTTCAGTCTGATTACGCCTAAATGACCAGACTTTATAAACTAAATTTTAAATTCTAGACACTGTGAATTTTTGGAGTATACTTTGTTAGAAGAATGTGGGTTCTACAGACAATGTACTGATCTAATCTAATCTGTGTAGTTTTGTGTCATTTCAGATTTCAAGACTCTTGATGCACTGCAATGCATCATATTTGCATACATGTAAGCTCTGTATTTTGAATGTCTATTTTTCATAGAACTTAAATGCATTACAGTAACAGCTTGCAACAGTTTTTTTTTTCAAATGAAAGTTTAACCATTTGCCAGCTGTTGCTGTGCTAACATTCAATGTTCAGTAATTCATACTGCAAAATTAGCACAGCAATTTGAATGGTATGTTTTCTAGTACTGTATGGAGGCTTAACAACAATGAGAAGAGGTCCAAAACCATGTTATATTGATATCAGTACCACAGCCTATTACTGTGCTGAAACATACATGCATACATCTAACATATGCAGTAATGAGTTCGGGGGGGCAGCAGGGTTTTGAGGGGGGGTGTAGTTGCTTGTGTAGTTTGTGCCATTGAGAAATGTGATTTACCTAATTCTGTCAACCTGTTCACATACCACCTGACATGTTCCAGCAGGTTTGGAATTATTGCCCAAAATACCTTAATATGTATGACAAGCTTCAAAAACAGGGATAAGTAGTAACCAATAAGTGCACTTAAGTGGATGAGGTGTGAGGTCACAGCAAAAACAATGACAATTCTGTGTGTAACTGGAAAACAGAGAGGAGGCTGTTATAGCAGGAGGAAGAATGTCTGTTGGATGGGTCCTGTGTGCTGAAATGATTGCAACTATAGTCTGACACCAACTGCAAAAGCATTTGTTCAGCCCCTATTTTGGTGAAGTCATGTATTTCAATCTTTTTCATTAGAGAAGAAGATCAGGAGTGTTCAGGAGCTCTTTGTCAGGGATCCCTGACAGAGGTGTCCAATCATATCTGCAAAGGGCCAGTGTGTCTGCAAGCTCAAGCACACCTGATTCTACTTGTGTAATCAACTGGTCTCAGTCTTCAAACAGTTGATTAGGCGTGCTGACTTGCTACAGTAAAAACCTGTAGCCACACCAGCCCTTGGCAGATAAGTATGGACACCCCTGCTCCAGATGAACAATGTGCATGGGCTTTAATTCAGAGGTGATCAACTATGTAATCTGTCAGCAAAACCATGGGTAATACACACTTAGTGAAGGCCATACAGCAAGTCTGGGATTTTTAAAATTGTTTGAGTTCTTGGCACAAAAAGTTGTTATTTTAATCAGGCACATTAGAATGACTGAAAATGATTATGCAATAATTTTAAAAAATGTTCATGATGATTTGGCTTAGTGATATATTTGCAATTTTAATGATACACAGGATCCAGCAGGACATTTTGAAGCCCTTAGCACTCAAACTGATTTTATGCACATCACTGAAAAATGTAAATCCCACACAAGAGTGATAGCTCCAAATAACAATATAGTCAAGACATCCATGCCTTTACTGCGAATTTGGGATTCTGAAAGCTTAACTGATTGACGCATTTAAAATGTACTGAAGCCCAGTGAGAAACTGCCGAAGAACAGCTAAATCTATTGATAAAATTGTATTGTTATGCACATTTACAAATAATAAGACATCACAATTTTAAAAGTTAGATGGGTTAGATATGCTTTCTTATACCAATAGAAAATTGTCTCTCTAAGCTGAATCTTTCTCTAAGAAGTTGGGGACATTTCTTGATGCCCACTCAGAAAAGGCTGGTACACTGTCTTGTGTAAGCTTGGAGGAAGAGCCATGATAGTGAGTACTTCACTGAAACTAGGGGAGGAGCTTTGAAGATATGCTTTAAGAAAGGAGAAATAACAGAAAAGCTTAGTGATTAGTGATTTCATCCGGATCACCCCCCTCAATCCAGGTCAGCTATTAAAAGAAAAGCTTTTTGTTGGTTTGAGGTTGGCTTCACCTGGCATGTGACAGAAGTCAAAGGCTGTATGTGTGTTGTTAACCCAGCAGGAGAGGACAAGCCAAGTGTGTGACAGAAAGAGAATTGAACAAGTGTGTGAATTGCACACAGGAAGACAACAGCTGGAGGGGTTGTCACTTCTAGGAATCAAAGTAGTGTTTGAACACTCAACGAAACTCTGGAGGGAAAAGGGGATGAAGAAGATAAAAGAAAAAAAGAGATGTGATCGTTTTTGTTAGTTGGAGGCAGTGGAACAGGTAGCAAAATGGAGAATCTTGAGCACAAGTACATTTAAACTGGTCTTGCCATGCGTTCTGCTTTGACTTTTACAACGGAATGGTGGGGGAAGGTAAAATTATAGCCTTCCGGCCTTTTTATGTCCATGTTACCTATAATCCGGCAGCCCCAGTCTGTCTGGCCACTTGACAGAGAACAGATGATTTACTTGCGCTTTTAGTGCAGATAAAGAATGCTCTTAGTCTAAGTGGTTGAGAGTTCATCTTGGGAATACTAAGTGGAAGCATAATACAACACTTCTTCTAACCCAAAACAAAAGCACAGTGATACAGTTTAAATACTAATCATTCATTTTGTCTTTAAGACAAGTATATTTAATGCAAAATTTGCTAAAATATGAATGAACTATAACCACAAGTAGTTTGAGATTTGAGCTAAGCACCCAGTGAGATGTTTACTCCTCACATTTGTCAGATTCAACACACAGACTGATAGAATATTTTACTATTTTTTTTTAAATACAAATGTTCGAAATAAATAAATATATTCTTTTGATTCTTTAAATGTTTAAAGTACAGTACAGTCTTCTCACTGAACTCTATTTCTGTTGCACGGTGTCACAGTTAATTGTATGAAAAGGCAGGGTGCTCAAACCCAATCCTGAGTACTTGTGTTTTCCCTGCCTTAACCCACCTGATCTAGCAGGTGTGGAACTTCATAATGAATTAGGTAATTAGTGAGCTAAATGAGGAAATCATGTGTGCTAGATGAGGGAAAGCACAAAATTGTGCATAGAGTGGGGTCTCCAGGACTGAAACAGGGAAGCCCTGGAGTCAGACTTCGATGACAAACAGTCGGAGTGATGGTTAAAGCAGAAACAGACACTGGCAAGCAATCTCCAAAATCCAGTAGTAAAGTGCAAAACATGAGAATAGTTTCTCTAATTCTCTTCCGATTAAAACTGTAATAAACTCCAGTAGAGCATACATAGGTTCTCACATCACTTCCATATCAGACATACAGACTGAATGCCAGAAGGCAAGTGTCACTTACCTTTATCAGAGGTTTTTCTTTTCAGCTGAATTATTTCAAGAAGAGCATCTTTGTCCTTTTTCCCCATCTCCTGTTCTTTCTGGCTCCCTAACATTTGAAAGACAGACAGGTAGGCAAAACGGGGAAGAAAAAATTATAAGGGAATCCCTTTGGTTGGCAAATGTCTGAAGCAGAGAGTAAAATACAGAAACAAAAGAAAATTTGAATGCAAATGGGGCTGTGGAACTTAAAGGTGGTACATTTAACAAGCCAATGAGGGAAAACTATACGGTAAACTAATTTTCTCTACTAACTAGAACAGGACAGAAGACTGCTGGCTGTTTTCTGTCCCCTAAAACAAGAGTAAATGAACTGAACTGAACATTTCTCTTGAGCAGTTAAGGTTGATAATATGGCAAAAAAATATCATCAAAATAATGTAAGAGCATTTCAACAATTGATAATGGTGGTATTTTTTGTGACTTCTGCAAATAAGCAAATGATAAAGTGCACATGGTAAACAGATTTGCCACATACAGAAAATCTGAGCATAGCATTAACAAAAACTCTCAGTCAGATTCGTGATGTGTTTTTAGACAAAGTTATAACTTTGTAAATGGGTTTAAAGAAGAAATTTCTTCTTAAGAAATGTTGCTAAATATGGCCCAATGTTTGTATTAGAACATCAATATATTCACATTCATAAAACTTATCAAAGTGTGTGCTTATGAAATAGTCACATTGCAGGACACGCAATATCTTATGTAATGTCGAATTTATATTCTTAAAACATTTTTGAATGTCACTGAATACAAGGAGAATTCATGCATTTTTTTTTATTTATGACATCTACCTGTTGTTTCCAAATATAATTTATGAGACCAATATGGGACACACATGTTGGATCACCGACGCTTTGCAACTTCGTGATTAAACATATAGTACCCTACAAAGCCAATTTTCCCATTGTCTTTCTGCATCCATCGCAGAATTGCCAGGCCCTCAACAAAACAATAATTGATATTGCAATATATATTGTAAAACAAAATTTTTCTTATATTCAAAACAGTTCAAATAAATTGGGTAATAGAAATGCACAATCATGTTGGATAATTGCCTACTAAAATGGTGGGCATGGGACAAATATTTAGACTGACTGATCTTTCAAATTGATTCATGATATTTATTGTACTCTGAATGTCTGGGAGATGCTTGCCAACTCTGCTAAACATCTATGCATCAGAATCTGAACATATAAACATTAACAATCCCAGATCGGTATTACCCATATCAGGCTATTGCCTATTTAACTGCTGTAAATTTATTTCATGGTTAGTTTTATTGCATATGGAGTTATTGAGTGTTTCAAAAGAAATGACAAGTCTTCTACATATGATATACCCAGAAAGATTCCCACCAAAAACAGGCAGCATGGTATATCACACTGATTGAAGAGGTCGCCTAAAATCAATCCAGAGTCTTTTGCAGCAATAGGGGCTCACAAAATTGCTAGCAGCTGGGCTCCTATTCATTTCCCTGCAGCTCTTGTACACTTTTTTAGAGAACAGCTGCACAGATAAAGGAAGAGGGTTAAACAAATATTGCTCAGTGAACAGCAAACAGAGAGCTTCCAGAATCGCTGCAGAGGGAGGCACAAGTAAGGCTCACTGGATGTGTGAACACTCACTGCTTATGCTGCTCTGTATTGCTCTCTATGGCGCCTATTCCATATTTAATTGCCATTCTTGCCACCCCCTTCCCATCCGCTGCTCCCAGCAGCCCAGTCCCCCCTTCACCCCACGCAGCTCAGAAGGCCTGAAAAGCAGTGACAGTACTCCTTTGTTCACCCCTAGCTGGCCCCTCGGTACCCCACCCCACCCCTCAGCCTCCGCCCTCCGCCCATTGGCTGAGAGGCATGCCTCGACAGGCTAGGGGAGGAAGAGAGGAGAGGGAGAGACAGAAGGAGAGACAGAAGGAGGGAGAGGAAGAAACAAAGAGCAAAAGAAAGAGAGCGAGTCTCTTACACTCAATTTTTAGCCTCTTACACTCACTTTTCTGTCAACTCAGCAATACCAAATGGGGCTACACGAAGAGGGCAGAAGGGGTAGAGACATTACAATCATTACAATTCAAACAGTTTGACGTCATCAGGTTAAGAGAGGAGTGAATGCAATTGTATATCCCAACATCCCTATTATTAAAACCACATGCCTAATATTATACAGGTCACCCTCACACTGCCAAAACAACTATGCCCCATGAGGGTAGGATTCCACTACGTTGCTGAAGGTGTTCTGTGGTATCTGGCACCAAGGCATTAGAAGAAGAATCATTAAGTCCTGTAAGTGGTGGGCCATGGTGCCCATGACCCTGTTGCCAGATCACTGGCTGCCCATTCCTTGGAGCACTTTAATAGATATTGACCACTTCATACTGGAATACCCCACAAGACCTGTCTGATGTTCTGCAGATGTTCTGGCAGAGTTGCCAAGCCCTTGTCGATGCGTCTCAGATTCAGTAGTTCTTAAACATGCATTTGCACAGATGGTAGATTTTTAAAAATTCTGAAGAGAATACAAACAACATCAATCTATAGTAACGGCACAAACTGCATATTAAAGAGTTGCTGATTAGTTGTCAATTCATTATGCTAATCATATTTTATTGCCATTTTTTACCAACTGTATTACATTTTTCCTTCCCACATCCCTACTATTTTCCCAAAAGGGGTATTCATATTTCTCAGTCAATTCAAAACCCTTTAACTGTGGCACGGCAACCACATTCAAAAGTTATATACTATATTTTTGCCACATGGGGAGGGGGTGTAGTTTAAAATAATTTCAAGGCTTCTATACTACAAAGCTGTAACTATATTTTTGTCACTGAAAAAACATGCGAGAGACTGCAGTCCAATTACAAACCACAGACTTGTCTTTAATCTTCCTTCTTTTATATATGGAACAATTTGAAGGGTGGAAAAAGAAAAATAAGCAATTGTTGGATTTTGTACAGACATTACAACCTGTTCTCCAAATGCTTTAAAAAAAATATCAGTTTAACTGCAGTTAAAATATCAGTTTAAGTGACTATAATTTTGGAGGGACCTTTTGTTCTGTGTTTTAGACTAATTATCCTTAGAACTATGGACAACTAATTTGCTTGAGCAGGAAAAAAATATATACCCTTACAAGTAGTTCATTCTTACTGATTCTTTATATTATATAATCAAAAACATGTTAAAATGTCAAAAGAGCACTTAGTCAAGTGTGATTAGATTTTCCTTGGGTTGAAATATTTTACTATTAATTCTCACATTAAATGTATGTATGTCTAAGATCTTAAACTTTCCATTTGCTCATTGAATGCTCCAATAACTCTTTAAAATATTATACTTGCTTATAAACTCAGAATTATTAAATTATTAAAATAGGATTTTTATTGACAAAAGGTTAACGCACTGTCAAGGGAAGAGTAATTCAATCAATTTTAGAAATAAAATTAAACTGGAACACAAATGGTGCAGTTGGCAGAGGTGCGCCCTGTTATCAAGAGTAAGGTTTCAGTTTCTGTACAGCCATTTGAGGCCAGGACTCCAGGACAGCACAACTAAGTGTGAAGGATAGCTTAATCCCTCTGTTCCTGTTAGTACAGAGGAGTGTTATCCATTGTAGTTGTCTGTCATGTGTACAGAGCTGGGCAATCATGGTACCTCCTAGTGCATTCAGCTGCTCCAACACAAGGGGAAGATTAAAAGAACATCTGACTGGCTACAGAAGTCATGGATGAAGCACATACAAGCCTTTCTTGACTGTTGTGATAGGAGAGACATATGAAGCAGGGTAATGGGGATGAGAAGCAATATAAATTAAAGACATAATGTTACAGAAATGTGTTTGACAATACATGCTGACATTTAACAACCGCCTAAGCATGTAGTGCAGAGGTAGGTCATCCTGTTCCTGGAGTGCTGGATTCCTGACACAGTATGGCGATTTCCCTGCTCTAACCTGACAATAGGCCTCACACTCACAAGTGAGTTGAATAAGGTGTGCAAAAGCTCCAAACTGTACAGAAATTTGGCACTACATTCAGGACTGCCTAAACCCTTGATGTAGTGACTACATTTGTAAGTAAGTAAGGCTCATGAAATGGCCAACTGTATACAGGGCCACTGGTATCTTTACATGAACTTAAACTACTAACATCAATACTAGGTCTGATATTTTGAACCTAGCATGAATTAAAGATGAACACCGATGAAATCTTGTAATAAACCAAGCTACTGGAACAGCCCCACACTGCAGACACAGTTTAGACAGATTTACCAACAAAACTTATGTTAAAGCTATCAAATATAAATTAGCCTTACATGACATGACAACTGATGAAATTATTTTTTTTCTCTCTCCAGGTACTTTAAACATACTTTAAAATTAACTGAATAAATTACCAAATATAGTCTACACCTAATAAAAATGACACAAATATCTGTTTGCAGTAAGTGAAAATTCGCAATTAACCTCTTGAACTCCGTGACTTACTAAATATTGAAGTCTGATAGTTTCTAATTAAATTAAAGGTTAAACACTAATTGAAAGTTACAGAAAAAAGAAATTCAAGTCTGGAACTGGAGTATAAACAGTTACATATTTAATTATGCTATCACATTAATAAAACAATTGAATTGGATTTGCTATAATCACTAGTTGAAAGCCAACAATCCAGCTACAAAATATTATGTTACATTAGAGTGAATTTATATCCTGGACCAACATTACCTTTTAGAGAATGTCTTGAGTGGTAAAACCAGGTTTTTGGTATACTTACACTGGTCTGTGGCTTCCCAGGTTAAACAGTGACATTTTATGAAAAGTCCATTTTGATTAGATAATTAAATAGGGAATTACTTTTACATTATCAATATTAAAAGACCTTTACTTAAGTACTTAAGTACCAATTAACATGCATAGCACAGATGCGGCATTAAGAGCTGAATGTATCATATTATAAAGGATAGTGAATGCTTCAGAGACTTCAATTTGGCTACTTTACAAGAGTCTTCATAAAGGAAGCCAGAAATTATTTTTCTCAATTCAGAAATTAAAGGTGTGTGCCATTTTGTAGTGTTTCAATGAATTAATGCAGTGTTGATGTATGTTGAATTCATAACACATAATACAACTGGTAAGTCAATGAATGGAAGGACTCTCTCATGCAAAGATCTCTTGCTAACACTTTAAAACATAAATGCTTAAATAAATTAGGTTTCATAAGCCAAGCAAAATCATGTCACTCAAACAGATGCTAACAAAGGAAGTACAACAAGCTGGTGGGAGAGAATGACAATGCCTACTCACGCCAGATTTACTTCAGCACACGTGTATCTTAAATGGACTGTTTAACTTAAATTAGGAGGTGACCAGGGCAAGACCAGAGGGAGTTGAGATGCAGTTGTAAACAGCCCATGGAAACCTATGGAGATTAACCAGCCCAATACCCCCATTCAGAAAACCCAAGAGGTTTCATTAAGGTTGCTCCCCAAATAAAGTGGCCTCATGGGATCTTGGGGTTTATTGTCCACCCTGTTTCAATTAAATAAGCTTCGGGACTTTTAGACAAACTAATGTGCTAATCAACATGAGCTTAAGAAACAAGATTTACTACAATGTTCTTATGTTCAAGGCTCCAATTTTCCAACAAGAAGTCTGTGAATGAATGAAGCAGATAGTGAGTAAGTGGATAGTGGAAAGACAAGATACATGGGAACCATTGGACAATATGCAAAGTAGTGAAAGTTGAGTCACACAGACTGCTGTCCCAACATGTGCTGCAGGGCTAATTCTACAGACGGGTGAATTTTCCGTACAAATGTCCAGTGTCCCACAACATGTACTCTCAGACAAATCCCAGCTGTCACTTTAACTGCTATAGTTAATGAAGCTCAAACTGACATGATGACATTGACATGAGGTGATGAGAACAACATGGAAGTGCTTTCAAAATCATCCATAGCTTACGACTAGCTTTGCACTGATATAAATACATGACATGATATAAACTTATGAAAAAATTTTATTACTGGATATGCTTCCACATAATGGCCTGAGAGAGTATACACATTGCTGTACTGAAGGCTGACGTGAGCAGCAGAGCTGACAAAAAGCCTGTCTTTCACAGACTGCAACCAACAAATAAATAAGTCTCCTCCTCACAGCTGTTCTGCTTTGATAGAGTCACCCAACTGGACAAATGCAGAATTTGGGGGAAAAAATGGGCATTAGATTTCTTTCAACTTGGATTGCGCCTGCCGTAGTGGCATTAGAGTGTCCTCCCCTTTCGCAGTCTACTTACGGCACAGGACGCTAATCTATTTCAAACACTCACACTGAATCTGACACGTTGTCAAATTCAAGCAGGATCATTTTAAATCACGGCAAGCGAAGAAGGCGAGGCAAATTGAGCCCTCATCCTGCATGAGGAGGCGACAGCAAATTAATCCCTCCCATCCACTTGCACTGTCAGAGGAAACACTTCGGATTCTACACCCAGATCTTGCAACCCTGGTACCAATCCACCACACCTAAAAGCCAAGCAGCAGGGATCCAGCATGTGTCATCATCCTTTTTACAGTCCATCTCAGATTTGCTCTTAGTGGGTGTTTTTGGATGGACATCAGGGCGATTAAGGTCCCCTTCAGACAGGTGAGGCCTTTAAGCACAGGACAGCCAGTGTTTTATGATTTCAGCTGTCTCTTTGATTTCATACTGTATCTTAAAACCAGTGCTCAAATCATATCTTGCTTGGTAATAGATTTTCAAGTGATCACTCTTTGCAAAAATAAATAAAATAAAAATAAACACATAAAAATACCTGTTTCTAACAGGAGCAAAGATGACAGATGTAACCTAAGCAGGAGGATATATAATCCTTTTCTTGCCATTTCACTGCTGAGGACAGAGAGTACTAGAAAGATGACCGTTTCTTAAGGGTGGACCAGACTGGACCAGAACCATGGACCATGCCTACTTTGATGGAGTTCTAATGACATACTGAAAACTACAGTAATTACAATCACAGCCTAATCACATGTACTATTATTAGACAAGATCTGTTTAGAATGGATGCCTTGCTTCAAGATAAAACTGAACAAGAAAAGACCATTACTAAAACTATTATTAAGTATTAAAGATAAAAAAGGTCAAATAAATAAAAGATAAATATATAGTTAGAAATATATAATACATTTCAGTCACTTTTACTTCAATTGTGGTTGTTTGCTTGTTTATTTTTAAAGCAAGATATTGTGGCAAGCCTAAACCAAACAATCAGAAGTACTAATTAGCATAATGCAACCCTGCACCAGTAACCTTTTAACAAAGGGACAAAAAACAGAACAAGTTCTTCTCATACACCACAGAAAGAGAAAGAATTACCTGTGGTTCTGCGCATGTGACTGCCCTCATCCAACTGCCCATGTTAATCGGAGCATCCAGATGGTGGCAGGACATATGTAAATTGCCTCATTAACCTTACAACACTTAAGTATTGGGCTTTGCTGATGGTTCGTCCCACACAGACATTTTTTATTAAAGCACATTAATAGCATAAGGCAGCAGTCACCACTGCCTGAGGAAGTTTGCTCTGGCATTATCAAACACCACAATAATTATACACGACAACCTCCTGATTAATACATTCATGAATATTGCAACAATGTATTATCTTCTGGGTTTTTTTCACCATCTTTTTCGTGTGTGACGAAGACTGCTTTTACAAATAATTCCAACCTTGGGGTGAAGTAGAAAACTAAGTGGGTGCTGCCCCTTCTTCAATGGTTTTAACCCTTCACTACCCAAATATGCAGCCACTATACAGAACGACAATAGCACAAGGTAAAATGTGGGAATGCTTCAAGTTGTCACACCACGTTACACTAAGCTCTCCAGTGTCTGTGCCTGTTTGTGGAAGTGCAAATGCACCAAACTTGTTAGAGAAGAGACTTGCACCTGGAGCAGGGAGGGGCATAGTATAGGTCAAAGTTCATGGCTCACATGGGGCATTGACTAAACAGGTCTGCACCCCTTCTCCGTCTGAAAGGTCCAGACAACCCCTGCGGCGACGTGCACAACATGGGCCTTTTTGCCTTTCTTTTCTTTCTCTCTCCCCCTCTCTGCTTTCTTTCTCTAATCCATAACCACTGAAACAGCCAGCAGCTCAATTATGCTCCCGTTCCGCCATTTTCTCTTGCTAGATAAAGATTCAAAAACAATTAACCTCTTCTCAGACAAATCTTTTTCTTCACAGAACAGGCAGCAAATAAGCCCCTCCAAACAAACTGTTTGGGCATTCATTAAATTTGTGAACTTAAGTTGTGTATCTTAAGATAACATACTTGATCAATACATTAATATAGCTTACTCTTGAGCTGTTTGTATGAGAATTCGATAAACTGTCACTAGGATGACTAAGGATGTCACTATAGGTCATTACATTTTTCCTAAAAATGTCTTTTTCCAGGAGGAGTTACTAGGCGTGGTCATGCTATTTCCTTTTTGCTTCTCTCCAATTGAATTGTTCTGCTGCAGTACAACATGTGAACTCTCAGCATGTACAGTCACACTAGTTTCAGAAGACCTTAGTATTGTCTTTTATAGTGGATAAATCAGTCTGTAGCTTCAAACATTGCATACAGGCTAACACCCTTCGACTAAGGCCCGGATTATCAATGAGAACTATACTCAAACAAAACCATTACAGATTTACAATTATTTCTTCCACTTTGTAAAAACAAGTGCCCTTTGCTTTATAAAATGGTTAGGGGTCCAAGCATGCATGATGTATTTCACAGCCTGTTGCGTTGAACTAATAATACACCTTGGTTCTCCATGCGTGGCCGTTTGACTCTGTAGACTTCTCTGGCCCTTCGGCCCTCAATAAACACTCCTCCTGCGAGCCGGAGCTTTAGTGGGCCTCCTATTCATTGGCAGGTAGAATGTGTGAGAGCAAAGGAAAAAAAAAAACAGCTTGTTGCTTCTATTGAACCTTTTATTATGCTCCTTCAAAGGCTTATGGCAGAGGAGGAGAGAGGGGGGAAAAGGGATCTGTCGTCCTCTTGGTGCTATTACAATCCAGAATGTCTTCTCAGCGTCTTTATGAAAATAGGGACTTCATCCGAGACAGTGTACATGGTACTCAGATTCATGCACAGTATGACATTTTGTAGGCCAAGTCTCATGTTTTAAAAGGAGAATAAATAAAGACAAATAGATAAAGCAAACCATTCAACTGAATATGCAGATCACTGCCCCCCCATCTGAATAAATGAATACAGTTTTTGAGAGATGGTAACCTTAAGAGGGATTATGAAAGTATTGTGTGGCACTGAGAGCAAAAAGGAGAGCCTTTTTTTCAGCTGCTACACCACACAATCCATGTCATGCCACATGTATAATTACTAAGCCTCTACACTAGGTTCCTTTTCCCCCTCCCTCTCTGGAAATCAAAGCAGCACTGACATATGGTTAATATCTAATGTAAGAAGATAGACTCGAAAACAAAGTTAGCCAATATCTTCACCGTACTGCCCAAAAGAGAAATCAGGAAGATAAAATTGAAAGGTTTTGAACAAAAATAAAGCTCATGCTCAAATGCAGGACAAACCCAAGCCTGAGCTGTATCTAAGTCCCACTGCATGCAAGAGAAACTGTAAATGCTGCTCAGCACATTTTGTAGGTGCACGCTAAAATCTGCATGATGGAAAAAAAAAAAACCTTCCCCTCACATACAAAATAGACAGTGCTGCCTTTCATGTTTCCATGTTGTGTTTGTGAGCATATAAGGGGGAGGAGAATCTGTCCCTCATTCAGTAAGACAGTTGTGCATGTTTCTGGTGTGTGAGAGAAAATGAGAGAATCCATCCTCTGTGGTTGAAATTACCACTAAACCTGACCCCAAATTGGGGAACTGTGTTGCTCCTTGGATTACAGTAGAACAGATGCAGGAGGCAAGAGGGGAAAATGAATAAAGAAGAGTCAGAGAGGGGGAAAAAGGAAGATCGGGCAGCGGTCCAGACTGACTAGGACTGTTGATCGTTATGTCTAGCCTTCAGGTGTCTGCTGGCTGCTTTTTGAGGGAGGTGTGGTTAGCAATGAGGCAGACAAAGAAGGTAGTACACCAGCAGAGAGAGAGAGAGAGAGAGAGAGAGAGAGAGAGAGAGAGAGAGAGAGAGAAAGAAAAGGGGGAAAATGCTATAAAAAATTAATTAGCTGATCTTCTCCTGAAGTGACTTTCTATGTTCTTTGGCTTTTTGGGTTCCTTGGCTTTTTTTCATGTTCCAGAGCATCGCCCCAGAGGACATGACAGAGTGCCTTTTTCTTTTTTTTTTCTCTCTCAAATTGAAACCATCTCCAGTGTCTTAAACATCCAACCAACAATATAGTTCAGGTCTGAAAATGTCTTCATTCAAGGAAATGAAGACCCCCTCACACATCTTGCTGCCACGGTCTCGCCAACACCATGCGACGTGAGCAGAAGAGTGAAGATGTGGACTGAATCAGGACTCACAATGACAGAAAACGTCTTCAATGTTGTAGAGATAAAACAGGACCCTCACTAAGAAAAGGAGTCTGGGTCCAGACGTCCCGGTTTACGGCGCTGAAACTAAACAAAGCTGCTTCAGTTCGGCCGAAGGCGTCTAAAACCGGCCGAACTTGAAACGTCCAGGCCGCTTGTTCGGCAAAGTGTCGCGCTGAGCGGCCGGGAGGCTTCACCTCACCGACACCGTGCACCTCCCCGCGGCGGTCCTGCGGAGTGAAAAGCCTTTCTAACCAGCTCCCACCTGCCCGGCTGCGAGCGCTCGGCGTTAAGCGGGTAAAAGTGCTCTGAAGTAAGTTGGAGTGAGCGACCATTAACGGGACTGTTAACCGTTAGCCTAGCGCGTGCAGGACGGCGTTTAAACCGCCATACTTTCTTTAAAGCGTCTATTTAAAGCCCAACTCGCACACAGTCAGTCGAAACCCACGCGTCATTAGAACGGCAGGCCTGTCTGAGGAACATGTGGACAGACTTTCACTTTCTGAGGAGAGTGTTTTTGAAAAGAAACAAGTCAAATCGATACCAACCGTCGTTTGCGCACGCGACGACCGCCGTTGTCATGGCGAGTCCTCCGAAAAGTCCGTTCGGTTCGAGTAAACACCGGCGAGCGGCCCGTTCCGGAGAGGAGCGTGGAGGCTGCGTCCACGGCGCTGCCGGACCCGCACTGACACCCGGCTGCTGACCGGCGCCTCGCGGAGTGAGCGCGCGCGCCGGGAGACGGGCGAGAGGCAGCCCGCGCGTCACATGACGCGTGGAGCGCGGCGCTATTGGCTGCGAGCGCACGCATCGATGAGGCTTGTCTTTGTGCCATTGGCCGCTCGCGCCCGAGCTGACTGACTAGTGCAAGAATGTGTGAGAAAGAGGAACGTGCGCTCTCTGTCCTTCCTTCGTGCATTTTGTTTAACGTCAATCTTAAGCATTTCTGGTGTTTTCAAAGAGCTTCTCTGTCCGTGGAGCGCAGTGTGTTGATTGCAGTGAAGAAGCTGGAATATCTGCATTCACTCAAAGCAGGCTGATTAAAGACGTCCAAGAGTTTCATTTCCAACAAAAACACCTCTGATACTCTTCTCCAGGCACGAGCCTGTCGTGTCTCACACTGCTTAAACACTCATCTCTATCTATTCACTTCACGCTTCCCTGATTATATATGTAGGCCTTTCATTTAGAGGGTTTAAATGAATATTTTGCATTGCATTGCTGGTAAATATGTAGAAATGTAATGGTTACCTGTGTGGTAAGATGAGCTTTTACCTTGTGGAAATTCCCTGTACAATTAAAATATGATGCAATAAACACATTGCATTGTTTTCAGTTCTGAAAAACTGAGATTTTAGCACAAATCCTTGTGTCACCACTGTGAATTTGTCTCTGTGACAGTGCTGATATGATTGAACAGGACTCAGTCATGCGGAAAGAAATAATTCAATCATAAATCAAATATTTGCATAGTTTATACAGCATATTTTATTACTACTGTACTATGTAGGCTATAGTCACACAGTCATCAACAAAGCTTTCCGATGAGCATGGTACTGATAGCTAAACTCATGCCTAGCATGTACTATAGCTAGGAAAATATAACAGGAGTAAGTAGAGAATAAAAGCAGCCAAATTCAATCGTCTTTTAATGTTACCATATTTCAGTCTTATTCTTATAGCATATGTGAGCTCACCTTATATCACAGTCAGAGATGGCTAATTGAATTCCGGAGTAATATCTACATTTTTCCACACTTTGCAGAAATGAGGGATGAGCACTGATACAGCATAGCATAAAAGATGTTCTTCTGATTGCTTTTTGTATTTGGATTTGTTTTGCTGACATTTGGATTGTGAAGTGGTGAAGGCCCAGCCTTAGATACTAAAGGAATATTCCGCTCTTCTTCTCTCCGAAGTGGCATGAAAGCAAAGGCCCAAGGTATGGGGGGAAATAGAGCGTGTGTAATACAGGGCGCACATCTTCCACTGCTTGAACGCAGCATTAAATCAATATTCTGCAAAGCTTTCTCTTGTTGTGTTATTCACTTGACTGCTGCCATGATGCACCATGTGGGCTGTGCAGTTGTTGTCTGATTTTTGTGACAGTCTCTCTCTCTCTCTCTCTCTCTCTCTCTCTCTCTCTCTCTCACACACACACACACACACACACACACACACACACACACACACACACACACACTTTTATTTCTCTTCTGTGCCCTAATTTGGATTGCTTGCAGGCGTTATATGCGCACAGCTCGCCCTCCCTGCTTTGATAATTCCACAGGAAGAGAAGAAACAGAAATGTTTGGCTCATGACATGGCCTTCATTTTCATTACACATCATGATGAAAGAGCCCAACTGACAGCTGATTATCCTGCGTTTGCTTTGACAGCCACATGAACCTGCTACTAGCACCCTGTTTTTTCTCTAGTAGGTATTTTCACTCTCAGAATTACGTGGTCCACATCTTGGTTGCTCAGTTTTGCACAGACTCCTTAACACGTGCTCAAAAACACTGCTTTAGATACATTTACCAGAAGCCACTTTGCATTTGCTTTCCAGATACAAGACTAGCCTGACTTACATTGCTTCAGCTTATAGTCCCACACAAAGACAACAACAGAGCCTGATGCTACTGACACAATATGTGAAATGCCAGTAATTACAGTGTGCAAAATGTTTTTATCATTTTTTTGCTCATTGAAAATTGATCATCCGGAGGTCAAAATTGAATAATTTGGATGAATTGTTTGTAATGATTAGATTGACAGGGATATTTATAATAAGTTCTAAATACTTTACAGTGGTCCAAATAAAATAAAAGATAACCTGAATGTTATTTTTTTTATTTATCGGTATTATCCCTTCTTGGGACTTTTATTCTGAAATTTGAAACCTATGTGAGCAAAGAAAGAACAAACAGCCCATTTTAATTTATAACCCAATATCTGGGTCAGTAATTTCATTAGCTCCACCCCTTCTAGCTGATGATTTGGAGTCTGCATGTAGGTGGAACATGTACAAGTGGACAGGGCAAGTGTACATGTTTTCTTGAGTAAAGAAAATAGTTCTATATAGAACAATTTGTGGCTTCTTTATGCTGTTGGAGAATGTGCTGTTGGAGAGGGTCCATGTAGAAAATGTGCAGAACCTTTTCAAAAAGGTTCAATACAGAACCCTCTACAGTACATTCTTCCTTCATCTGAAAATCCCTTTCATGATGATGTTCACAGTTCTTTATATAACTGTATAAAATATTTTTAAGTGGGCCTGGAACTCACATGTAAACTGAAATAAATTGCATCCCAAACAATACAAGGCCAGATTAAAATATTTTTGTTTAGGCAAAATGTGTCTAAGTCTACAGCATTATAGCTAATTTTCACGTTTTCTTTCTTTTTTCATTTAGACAATGATATTTTATCATCAGTGTTTTTTATTATATTCATGCGTAAAATTCCTATGAATATGATTTTTGGATTAAAATAAAAAGTGTTGTATCAATAAATAGGGATATTGATCCCACTAGAGGAACCGTGGGCAATTGCAAATATTTGATATCTCATAAAATGTAGAATTTGGGAATAAATCCTGGATTATCATTATGGAGAACAAATACATAATCAAATGTCTATTTGGACTTTCTGTTTTTATGAAGCAATATAATTAAGGTTTCATTGTAAACCACAAAAAAACATATGTATTTGATATGTTTATTAATGCATTTATTATATGAATAATAATTGCTAACTAAAACTAGAATGGGTGCATAATTTGCACTACACAAAACCTCCTCCACAGAAGTCAGACCAGTGCAGCAATACTATTGTCAAAGGCTAAATGGCTGCTTCTTTGTTTCCTCTTGTATGTTCAGAATGAGGCCTTTTCAGTTTGGTGTCACAATATCCTGCTGCAGGTGCATGTGAGTTGAGGTGCGAGTTGGGTTTGGAGTTGGGGGTGGGTGGGTGGTGGAGTATATAATTCAGACCTGGCAGAAGATCACTGGCAAAGTATTTAGCTTAACACAAACTGGCAAAATCTTATCTTTGTACTCCTATATTTAGACCGACATTTTGCAGGTCTCAGCATAAATTGTAGATTATAAAGACGATTTGGAGAGCAGTTAATGCACAATGATTTAAGTCTAATTTTAGTTTCAGCAGTGATGCAAGAAAAGGAAAATTGAAGAGGGACGGAAATGCCTCCACTTATCGTTCAGTAATTCTTTGAACTAACAAAAGCTTTTTTACCTCTTCAGTTGATAAATGCTTAACATGTTTGAAGAAATTATGTCTATATATTTATGAATATTAATGTCTGATAAGATGGCATGTGGGGGAGGGATGGTGAGTGGGTGCATTAGCTTTGGCATATGCATATTAGAATATTAACACACGTTCATCAGATTCTGTGACACAGATGATTCTAATAATGGACATTCCAGTACAGTTTTAGCTGGGCACAGTGGAAGTGGTTAGGTGCCAACCAAGGATATTTAATGTTCTAGTTTCATTTAGAAGACAGAAAATTCTGCTTCACAAAGATCATCTTCACACTGATTTCCATGGAAACGTGACACACTGACAGATGATGCATTTTTTGCCTGTAAAAAAAGAAGACTGTAGCCACTCTCTTAGGCACGAATTAAAAAATGATTTCAATGCTAAATATCATGGCAATAATGCCTAGCAACTCTTGTTTAATTTATTTAAATTCCAACATTATTATTATTCAATTATTCAATTATTCAGTCTCAAAGTAGCATAAAACTAACTAACTAGCATTTATTGTATTCTTGATATGTAGGTAAGCACTGGAATCCTTCAGCCTAGTTGGTCAGGCAAACATGTTTTCTGTTTTTGTTCACCAGGGTTCTCTCGAAACAGTACCCAGGATGCATTACACAATTGAATACAGTATATATTCATTGGAATCTGTGTAGTGCTTGAGAAATACTTTGTATAGCAACTTTTACAGCTGATGTTGTCACATATTAAGTCTACTATTAAGTCTTGGTAAAGCAGCATTACCAAAATTAGACAAAAAAAAAAAGATCAACAGCACCCAAATTATAAACATAAAATCTACTAATAAATACATTGAAAGCCATTTAATCTTCTCTTTTTAAAATTAGTTTTGCTTTAAAGTGTACTTTATTTGTTATATGTATTTTTTATACTGTAAATAAAATTAAAATCATTACCTCATACGGTCAAGTATGTTGGGGGCAGGATAAATACTGACACTAGGATAACCAGACCTCATGAACCAAGGTTGAGAACCACTGTACTAGTTTTTATAATTGTGCAGTGTTTAAACCCATCAGGGTCACTGCTGGACTGAGAACAAGCTACCAACCAGAAATATCCAGCCAACAATGTCCCTTGGGCAGCGTCCTGTGATCACTGTGCAGAAATAGATGAGCTTCTGTCTCTGACTTTACATCTACAAGATGGATCAACCAGATGGAGTGTCTAACAGAACGGACACAGTGTTAAAAAACTCCAGCTGCACTGCTGTGTCTGATTCACTCATACCAACGCAACACACACTAACATTACTTATCTGTAAGTAGATAAAGTAAGCAAACATTTTCTTTCAATATGACCCCTTTGGGCACCAATAACTGCTGCTAAATGTATCCAGTAACTGTTGATTAGTCCTACACATTGAGGAATTTTAGCCCATTCATCTGTAAAAAAATAGCTTAATCTCTGATATCTGTGGGTTTACTCACATGACCTGCTTGGTTCAAAAACTTCCACAACATTTCTATTGGATTCCAAGATATTACCTTTATTCTCTTTCAACCTTTATGTAGAACGACTTGTGTGCTTTGACTCTGGCTTGTGGAGTGACCTCTACAGCCTGGTGAGCATCAACAACTCTTCTTCTGAGCTCATCTGAAATGTGCTTTGTTTATGCCATGATATACAGAACCTTCAAATTATCTGCTAACCTTAAAGACTTACATTCTTCTGCTAGTGAAAGAAATGTCATATTTGATCATTAATACATTTTGTTCTCTTTATTTGCATTTAGAACTGTATGACAAACTGTGTAATTTTAGATCAAACCTATGCAGAAATAATTGAATGGGATACAGTGGCGTGCAAAAGTTTGGGCTCACCTGATCAAAATTTACTGTGATCTCCAAAAGGCATTACATTTAAAAGGAAACAGACTTTTCAACATTTTGAGCAATACCAGTGTATTATTTTGGTTTTGTACAATTGTACCATGAAAACAGGAAAGGAGCACCTTGCCAAAGTATGGGACCATTAGGAGACTTGAACATTCAAATAAATATTACCAAAATCTGAGACCTTAATTTTTTTCACATTCACCAAAAGGAAAGGCCAGGTGAGACAAATGTCAAAGCTTTATAAAACCCTGCACTCCTCTAACCTTATCCCACAAAACAGCAGCCATTAGTTCTTCTAAGCAGCTGCCAAACCCTCTGAAAATGAAAATGGTTGAGGTCCACAGGAGCAGGAGAAGGCTTAAAGAAGATAGCAAAGGGTTGTTAGTTTGCCATTTCCTCAGTTTGAAATGCAATTAAGAAATGGCTGTTAACAGGAACAGTGGAGGACAAGATAAGGTCTGGAAGATCAAAAATAATTTCAGAGACAGCTGCTTGTAGGATCGCTGGAAAGACAAATTAGAAACCCTACTTGACTGAAAGACTCTGGACTTTTCTCAAATATGGCCTTCAAGGAAGAGTCAGAAGAAAACCTCACCTGCATCTTCACCACAAAATTCAGATTTAGAAATTTGTAAAAGAACATGTAAGCAAGACCGATAAATTTAGGAAAGTCCTGCAAACCAGTGAGGTTAATTAGAACTAAAATAGCAAAGAATAAAGACAGAATTTGATGAAAAGACCACCATTCAAACCATTAAGCATGGGGGTGGATCAATCATACTTTGGGGTTGTGTTATAGTAAGTGGCATGGAGAACAGTAGAGGGAAGAATGGATTCACTGAAATTCCAGGAAATTCTGAAAGCAAGAAAAAAAAAAGCTTCTACAACAGGATAATGATCCTAAACACACCTCAAAATCCACTATAGACTACCTCAAAAGGTGGAGCTGTAGGTTTTACCATGGCCCTCACAATCCCCTGATCTGAACATCATTGAAAATCTGTGGTAGACATCAAAAGAGCAGTGCATGCAAGATGGCCCATGAATGCAAAGAAGTATTGATGAAAATCCCTCAAACAAGAATGTAAAAACACTTGGCTACAAAGGTTTTTTACAAGCTGTGATACTTGTAAAAGAGAGTCTACATACTAATTGTGCAGGGTGTCCAAAGTTTTGCTTTGGGCTCTTTTCCCTTTTTTTTTTATTTTGAAAATGTTTCATTAACTGTAAATTGTAAACTATAACTGTATATCAGAACCTTTTCCCTTCAATTACTTTTTGTTACATCAAAATTGAAATTACAGTCAGATTTTACATTGTTGTTTTCATTTATTATTGTCAGTAATTTAGTTGACAAGATTAACAAATGAACATACTCCCAAAAATCCACCCAAAAGTGTTCCTGCATCTTAATTACACTTTATGCTATTGCCACACCACTGTAGGAGGTGTGTGCATGTCCAGAATTGATTATATATAATATGATTATATTTTTAAATTATACCGTTTTCATAGTTTTGATTGAACCACAGTGTTTTAGCAGAGTTAAGACTACTAATTGATTAATTACTTTTCGTTTTACAGTAAGCACTGTAAATCATATGTGTATATTTGAAATGGGGGCCTACATACAGATCCCTGAGGGCCAGTTTCTCAGATACAGATGATCTCAAAGGTAATTCACTGCTTAAAGCATTTAAATCCAAAGCAAACAACCCTTGGAGTTTAAGAGGTTAAACATATGGCCACTTCAGAGGTCATTTCTCTATTTTAAAGTGAGAGTTTATTGAGATGAAAAAAGAACCTGGGGACTCAGTCCCTTAATCTGACTGAATGCACCAGTTCCTCTGAACCTACATACCTCCATATCCCCCAGCCTGATGGCTCTGTCCATCTGTTGGATAGGCCTTACTATCTGACACTGAGGGGCTACATACAGTCTGTTTAATGTTGGTCTCTTTAGTCTCTTTCTGCTTCGAGCTCTACAGCCACAGGTTTCATCCAGCACACATACATACAGACACACACATATGGAAAGACACACACACACACACAGGCCCAAGGGACTTGAATGGCATCTGCCCTGAAGTTTGTGCCAAAACAGGAGGAAGCAAGCCTACAGCTTGGAGCAACAGCCTGCCAGTCGACAGCACTGAGGACCCTGGCAGGCCTTGCGGTTCAGCTGAGGGTTGCTGATAATATCCACATGGGTCTGCCTGTGGACACCTTCAAAGGACACCATTTTCTCCAGGAAAAATCGCCTAGCCGCTAAAGGCAGCCTCCCGGGCATATAAGTACGATACGCCTACAGTCAAAGCATAATCTGTTACAAAAGAAACATAACCACATTAAGGTTCACTTGCTGTATGTAATGTCTGTTGAAGTAATGGTAGTTATTAGATTTGGACTCCTTATGTTGGTCTCACAGGCAGTAGCCATTATTATAATTTCCGCAAGACTAATGGATGACACAGCTGACCAGAACGTTTCAGTTTCCACTTTGGTCAGCTGAGGTTGTGTACATAATAACCCTCTGAGGTGATTAAGACATAAGAAGTGAAAGAGACATGAATAGAATCTAAGACACACCACTCCAGTTAGGAATGTCAGAGTTCATTGTTTTCATTGTGAAATAATAATATTTCTCTGAATTTGTCAGCTGGTGCCAATTACTGTTAAAAAAAAACAGTTAAAAGTTAAAATGTTGGATTCTACAGTAATTAGCGGTTGTTTGCAAAAAAAAAAAAGGCTGTAAAATTGAGCCTTCTTGAGAACCCACATTTATTATTTAAACATTGTATTATTACACCAAAACTCTCTTGAATCTTGCCATTTAAATGTTAAACACTGTACAGCCATGGTACGGTTTTTGTGCTAGACAAATATCATAATAAAAAGACAATGAGCTGCTGCCATCTTTGCAGTTTTAAAGATCAGCTTTGATGTAGGCAACTGTGATGATGAAATGATGATGGGCAAATGATGGGTAAAATGATATTTTATTGAAATCATAATTCATTTTATTGTGATACACATTATGCATTTCTGAGTATATAATGGAAATTTTCAGTGCTTAACGTTTTGTGGGATGTTTTCATAATTTAACATATTTTTAATCACCCAAAAAAATCTAAAAATATTTATAGGAAACAGTCACACATACCCGATATTGTTATTTTCAGAAGATCCTAGACTACTCAAATTTTACTTAATTTGAGATGTAAAAAATTAACATTTTTTCTTATGAGAACTAAAACACTTTACATCTCAGAAATGCTGTTGGAAATTGATCATCCTTAAAATTGTACTAATGTAGGTATGTACTTATAAGTATTATTCCTGCTCAGGACATTTATTTTGAAATTTGAACACTGTATGAGCAAACAAAGAGCGTACACAGCCTCTTTTGGCATTTAAACTGGGATTAAATGTCTGATCCACACATACCATTGCAATATAGTTACAAAGTTCCGTAAAAAGGTTTTCTTGTTTAAAATACTATGCTTCACACTATAGTTCATACCAGTTTGTATTTAAAAGTAAGATTTAAATACATTAATCATCAAAAGATGATTAATCATCAAAAGAACTTTTAATCATCAAAAGAACTGATTACTTGATCACTTTTATTACGAATTCTGACACATAAATAAAAAAAAAATAATAATAATAAATAAATAAATAAAAATAAAAAACAAAAAACAAGCAATTCTCTGGACAAGGCCTCTGAAAGGTTGGAGATCCTGGAACAGTTTCAGCATCCCTGTGATCCTAAACCATGTCCAAACCACAGATGGAAAGTATAAATTATTAGTGGAGCATA
Source organism: Acestrorhynchus altus (assembly GCA_034509495.1). Taxonomy (NCBI): domain Eukaryota; kingdom Metazoa; phylum Chordata; class Actinopteri; order Characiformes; family Acestrorhynchidae; genus Acestrorhynchus; species Acestrorhynchus altus. The sequence continues at coordinate 16,840,460 of CM067514.1, read as the reverse complement.
GTGCATTTGTGCTCCTGAATATAACGTTAGATTTTTTTTCCCCTCAAGCATCCATCTTTGCAGTTTTGCAAACAGTAGCTATAGGAGCTCTAACAAGCAATATTGCAGTGCTTTTGTAAAACAAGCTGTGGTGTCATCGGATTCAGCGTGGAGGACGGTGGAGGATTTTTGAGGAGCTCTAAGCTGTTTAAAGTGTGCTGAGTCTTAGGACATGGAGAGCGTGGATTAAAGCTCAAACGCACACCCAGCGATGATAAAACCAATGCGCTTCAGCTCATAGATGTCAGAGTGTTTCTGAGCATGACCGCACTCTACTTTTTTCAGGCGTAAGTGCAAATAGGTGCCCTTTTCCCACTTCTCTCCCTCTAAGCATGTCAGAACAGAGCTGCGGAAGAAAAAAAAAGCCTTGGGATGACATTAGCTTTTAAACCTAACTAGTGCTTTTTGGGGGGCTAAAAAGAGAAGAAGATTGTTGCATTTTTTACACTTGTCAATCAGAGCATGTAGCCTTTTTTGCCTCTTGCTGAGCTCCGTTAGCTGAGCATTAGCTGCTCTGTTAAGCACCATACTGTGTGTTCGGATTGAGCCACTGCAGTGGTGCTGCAGTAATCCGTAGCGCAGGGCATGTGCTGTGCAGAGGGAGCAAGCCTGGATCCGGGTCAGCTGCCTGCAAGGGGCTCAGCTGTGGAGAAAAGCTTCACCTGTCATCGCCCAGGGGCCCTATGCCTCCCTCCATGCCCCCCATTTCCCCCACACCCAGCACATGCAAGCCCCTCATCCACAAAGTCCTGCAGACAGCATCCCTACGTGCTCTTTCAGGCATGCATTCCAAAGAAACATGCATGCATACTGCAACTCTGGATAAGAAAGTTTATTTCAGTGGGCCAGAACAATCTGGAACAGTTAGTAGTAGAAAAAATCTGTAACAATTTACTCTAGTCATAAGCTTACATGAGACCTTGATATGTCCTTCATTACAAACCCACACAAAGATTTAGTGCTATCTCTACCAAAAATAGGACCAGAAAAGCCAGTCCTTTGGTTTTTGCTAGATACTGAGGACATTTGTGATTATAATGAAATTAATCAAAAAAGCAAACCAACAACCTTAAAGTCCCTCCTAAATCCACGCTCCTTCAGAGTCCTGGAAGAATGGCCACTGGTTGTCTTGAGTTAATGATGAAAGTTAGCTAGTATTGACAATGCCTATACAATGGCTGACAGTAGCAGTGTTATAGGCACAGCACAGAGCGGAGCTTTTTTATAGTGACAGCTAACATAATTCTAATAATATACACCAATGTTCAATTCATAAATATTCAAAATAATCTATTCTACTGCCAAACAATTTAGTTCATGGAATACAAGTATTGTTGCTAGGCAACTTCAGGGTGATGGTTTAACTAACTACAGTAACAAAACGTACCAGTTCTAACAACAGCAAATGGCCCACAAGGTCTGTTTCTCTGTCCCATATACATTTTGTGATTTTTAATTTCAACATTTAATTTCAAACTTTTTCCATTTGTTTCATTTCTGTCCAATTTTTTCATCATGTGTCTACTTTTAACCCATCCAATGTACACATTTCACCTCAAAAGTATCCTGTATGCTGCAAACTACTTTTACAATGCTCAAAAAACGTAGCTCAGCCAATCAGATTTTTTGTACCGTCTAAAGATACACATGCATTTCTTAGTATTGCAGCATTTCTTTGCACCACAGATTATCAACCCCATGCAATGGGTCTCATCTAATAACACAACCCCAGCATAAGCACGCTGACCACCAGCATCGTTTAATATGACTACCAGCATCGTTTAATATGACTACCACAGTGTTAGTGCGCTGACTACCGGCATCGTTAAATATAACTACTGCAGCTTTTTTAGTAAAGCAAAAGGACTGAAACATATGACTCACAAGTGTTTCTTGATGCTCTGCTGTGTCCTGATACATTTTTTTAAACAACTCATAGCTCTGAACTACAGCTTCTGGTTGAAATTGGACTTAACACTTTCCTCTCACTCCTTCTTGCTGATTCTCCCCAGGTTAGGCCACAGTACTTACTTTAGCTGAATCTACTGAGCATAGCTTTGAAGGTGCAAATTAAAGAGAGCTGATTGGAATGCGTAGGCCTGGCATCAGTGGATTGGATGTTTTCCCATTTGGCATCATCCCCACACCCAAACACACACGCCTGCACAAAAAAAAGAGCCTCAGTCAGCTCACCAATGTAAGTGCATATGGTGCGTAAGCAATGTCTGTCCCCGAGGAGGCTGTTTCCTTTTGTTGAGCCACAATATGAGGCATGCAGGCACTGTACCTATCTGACCATTATCTTCCTCCCTAATGTCAGTTTAGAGGATTTTCCATGCCATTTGTTATACAAGCACAATCTGAGGATAAGAATAGAATTTGGTTGAAAAATAGAACAGAAAAAAATTATTTATTCTAACATCAATTCTTACATTGATGTAAGAATAAAAAAATAAATATGGGCATTTTTGTTGATTGGACAAATATTATGTAGTCTATTTGTGGATTAAATATCAAGACCCTTATCTTACAGCAGAGGTTACAATAAGGTGAAGCCTATAGGCAATAAACACTGCTTGTAAGTGAAATATCAAATGGCCTTTATCATGAAGCAGATATGAAACAAAAGAACATATCTGACTTTTGGATTTTGCTCAATCTCAATCCACTTCAAGAAATCCAGAACCTTGTAAGGACAAAGGGACAAATCCTACACTCTCTATGCTTATAACTACTGCCTATCTTTCCTGTGCAGTGTTCAATAATTCAGCTGTTTGTACCTGTGGAGTGATGAGGTCTCATTCAGAGGCCCTAAACTGATTTATAATTAAATGCTAAGCTACATGAAAGTGCATAAGAGATCAGGTCAGAGCCTCCTTATGGAGTGAGCCTTCCACAGCCCCAAGAATAATGTCTGATATTTGTCATGTAATAAAAGGCACTAGTTTCATGCTTTTGATATGATGTTAATCTTTAAGACACTGTTGTTGTGGTACATTTAGCTCCAAGCTAACCCTACATTTTCCACTGTAGGTTAACACATACTGAAGCTATTCAGTATTCTCAATGAATGATTTATGACATAGAGTACTGAGTAATTGTCTTGACCCTTTATCTTGGCCTATATCTGTCTAAACATAAACTCTACAGTAATGTTAATTTCTGCTAGCACCTCTATGGGACTCTAGCACATAGCAAACTTAGAAACTTGACTAGAGCAGTCTGTTTCACATCTCAATGAGGTTAACTTCTTAACACATACAGTGCATCCCATTTGTGTACTAGTACTAACTAGTATTTGAGTATGTAGTATGTAAAATAGAGGAAAAAACAGTAAACGTGACTATACATAAATATCCACAAATATACACAAATACAAAAATATACACAAATATCCAAAAAAAAACATAAACTACCACATATTTTTTGTGACCACAATGGACACTATTCTTCCACAATAAAATTCAAACCAGAACTGGATATTGGAGGAGCTATTCACATCTGGAAAGATAGAAAACATGGGATAATGATGCAAGTTATTACAGGGCCAGGATATGATGGCATAGCAACACTTCTCCACTTCCTGTTAGTACAAAATGACATAGTACATAATTTTTTGGGGTAGTAACCTGACAAATCCGTTCTATTTAGAATACTATATAGTCTATATCAGGGTCTCTCAACCTTTGGTCCACGGCCCATCTATGGGCCACAGAGCACTTTCTAATGGTCTGCAGGCCCATCTTCAGGAGGAGGCTATAGTCCAAAGAGGGCTGGTAAATCATAAAATTAAACATGAAATTTTTATTTTACTGTAAGTAAAAGTTGAGAGATTAATCATGTTCAGACTAAACATAATGAGCAATAAAATGAACAATTAATAACATATCTCATATATCATATTTGAAGTAATGCAAATGAAATGTTATCAGCTTAGTACAATGGAGACAATGCAACCCCAGGCGGATAGGGCAAAATTAACCAATGATGTAGAAGTTTGTTAAACAAAGAAATAGTGGGGATATTCCTGAGAAAAGTTTTGCAACTAGATGAGTCATCAAATTTTATAAACTCATCTTTACTGCTCATTTTTGTGAGGTATATTTGGGACATATGTTTCTGTGAAGTTGTTGTTCAGACCCTTATTCTCACATTTTCAGCATGAAATGAAAGAAAAATGAAAGGAAATAAAATGCAAAAACAATTTGACATAAAAGGTTGAGTTCGGTTTTCTTGAGAGCAATCATACTTTCTAGTTAGAAACAGGTAAGCTGTAAGATGGATAAGGTTGAGAACCTCTGGTGTATGACCAGACCTCTGGCACGACCTTACAGAATTAGTGTGTAGTATGCAAATGAGATGCAGTGATGGACTCTACAGCCCGCATTAGTCCTTCATTGCTACTTGTTATTATTCCATGGTCACTAAGAAACATATTATCTGCCATAAATAGACGAAACAACAATCCAACAGTAATTCCCAGCTCAAACATTCTGAACAAAGCAATTTTCAGTAATTGTTTTCAGTAATACTGAAACACCAGTTAGCACAGGTAATGGTTTAGCTCAGAGCTGAACCAGATTCAGCTCAAAATTCATGATATTGGTATGAATTTGACCATGTTTCGCTAAAACATTCATTTTCTTGTGATTTTTTGGTTTATAAGGAGTAAAAAACACTTTATCTGATCCAGAGTGTTTTGAGCTGAAAATTGAATAATTTTGATTAATTTGTTTAATGATTAGATTGACAAGGGTATTTATAATTAGTCCTTCAAAATACTTAACAGGTCCAAATAAAATAATAATAAAAACAACAACCTGTATGTCCTTTATTATTTTTGTTATTTATATAGGTATCCGTATTATCCCTTCTCAATACTTTTTATTTGGAAATTTATAACTGTGTGAAAGAAAGAGAGCAAACAGCCCCTACCTTCTTATTTTCCTCTACAACTCAATTTGTCAACCACAATTCTGTCTTGTGGACTGGAAGTCTCCTTTCACATTTAAACTGGGATTTAATTCAGTTGGAATTGAGTGAATTATAGCTGAATTTCTGATTGATAATTCATCACACAATAATCAGACCACCACGGTTAGAGTAAGCCTTGTAGTTTAATATATATGTATGTGATATGTGTCATGTCTGTAGGTTATTCTGATCCTGAGTTATGAACTCTAGAAAACAGAATTTAACTACCTGCAAAGTGCAGATCTCTGGTTATAAGAGTTTAAAAAAGTATTATTTAGAACATTCGCTGGTAGTTTTCAAATGATGTCAACTACAAGCTTAAAAATTAGCACTGTGGAATAGCATCATCCTGAGCCGAAATGTATCACATGCTAGGCCTCACTGATGAACCTTGTAGTTCAGTTTTCTGTTAAATGAGTAAAACGAAAGTGAGTCTGACTCTGGACATTTACGATAGTTTTTTGAAATCACAAGGCCTAGCCTGACAGCGTTAAGATCTTCACATTTGTCCAATGTTGAGTTCTAATATCTCTACCTTGCAGGCTGCTGTGGGGACAGCTTAGAATGTGACGCTTCCCCTCAGAGCTGACTGTGAAGTTAAGTCTGTGGTGTCATTCTTTCTTTTCTTTTCTTCCCTCCGTGAAAGAGTGTGTGGAGTCAGTGAGTCTGCGTATTATGGAGGGTACTGGGAGAGACTGATAAGAACCTCAAAGCACATCTATACATCCGAGCGAGTGAGCACCAGTCTCAGGGAAAAAGGGAAAGAAAGAAAGACGCTAAACAGATCCTATACATTCCATTGCAAGGATTGACTCATGGATTGCACATGCAGTGCTGCAGCTATGCAATCAAGATATTAGCATAATGTATATGGCATAAGTATAAGAAGGCAAATAGTAATCCAGCATTCTCTCACTCAGTCTTCCTCTTGAAGGAGCCAGAAGCTCCTGCCACAGGAAACAGTTGTAAAAGTAATGCCTCATTTCACATCTTCATTCCAAAAATTGGATTGCCTAGCATTCTGACTACAAAACAAAGTTAATTTCAGGCAATTGGTAATAAACAGCATGTGTTTTAATTGATTCCACCACAAGCTGGGTGCATTTCGAGATTGCCTCTACCCCCCAACAAAGCTTGTGTGGCACTCTCTGTTCGCCCGACTCTGAGACTACAGTCTGTCACTGCCATTTTCTAACCCCTCTGCAGCACTAAAAACTGCCTGTCAGAAGTGTGATGATCTAAGGAATTCATGAACTCAAGCTCAAAAGGAAGCTTTATTCTCTCATTATGACTTTCTTTTTTGAAAGGAAACAGTGAGTCATTCAAGGTGTGTTTGAGTGACTCTGTTTGCTGTCTTTCCCAGGCCGAGCCCCTTGACGCAATTTCTCAAAGAATTCTCACTAATTCTTATGACTGAGAGCAGAAAGAGCAATGGATTTAAAGCAAATGCAGTCATAAGGAAAGCTATGACTGCTAAAATGCTTCTCTGTATTCACTACAAATGCAAATTCCTACACATTTAAAATCACGAGACATTGTAGATGACTTGGTCGAAGCCAATGAAGGACTTTGAGACTATACAGTACTGTGCAAAAAAATCAGAGACCAGCTTTAATTAAATATTCATTAACTCTTAGTACCAAAGATCTGGACTTTGCAAGCCATTGCATGCCATTTTCTAAGCTTATTATTAGAGCTTATTATTATAAATATTCAAAATATCTAATAATTACAAATCATTTATCATAGATTTTTTTTGCATTTTCAGCACAAAAACAGAATTTTTCATATATAGAGCATTTTCAAACCCCACAAAAATTGTAGGTACAATACATTTTTTCATCACACATGGTCAAAAAAATCATACAAATATGTAAAGTGTTAATTTTTATATCTCCAAGTCAAATTTGAGGAGCCTATGATCTCCTGAAAAGAACAATATCTGGTATGTGTCCTATAAATACGTCTCCATTGTTTTGGTGAATAAAAGTACCACAAAATTGGCCTAGGCTTCTAAAGGTTAACAATTATTCAGATGTGAATAATGGGTGTTTGACTTGGTTCTATATACAACCCTTGAAAGTATGTATAGCTATTATTTCAAGTCCTTTGAAATATGTACTCCTAAACAAAAATAAAGAAGTTCTCACTCTTTCAGATATCAAATTCTTCAGATTTTTGTGAAAAACTGTGCCTGACCAGAAAAGGCCATCTAAACCCTCAATTGTAGCCTTATTCAAGGATGTAATAACACAATACAGTGAAGCAGCATAGACAGTGGATGAGAACTCATGATCATGTGGATTTGAAGCACTATACCACAGCACCCCTACCATACATTAACCACTTCCAGACACTTTTACACAGAGCTTCTATGCTTCTTTGTCTTTCAAGACAATGTGTTGGAGGTACAGAAAGTGTTTTCATTTATACACTGTTGTACTGTACCTACAACATAAGCTACCACTAGATATTGTATGTAATTTTGACACTTCCTTACTTCCTTTTCTACTGAATAACGAACAAATTCTTACTGTAGTTCAAATTCTTACTAAAACAACATCTTACTGGAGAACACATAAACAGCAAGTTACTGTAGAACCTATACACAGCATGTTACTGTAAAACCTATCTACAGCATGTTACTGTAGGACCTGAATACACTATGTTACTGTAGAACCTATTTACAGTATGTTACTGTAGAACCTATAAACAGCAAGTTACTATAAAATATATACACATCATGTTACTGTAGAATATAAATACAGCATGTTACTGTGGGACATGTATACAGTATGTTACTTTTAGAACCTATTTATCTAATGTTACTTTAGAACCTGTATAAACCATGTTACTGTAGAACCTGTATACGTTGTATTACTGTAGAACGCATATACAGTATGTTACTGTACAACCTATATGCAGCATGTTACTGTAGAACTTGTTCAGTGTGTTACTCTAGAGCCTGTATACAGCACATTACTGTAGAAGATATATGCAGCATGTTACTGTAGAACCTTTGTACACTATGTTACTCTAGAACCTATATACAGCATGCTACTGTAGAACCTATATACAGCATGTGACTGTAGAAGATATAAGCAGCATGTAACTGTAGAACTTGTGTACACTATGTTACTGAAGAACCTGTATACAGCATGCTAGTGTAGAACCTATATACAGCATTTCACTGTAGAACCTGTGTACAGTATTTTACTGTAGAACCTGTATAGAGAATGTTTCTGTAGAAACTGTGTGCAGCCTGTTACTGTAGAACCTGTGCACAGCATGTTACTGTAGAACCTGTTTACAGCATGTTACTGTAGAACTGTATACACCATGTTATTGTAGAACTTGGGTATAGTATGTTAATATAGAACTTGTCTAGAGCATGTTACTGTAGAAATTGGGTACAGTATGTTACTGTAGAACCTGTTTACAACATGTTACTGTAGAACCTGTTTACAGCATGTTACTGTAGAACCTGTATACACCATGTTACTGTAGAACTTGGGTATAGTATGTTACTGTAGAACCTGTATATAGCACGTTACTGTAGAACTAGGGCACAGAATGTTACTGTAGAACTTGGGTAGAGTATGTTACTGTAGAACCTGTATATAGCATGTAACTGTAGAACTTGGGTATAGTATGTTACTGTAGAACCTGTATATAGCATGTTACTGTAGAACTTGGGCACAGTATGTAACTGTAGAACTTGGGTACAGTATATTACTGTAGAACCTATGTATTACACACATTGGCACAGTATCCTCTCTGTCATGGAGCTTAAAAAAGTAATTAATGTATGTTAATGTATGGAAATGAATGCAGAAATGATAAGAATCTAATACTGTACTCTACTGGCTAAGTGTTAGGTCACGTTAACATTGCAGTTAAGCTTTAGGTTATTGTAAGTGTTAGATTAAATTTAAGTTATAGATGGTTATGGTTAGGTTTAGGGTTAGAGTAAGGGTTAGATTTAGGCTACAGATTGTTAGGTTAAGGTTAGAGTATGGGTTAGGTCTAGGTTACAGATGGTTATGGTTTGGTTTAGGGTTAGAGTAAAGGTTAGGTTGGAGGTGGAGGTGTAGGTTCAGATAATATAATTACACTAATTGTTTTGTAATATTCTCTGTTCAAATAATTTTTTATTCCTGCATGTCTGAATTATGTTAAATCATGCATATGCATTTGGATCGACCAGAGGCAGAATAAATCTGCCAATATTTAATTTAATTCCATTTCTATCAAACAAATAAAATACTGTATCGTTCAACCCAGATAGAATGAAAGAAGATGCGCAAGAACATTCTTTCAAAAAGAATGGACCAAGACAAATTGTTCCAAAGGTTTTGGGTTTAAAATGAACATATCATCATAACTAAATCTATTCTGTTAATGTCTTTTGAACCAATTCAATCAGTTCATTCAACATGAAAAGTTCATGTAATGTAAAGGCCAACAAACGGAAAAAAACCCACATGTTCAGATGTTCTACCAATGATGGTGTAAATTTAGCCACAAGTTGCATTTGATAAACTGGAGTTTGGTCTTATTTTCCAGTTAGTTGATAGTAATCAGGGTAATGAAAGTAAAGTCAGTGTTGAGCTCAACCAATTGAATGTACAATATCCTGAAACAGGAAATGACAGAGTAGCTTCACGAGAGTTGAGTCTGTGCTTGTGTGTTGGTTTGGATAGGGAGGGGTCAAAAGGGGTTGTCTAGCAGAACATTCACACACACACACACACACACACACTCACACATACACACACACACACACACACACACACACACACACACACACACACACACACAGTAATAAGCAAAAGAATGAGGGTACTGTGCTGCGGCCTGAATGCTGAGCAGGGCTCGCCTTTCACAGGGAGGAGCTGTGGATGCGTACATTTGAAATATATCAAAGTAAACAGGAGGTCCAGAATAGAAGCTGTGGTCCTCAGGAAACACCACACACACACTTGCACGCACACATACACAGGGTGGAGAAAATAAAGGCTAGTTTAGAGTTACACAATTCTATAATATGACTAATAGATGGGGATTACATCACATCATAACCTTTGATTATCTTAATGTTTTGTTAACATATTGTTTTCTTTTAAAGTAAGAGTTAGTTTACTGTTATATATACCAGATGTTCATATTAGGTTCTCCAGGGACCAGCAGTTGTTCAGTGCTAGCTACCAACTCAGTTAATTAAACGGTACTACAACCCAAGCTAAAGTATTTAATATTTGCATGTTTTTTTCTGTACATCTTATTTTCAGGTTAGTTTGCATCTGGTTATTGTGTTCCTCACAGTATTGATTGAGCTGGCTCAGTTTTAGTTGGAATGTCTCTAGTAAAACAAAGCAAAAAAGAATATAGAAATACTATATAAATATGCATATTGATCATTTTGTAACAATTTTAGATATATAAACAACAATAAAACAGTAATGATTAAGATATGAACAATAGCAGCTTATGTGTAATGTGGTATTAATGTTTTTTATATAAATTTAAACTTTTTAAATAAAAGTTGTGTTAACCATTTTGATTAGCAACATATTATTTTGGAAAAAACAATATGAAAATAATTTGATGCACAAAAGGTTCACGCAAACATTCTACATTTTTCACTTTAAATTTTTTTTTTCATATTGAGAATTTTTGAATGACCCAATGAAAATGCTGTAGACTTATTTGGAACAGAGTCATTTTAGATTGATTTCTATGGAATGTTAAAAAGGTTTGGAGATAAAATATTTTTGTCTGACAATAACTATATGCTACCAAATTTATAAATACAATATTTTTTAATCATCACTCTCAACTGTCAGATTACTGTAATCTTGTCTATAATAAACGTGTCAGACCAGTAGATTAGCGTGCTGCTTCAAAAATACTCATAAGAGTCTTAAAGGTGGCTTAATTAGGGCATGATTTTTGGCTTAAAGTGTTTGGCGTACAGTGTTCAGTGATTATTTCATAGTCCCTCCCCATCCCTAACCCCCCCAGTGGAAAATTTAATCAGTTGTGCTGCTGAATTGGGCTATGAAAGGTGAAACCAAAACTCAGATCTCACAACTGCAAGCTTGAAATTTGCATGAACAATTTTCAGTAAACAGTTGTGCACTTTTTTAACTGAGGCCTGTTTCATAAATATATTAAAATCTAATTTGACTAATAATGCCCTGCATGTACCACTCCATCATGAATGAGTTTTAAAAAATACCTTTTAGGCCAAAATCTCAGAACTGTCTATCAGGCGTCAAGCATTTTAAGACACCTGCATTCTAGTGCTATGTCTGGGAACAAGTTTGACTTATCTGTAAGATTATTTTATCCTTATGGCCCAAAAACGTGTACTTTTATTCAACAAAACATTATAGTATTAATAGGAAACAGTCCATGCCATTCAGATGCCGATTATTTGTTATTTGTAATTATTTGACAGTAGTCCAAATAAAATAAAGTTAAACATGAATGTCTTTTAATATTTCTTATATTTAGCTATTTATTAGTGCATCTAAAAAAAATATATTGTTTAAAAAGCTCATTAGTTATCACAATTTCATTCAAAAATGTAAAATATCATATTGAATATTCAGTACAAGTGAAATGTCAAGCCTTTTTTGTTTTGCTGTCGATCAGTTTGGCTTATAGCTCCTGAAAAATAAAGATCCAGAATCTCAAATTATTAGAAAATTGAAATTCAAATTTGAATATATTACTAATAACAGCATCAATTGTAGAAAAATATCACTTATGTATGAAAGATATCACTTTAAACATAATGAATATAAAATATGAGAGTTTATTTTTTTTAAGTAAATTATCACAATACTTTTTCAAAGTATTCAAATTTTTTGAGATGCACTAGTATGTATCAGTATTTATCACTTCTCAGAACTTTTATTCTGAAATTTGAACACTATGTGAGCAAAGAAAGAGCTCAAACAGTCCTTCTTGTCTCATTTTTGTCAGTGACATTGCCCTGTATGCAGGTTCAGCATGCACATGTGGACAGAGCAGTAAATAGGCACTGGAAGGCTTCTTAGGCATTTAAACTGGGATTTAAATAGGTTGCAAATTAGATTTTCTGAGTTGGATTACTTGCAGAATTCTCATAGTTTGTTATGATGTGTGTATCATGTCTGTAGATTAGAATAGAAAGAAATTGGCATGTAACACCATGCAAACACCGTGCGAATCTCAAATTTATTTCTTTACACCGTTAAACCACATGTAGCTTTAATGTGCAGCCTTAGGGTGGTAACATTGTTCTGCCCTTTATGAAGAATCTTTTATAAATTAATTCATTTTATATTACATTTTCTATAGCAATAATCAAAAAGTAACAGTAATATTTGCAGGGTTGTTTGTTTGCTTTCTGTTGTGACACAGATGCCAATGTAAATCAAAGAAACAAACAATGCAAATGCAACCAAAACTTTTAATCATATCAAATCATATCATAACACATTGTCACATAACAACCTCCTTTCTCCAAGACTGCAAAATTCTATTCCCTGTAAAAATATTTAATTCCATTTTGGAACAATTCAATTGGTCCATTTGTCATAAAATTTTTACACTAAGATACAAGTTTCTTTGCATGACAGATACCATATTTATATACACATATACTGTAAATAGGTTCTAGACCCCTGCCCACATTTATATCAGTGGCCTGTGCATCCTGCATCTGCCCTTATCTTCAAGCTTACATGTTCAACTTGAACTCCCATCTCTGCTTTAGCACAGCTAAAGCACTGGCAGTGAGTGTGATGCTATCAGGCCTGGCAGCTGTATGGTGCTAGCAAACATGCAGACGGCATCCAGAGAGGGGTGAGCAAGCACAGAGGAGGTGGAAGTGGTTAGAAACCGTTAAAGACGTGGTTGAGGAGGTAAGGCTGTGTGGCCAGTGATGGGAAACAGTCGTTAAATGGAGGAAAGAGTCATTGCTTAGTTCACAACAAAAGAGGAGGAGAAGCAGGGAGGAAGAGGTGAAATTTTGGTGAGAACTTTATTAACTGTACAGTGAGTACAAAGAGTACAGCATTCAAGTCTACCAAGAAAAATGAATCAGAGAACACTGTTCTACTTTCTGAATGATTTGTGACCCTGGCTTTTCCATGAATGGACAGAAATCACAGAGACACACTCAAGATGAATACAGTGGACCTCAAATGAGCTCACATCTAAAGGAGAAAACTGACAGTAAGCTGAATCATAGATAACAGTAAGTGCAAGCTATTGACAAAACGAGATTACAGATTAGGTTTTGAGGAGCGCCTTTACCTCCTCCTTTGTCTCAGATTTAGTCATCTGCATAGGAGGCTGGTGGCAGAACGTCTAAGGCACTGGAATAAGCTCATTTTGAGGACCATCACCGGGCCGAGGCTGAACGTAGGCTGATTACATAATGAAGATCATTAAAAGTAAGAGCCTTCAGGAGCTCACATTCTCACAAACCTGCTCTCAACAGAGGGCTATCAGAGAGCTCCTAATCCAGAGGCAGGATTGATTCACGACTCCTCCACAGCTTTTCAGTCCCCACGATGTCAGTCGCTGCTGACAAGTCAAGAAGATCACACTCTATAATTTGTCGTGTGCTTCCTCCCATTCAAAGCCACATCGGCACTCTCTGCTTATGCTGCTGGGGGTAATTGGCCTTTGTGATTTATGCTAATCATGCTGTGAAGAAGCTGTCACCGTTCATACCTTCATGATCACTCCTCCAACAATAGTGTCACCTTTCATCCTGCACTCCATTTCACTTCAGAAGATATGGTGCTGTAATGTATATGATATAAATAACAGCAATTGTAATGTTGTGACAATCTGCTTTGATCAAAATTAGAAATGGTCTTGAAACATATATACAGATATTGAATTAAAAAAAACATTGAAAGAAATGTCTTACTGACTGTTGGGGCTGGTTACAAATAACTCATCACGTGGCTGTTATTTTGGTGGAGAATAATGTATATAGTATACAGGACCAAAGACTCCAGAGTCCAGACCATAGCCTCATTGGGTATGTTTGGAATTACAAAACTTTGGAAGTGTAGACACACCTTAAAAACATGTCAGAACAATAGCTTCACCACCCCAAAGTCCAGAACTCAACTCTTAGGACCAGAGATTCAAACTTTGTGGGTAGTTATATGCCATTTTCTTGGCTTCATAACACTGGCTCTGTCAGGTTCTGACAGACATGATCATAACAAAGTAGAAGACATAGCCATTTAAAAACACTCAGCAGGATCAAAAAGGTTTGTAAGATATAAAGTGCTATTTAGTGCTTATAAGACAAAAATCATATGAGAGCAAAATATTGAGCAAAACATGGTTAAATTCATACAGATATTTAAATTGAAATTAACCTAGGATCTCCTGAAAATAACAATATCTGGTATGTGTGATTGTCTCCTATAAATACTTATTGTTTGGTGAATAAAACTACTTCAAATTTTGAAAACATCCCACAAAATTATCATAGGGTTCTAAAGGTTAAGATTATTGAATGTGGGATTATTTGGGATTACAACTAGACTCATGATCTTCTGAAATTATTATAAAATAGTAGTTGTTATGTGTAGAAACTTTTGCCACACTAAACACTGAAACATCTGATTCTGGTTTCTGTGTAATATGTTGTCTGTTTTTGTAACTTCTATGTAATAACCCTATAGGCTACAAATTAAATACATTTTTGGATGTTTGTACAGTTCTGTGAATGTATATGATTAGGGTGAAGATGTATATTTCACTGGGCAACATTGTCAGTAATTGTGAAATCATAAATTGTTGATTTTTTTAAAATATAAAATAATTGCAATCATTTTCTTTGCTCAGCTTCATTATTAGCATAAAGTTTTTAGAAAAACAAACTGCAGCCCTTTTTCTTCATGTGTTTAGTTTTCAACACTATGGTGCCAGCACTTTCTCTGGGATGGGGGACGTCATACGAATGCAGCGAGGCTTGCTTGACTTGTGTACGCTAACGCTCCATCGCTCTCCTCGGGGACGTGTGGCGCATCAGTGCTGTTTGGCCTACATGCTCACTCAAGCACAATCCTCTGCTTTCCCCTTCCTCACCTCTCTGCAACTGCCCACTCTGCAAACCCATATCCATGGTGTTTCTCTGCTTAACAGATCTACTGCTAATATTTGTCAGGAGCACTGTTTAATCTCTAGCATACCAACACTTAAACAGATTAGAAGACAGGCTTGCAGTGAGGAAAAACTAAGGAAATACAACAGGAAAATAAAACTCTTGAAATTTGACATTAACACTGAAATTCAAAATAATGTATACCCACACAGCAAGAAGTGGATTTCTGTCATAACTTAATTTTGGGAGATGGTGTATGCCCCAGTCTACTCACACTCAGCCTATGTAACCTCTTACTACCACTGAATTATTGTGACAAATAACCTTCCACCTCCCATTGTGTCAGTTTGTAAATTGAAAAATTTGGAAGAGTTGGAAAACTTTTTGTCTGCAATGAACAAATTGCAATTTAAATGAAAGAAAAACTAATCACTGTTATCCAATCTCATCCACAATAGAGTAATAGATACTGCAAGGTAGTAGTTGGTTTGGTATAAGCCAGTGATGGACTGGCAATCAGGAGAACCATCCCTAGTTAAACCTTACACTTGTCTTTTTAGCTGCCTTCAATGAACAGATCAGTAAGCAGTGCTAGTTATTGGTCAATGTTTGAATGAGGTTCTTGCTTAAATTGATCTCCACATACTACAATCCAGCAGTGCATATCCATGTTTTTTCACCCTTATCAACAATGTTCTGTGAAAATAGTCTAAATTCTGCCTCACAGAAAGAAATTGTACAAATAAAGTAAATACTACATTGGATCTTCTAGACAGCCTTTGTTATATTTCTTTGTAAACATATCCGTTTTATCTCTCTGTAGTTTTCCACAAGGAACTGTGAAATCAGGAAAAACAGTTAAAAAGGGTGTGAATGGCTACATGATGCCTGAGAAATTATTTATGTTTAGTTACAAGGTTTTGTCCTAAAACTGTGTTTTTATTCTGGGTGGACAGGGCCATGCACAAGGTAAAATAGTCCTTTTTGTTTAGGTTTTCAGTTATAATTAGTTCATATTTGCTGTTATTTTACCATTATTTATATTATATTAACATTACAGATCTACTTCTATTTCAGATAGGAGCCTGCATAAGTTCTAAGCATTCTCATTCTTAGAATCCCAAGTGGCAAAAAAGACATTAAAGACGCTTTGATCACCAGAGTTCATTTACAGAATCACCAAGTGTTTCCCTGTCATTTTGATAGTGTTGCCTAAAGGATTTGATGCATGTTTCTTTCTTGTGGTCAGCACAAAGAACTGTGTGATCTCTTGGTACATTTTATTTTTAAATCCCTATAAACAATAAATGTTTAAGACATGTTTAATATTTTGTAACTTTGGCTAGTCTGTATAGCCTAGTCTTAGGAGAAATATGTACATATTTGATGTTTAGATCATTCAGGATTTGTATAATGTGTACTAAATATAGTTGGAGCTTTGTGCATATGCATAAATTACTGACACAACCCAGCCAAGCTGGGTCTGACCATGAAATGTTACGAAGCAAAAAGTGTAATTATATTACCTGTATTTCAACTGAATCTAAACTTAAATTTAATTTTCTAAACCTAAAATTAATTCTATCCTTAACCTAACCCTAAATATATCCATAAATTCACCTAACCATTACTTTAACTCTAAACCTAACCATAACTAACCTAACACTAAGGCTAACCCTAAAACTTAATAACCCCATAAACTTAATCTAACTTAACCATAATGCTAACCCTAACCCTAAACTTAACCTAACCTAACCTAACCTAACTTTTACCGTAGCATAAACTTAATTTTAACCACAACCTAATGCTTACTGTAATATCGCCTTAAACTTAACCATGACTGACCTAACCCTTAGGATAACCATAACCCTACACTTTACCATAACCGAACCTAACCATTTCCATAACAAAACCCTAAACTTACACATAACTAACCTTACCCTTACCCTAAATCCAATCATATATCTCCCTAATCTTAGCACTAACTCAAAACCATACCTTTACCTATTCCTTACCTTACTCATAACCCTAAACTTAACTATAAATGAACTTAACCCTTACCCTAACTCTAAACCACAAACCTTATCTTATCCCTAAACCTTTGTAATAGTTTAACCTAAGTTACATGGTAACACCCTTTGCAAAACTCACCAGACTATATTTATTCACTTGATTTCATTCTGGTTGTCATAATTGTCAAACTGTTTGAGTTCAACTGACAATCAAACAAAATATTTTTCAAAGTCATAGAATAGGCCCTTTTCATATTTCTGTATGTTTCTGCCAGAAATATTAGTCGCTGGGTAACTCTATTTTGACTAAAAAAACAATATGGCTTAGAACAAGAGCTTCTGCACAAAAGCAGTTTCCGTGTTTTTTCAGCAGACATTACATAGAGAAAAAAGAGTTTGTGTAATTTTGAGGGACAAAGGAATTAAACTGGAATGGTTGACTTGTTATATCATTCCATCACATTCTCTACAGATAATTTACTATGAGTTGACTGGACAACAGTGATAGAATGGTTTAATTGTTAAAGGGCACAACAACATGACTGTATGCACTACATATCACACATTATGTATTCCATTATTAGTAGTCCATTATGTATTCCACTATTTCTGTAACAACAATTTCAAACACAGCTGTCATCCAGTGGGAGAGGACTTTAGTGTGGAATCAGCATTTACTGATGACTACACTGTTCCTCTGTAGCTTGGAAGTTTGTGATGTTTTTCCAGTTGCTTTCAGCAAAACAGTGATATTACATGTTCCTACTGAAAATCATAGATAGGGAAGCATTTGATGTGGAGCAGATGTTCATACACTGGAGCAGGTGGCTTTGGCAGAAGCCTAAGCGGCACATCCCCTGTTGGCATGTGCGTGTTAACCTGGTGGGAACTAGTTAAATGTTAACAGTTAACTATTTCTTTCAACATCTACAAGTGTCAGGTGATGTTAAACAACCCTGAATATAACATTTTATTCTGTAGTCATTGATGATATGGTAAGAATGATTAGCTGATTTAATATCAGTATATCTAAGATAAATTGTATCTGTAATCTAATCCAAAATCTTTTCTTTACCTCTATAGACTGGTAAACATCCCATGTGATCTCAGAATGTTAATTAGCCAAAAAAAAGTGGATAGAGGATAAATTCACTGTGTTCATAGATGTGCTAGGCTAGTACCTAGCTGAATGTAAGGTCCAACATGATATATTTCATCTGTTCACACTACTATTTCTATTGCTGCCCCAGGCAAGGGCTAGTCTTATGTCTGGAGAAAAAATTAAAAAAGCAAAATGCCCCCAGGCTAACGTTTTGTGCCCCAAGGTTTGTACAAGTAGGACTAATGCTTTACAGCATCTGCTTTCTTTATGCTGTTAGTCTGTACTACTCAGGGTTATCACTGACCTATGTGAATTTACAGAAAGGATAAAATATGATGCTGAAAACCATGTTAAAGAAAGCTGTTTTTCCTAAAAGAGAAAAAAAACACTCCCTTATGCTGGTAAGAAAGGTAAATCCCCATCATTGCCAAGAACGTACAACTGGCAACTGTAAAACATGTTGCAGCCAGTGGCATTAGCAATATTTTATTGGTGGCGGGAAGAACAATTTCCACAATATACCCGGTAATTTAAGCCATGTTTCAAGTAAAAACAACAACACCACCAAAAACAACAACAGCACAGTAGTCTTTTACTTCCTGCTGTGTAGCCATATGCAGTTGTTGAGTGAGTTTATTAAGATACCAAAATACCACCATGGTTAGCTTACCTTGAATAAATGGTCATTTTGTTCAGACTCTGATGATTCATGGATGTGTTGTTATGAATATGTCAAGTTTTTGATTTAATGATATCTAATGGTGGTTTTCCAATTAATTTTAGCTGAATAACTAGGATTCAAACATATGAATAAGACCAAAACTGGCCCTGCCAATTAACATGATGGATTGCTAATATGAGTCAAAATAATGGGAAATGGTTTAGAAAAGAATACAGTGTTAATGTGTATTTAGAGCAGCTGCCTTTTTCAAAATTCTCCTATTCTTTTATTGAGGGAAAATGAGGTGAATTGAAATTAAATAATGTACTGGAAAGCCTTCCATCTTCCATGTGTGTATTATTTCATGATACCTACATGGTAACTTATTAATTAGCTTGAATATATATATATATATATATATATTATACATATAATCAATGTTTCCAATAACCCTACAACTATGCTGTTATTAGCCTGCTGTTTCTCCCATCTATTCATTGTTCAGATTTCAGGAGATATTTTACTGTATAGGCTCTGAGAATCTGATATATGGTAATGTATTCAGAAACCTTAGAGTATGACGTAAAACGAGCAGCACAATTAGTCATAATCCCAAAAAGCTCTCCCTTTATACGCTGAGATACTGTATGCAGAGGACTACATGCTGAATGAAGTGTGAGAACATTCTGTATGAACCCATAGCCATCCTGCCATTCAAACAAATAGTTCAATGCAGTGCAATGGGCTTATAGAGAAGTCAATGCCAGGCTTGTAATCACAGAGATCAGATGATCCTACCATGGTTTCTTTCTTCCTGCTGCCAAAAAAAGAACAGAATTCACTATGTACTGCTGTACAATAGCTTGCTAAGAGTGTTGTAGCAACAAAGAGTGCTAGAAACAACTGGGATGTCTTTTCAATCTCTAGAGGTTGAATTTATCGACAGTGATAAAAGTATCAAATGCATGACACATTTATGCAGAAAAGAACATGTATTATTAAGATTTGAATTAGATGACAACATTTTGTTTTGTATTCAGTCTTGTTTAGCATTCTTTAAATATTTGTGGTTTTTTTAAAGTGTTTGAAATCGCACACAAAAAAATTTAATTGCAATTTTATTTTATAACCAAATGCTGGTTTGAGTTGACTGGGTAATTTTGATAGGTTAATTTTCTGTGTTACACCCAGTAAATGGGTCAATTTTCAGGGTAATTTAACAGCAAGCTAAGTCACAACTGACAAGAATTTGTAAGTAAAGCCTCTGTGCAAATGATTGGGCACCCTACAGAGACAACAATTAGTAACTATTCCATTGACTGAAATCACAGCTTGCTAACACATTGCAATTAAAGGTCTTTTAGTTCATGCAGTTGGAAAAGCTTCATGTTTTTGTCTGTTCATACTTAATTTGAGATATTTTCAATCATTGTACTGTTCTTAATGCCATTGTCTTTTCAACTTCACCCTTTAAAACAGATGCATGCAGTATTTACGGGATTTTTGTGGAATCTGGATTTCCCTCCACCTGTGTAATACAGCTAAAACCACTGGCAGCAACACAATCCCAAAATATGGCAGACCCAAAGCCTTGCGTCACAGTTGGAAAGGTGCTCTTATTATGAAATGCAGTTACTTTTTACATTTTGAAGCATACTTTCTGACATCATTTTTAAGGTTTTCTTTCTAAGTATTTTTTAGTTGGTGATTATGTTTGTGCAGCAGGGCTGCAGGCCAGGTTTTCATTTGGACAGCACTGTCCCTTTTAAAATCCCTTTAAAATCATAATAGAAAATTGTGATGTGCCTTACCGGATGCTACATTTCGAAGACAATGTTTAGGCATGTTAGCATATCATTGTGTGAAAGGGAGGGTGCTGTTTGCATATTGACATATATTTACTGTAAGGAGGAGGTAAGGGCCGATCAGTGTGACCAGGGCTGTTAGTTCAGCTCATGCACAGACACAAATGTAGTCTTTCAGATGACCTACAGCTCTAAATGTTCTTGCATATTAACAACATAGTTCAGCTAAACAGCTAAGCATGAACATTTCACATCTTATGCAAGTTAAAAAAAGGCCCACATCTGCACATCTCACCTCCCCCAACTGGTTGGAGGCTTTGGTCAGATTTGGCTCTGAGCCTTTGCCTTCCACGGCTGCCCGCGCGCATGCACACACTAAGCGGAGACTTCAGGGCCAATGGGCCCACTCATCCTGAAAGTCTCTTCCTGTTCTGGGGCCCAGTGGCCCGTAGGCGGTCTGGTAGTCACACCACCCATTACAAGATGGGGGGCAGGGGCATAGTAAAGAGAAATAAATGAAGGGCAAATAGCGGATTGCCTACTGGTTTTAGAAAACATGGACACATAGTGGTACAGTGTGTGGACTTCCATGACTAAAAGAATTTAAAAGATTATTAATACAAGAAAATTGCATTGCATTAAAATGAAGTATAAAACCAGTCTTAAATACAGCTCTGTCCATGTGCCACATAAGTTTCTGGATACTTTGTAAAATTATAGGCTTTTACATGTTTGCCACAGAACACATATGGAAAGTATTTATAGCCTTTATAGCAAAGCTTTAGGGCTCATGCTAAGCACCCCAGTGGCTCATAATCTTTCAAAGTGAGAATGAAATTGTTTCATTCAGCAAGCTGGGGGAAAAAGGTGCTTACGTGAGGAAGTTTTGTACGGCACTGTACATGAAAAAAGTTTCAGATATTCCCTGCATGTTGTAGGAAAAGCCATTAGAACGTCGTTTTCTCACGTTTAGTCCAAGCATGACACATTCATGCAGTGCTTTGCAGAGTATGTTTATGCCGTCTTACTTGTTATTCATTGATTTGTTTGTTTGCTTGGATGCAAGAAGGCAGTGGCTAAATGACAGTTGTTTTTTATCTGTTTATGTGGGTTGAGCTGGGCTCGCTGGTGAGTCACGCACAGTCATAATTAGCAAGACCAAGTCTGTGACAGAGCTGAAGTACACACAGAGCAAGTCAGTGTCATGGTCCCATGAAACTGGATGACAGAAAATATAAAATCAACTACATTAATGGACAAAATGGACTACATTAATTACACATATACATGTATGTGACTCTATGCAACTTATAAGTATAATCAGCTATTTTGTGAGTGGTGGGTCATTCTCGGCATTGCAGTGACACTGACCATTTTAAAACACTTCACTGTCACTGCTAGACTGAGAACAGTCAACCACACAGAAATAATCAGCCTACAGCGTCCTGTGGGCAGTGTCCTTTGAGCACTGATGAAGAACTAGTGGATGACCAACACAAACTGTGCAGAAACAGATGAACTTCTGTCTCTGAATTTACATCTACAAGGTGAACAAACTAAGTAGGAGTGTCTACTAGATTGCACAGTGAGTGGACACAGTGGTTAAACACTCCAGCAGCACTGCTGTGTCTGATCCTCTCATACCAGCGCAACAGACACTAACACACCACTACCATATCAGTGTCTATGCAATGCACTGAATGATCTACTGCATAAATAATACCAGCTCTGTGACCATTAAAAAAAGGTTGAAAGGAGACTAACAAAATATGTAGAGAATCTAACTAAGAACACTTATGGCCCAGGTGTTGATAGCACGTTTAAAAGCATCCCATACATTTTCAATCTGGAATAGGTCTGGTGATATGACTGGCCATGGGATAAGAGCTGTGTTCAAGGCAGCAGTATGCAGATGAGAGTTGTCCTGTTGGAATAGCACACTGGAGTGTGTTTTCAAAAGAGGTATGGCCACTGGTTGCAGAATCTCATTAACGTAAAGTTGGGCTGTAAAATGTTGGGCTTGTAATGAAGACCAAAAGTTGTCACTGAAGATGACCTTGTGCCATACTGAGTGACTCCATGACAGTTACAAATGAGACCAATGCAGTCATGCATTGCAATCAGTTGATTCCTTTTATTAATGAATATTTTATATTCATTACAGGTAAAGTGACAGAGCCTTTTTTGTTTTATTGTTGATCAAGATGGCTTATAGCTCATGAAAACCAGGAATCTAGAACCTCAAATAATTAGAATTTTTTTGTTCAAATATGAAATGATTTATAATCAAAATATCAAATTTAAAACAAAAAAGTTTGAAATATATCAGTAATTTAATGAATATAAAATGTATTACAGTATGACAATGTATTTAAGTTTTTAATTAAATGATCAAAAAACTTTTTTCAAAGTATAATATATATATATATATAATATATATATAATATATATATATGCATTTACATAAAGTTACATTATGTGTAATATCTTGTTAGTTTTTTAGTAGGTAGACTGTCTCAGTTTTCTTCCTAATTTACTTACATCCAGTACCCCAGTCACTAACGAGAACTCTGCCATCACCAACTGCTACACAATTGGAGAGCCAAGAATACTTGAAGGAGAACTAAATATTAAGTTCTAATAATTTAGCTAGCATTATGTTCAGGGAAAGCGAGAACCATCCTACCCACCAGAACAGACGAGGCCAGTTACAGGCATGGATGACATTTTCAAATTATGTGAAGTTAAATTGTTCAAACTGTAGCAATGTATTTTTATTAAATTATTATGTTAATTATTAATTTATTATGTGAAATTAAATTGTTCAAACTGTAGCAATGTATTTGTATTAAATTGGTCACAGAGCTTTACCCCATCATTCAGTATACAGAATTGCCAGTTGCCGTATTGAACAAAATTCCCAAATCTAATTCCATACATCTGTAAAGACCACATTATGTATGTAAAAGCAACTAGCTGTCTATGTCATGTGTGATGTATGATTTTAGAGATGAATATGCTTTGCTGTACACCTAATAATGAAACCAGTGACACTGCCTTAACCCTTAACAGCTTTTAACACTTTCAGCACAGCACAGATGCCTACAATAACTTCTATTAAAAATATAAATAGAGTTCCTGAATTTCCGATTAAAGTTTTCTCTTTTCAGTAGTAACAGAGCACTACCCCGCCCCCCCTCCAGTCCCTCGGCACCAGACCGGGCTCATCGCTGCATTGATTAAAGGTTTGCTCTGCTGCCTGAGGGGGCTCTGAGAATAGGCAACTTCCTGTAGTTTAAGGCCAGTGATTAACCAGCCAAGCCCCTTTATCCTGACCAGGCCCAGAGCCTTTGTGAGCAGTACGCCTCACTTCCCCTCACTGCCAGCGCGGAGAGAGAGAGGGCTTGCCGGCCTACTCAAACATACAAGCTAAATAATAGGCCCTGCATTGTTGTTTGCTCCATTGTTGCTCGTCGGGGTAATAGCAGTACGACCCCGTTGCCATAAAACTCCCTGCGAGCTCCCAAACCAAAAAGTGCTTTGCACCAGGGAGTTGTTCTCTAATTATGCTGCTATTGAGACCCCTCAGCCGTAATTAGACGCCACTTTCATGCACACAGGGCCTCTTTAGCATGAAAATGTGTCCGCGGTGTTGTTGCAGTCAGCCATCACCATAGGACAGGAGGAGTAATAACAGCACAAGGCTGTATCATGCCTTCACTGAGGCTTGTCTACAGCACTGAGTGAAAGACTAATATTTGTACACTTGCTGGTGTACAATTCCAGATTGAAGTCCAGTGTAAACAAAAATGCAATTTGCAGTTTCTTTTAATTATTTTTTATCATTTTTAAAACATTTTTTAAATATGCACAAACTTCATTAAAACTTTAGACATGAACGTTAAAGAAGTTGAGGAGACCCAGCAGTTTTAGCAGTTTTAATTATGGTGATAGTTATTATATTGAAATTGACTTTGTCCTTAAACACTGTATGATGTATAAAAAGTGTTCACTCAGTGAAAGTTTTGGTTTAAAAATGAATGTGGAAGAATTCAAAACAGTGAAGCTACATTAAGTGGGAAGTAATTTATTATTAATCACAGACAGACATTTTTCACACTAAACCATATATGTGTGTGTGTGTGTGTGTGTGTGTGTGTGTGTGTGTGTGTGTGTGTGTGTGTGTGTGTGTGTGTGTGTAATGTATATAAAATATTAATTATATTATTAATATGTAAATAGATTTTAGGGCTATTGATTGATTTTAACTAATTAAGATTGCAATTCAAATTTAAGGTTAATAGCTTTTCATTCCTTTCACATGTAGGTTCATGCTGGTCAAGCTTGTTGTGATTTTTATTTGTAGAATAATTTTATTCTATATCTGTGCTAATAAAAGTATTAGTAGTTTCTTAGAACCCCTCTCTCTGTCAGATAGTGAGACATGCTTGTACACCATCCTTCCCCACCCTGCTGAAGGAATGGCGAGCATATGTGAGTAATGTGCGTGGGACTGGAGGAGGCCCCCCTCGGGCTCGCAGTATTGATCTGCCCCCACATTCTCACAGCTCCAGCATCCACTCTGATGAATTGAGATGACACGGAGGACTCCAAGGCCGCCACCTGGCCAACACCTCCCTTTG